>CAUYUJ010014836.1:297500-357500 GCA_963575745.1 Prorocentrum cordatum | reverse complement strand
CGAGCACAGCCACCGCCGTGCGCAGCAGGCCTTCGGCGGCGCGGATGAGGCGTACCGCCTCCCGCTGGCCGCCCGCAAGCCCAGCCGCCGCGTGCGTCGCCAGCACTGCGCCGCGCGCAGCGTCCAGCGTCGCCTTCGCGGAGCGGGCGTCGGTCGTCGGCGGCATCGGCGAGGCGGCGGGTCGGCGGGGCGACCCAGCGGCGGCGGCGCGTGAGCCAGAATGCCAACTTGAGCCAGGCTACGGAGGAGGAGGAGGAGGAGGAGGAAGAGGAGGAGGAGGAGGAGGAGGAGGAGGGAGGAGGAGGAGGAGGAGGGAGGAGGGAGGGAGGAGGAGGGGAGGAGGAGGAGGAGGAGGAGGAGGAGGAGGAGGAGGAGGAGGAGGAGGAGGAGGGGAGGAGGCAGGAGGAGAGGAGGAGGAGGGAGGAGGCGAGGAGGAGGAGGAGGGAGAGAGGAGGAGGAGGAGGAGGAGGAGGGAGGAGGAGGAGGAGAGGAGGAGGAGGAGGAGGAGGGAGGAGGAGGAGGAGGAGGATGAGGAGGAGGTGAGGAGGAGGAGGGAGGAGGAGGAGGAGGAGGAGGAGGAGGGAGGAGGAGGAGGAGGAGGAGGAGGAGGAGGCGGAGGAGGGAGGAGGAGGAGGAGGAGGAGGAGGAGGAGGGAGGAGGAGGGGGGAGGAGGAGGAGGAGAGGAGGAGGAGGAGGAGGAGGAGGAGGAGGAGGAGGAGGAGGAGGAGGAGGAGGAGGAGGAGGAGGAGGAGGAGGAGGAGGAGGAGGAGGAGGGGAGGAGGAGGAGGAGGAGGAGGAGGAGGAGGAGGAGGAGGAGGAGGAGGAGGAGGAGGAGGAGGAGGAGGAGGAGGAGGAAGAGGGCACGGACTGGGCATGTCCTCGGGGGGCGGCGCGCAGACATGGATCAATGACCCCATGGACTTGGCGCGCGGTCGCCACATCCGTGGATCGGGGGAGGTGCCCTCTCCAAACTGCGGTGGGCGCCGCCCCGCTCGGGGGCGGAATCTTCCTGCGGGAACGGGACCCGTCCCTAATCCTCTCCCCCTCGATCCAGGTCTGCGATCGCCTGCCTCGGGCCCTGGGCCCAGTCCTCGAAGCCTCAGCCCTCGCCTCCCGAGGCGTCTGCCAGGAACCTGGGCTCCAGATGCACAAAAAGCTCTCTGGGGCGAGCCGCGTGTCACCTATGGGCTCCCCCGCATCTCGTCGCGTGACCTGTTGAGGCCTAAGAGGGCCCCAAGACGGGCCAAGAGGGCCCCTGGAGGCCCACCAGGACGGTCCAAGAGGGCCCCGAGTCGCCGAACGTTCGCTCCAAGACGCTCAAGGTGGCCCGCAGACGGCCGAAGAGACCTCCAAGACGCCCAAGGAGGCCTCTCCGCGAAGCTTCCAAAGAGGGCCCCAAGAGGCCAAAATCATTTATTTCCGACGGTGTTTGAAGGAGATTGGCGTTCTCGCCTTTTCAGCTTCCCGACGCTCCCAGACGGCCCTAGAGGCCCCCATGATCGCCTCAAGCAATCTAAGAGGCCTCCAAAATGGCCCCCAAACGGCCCAAGAGTGTCCCAAGACGGCCCCAAAAAGGCCCAAGAGAGGGAACACGAACCGAAGATCCGAGCCTTTCGCCCCAAGAGGACCCCAGGAGGCCCCAAGAGGCGCCCGAGAGGCCACAAGAGGCCACCAAGAGGCCCCCAAGAGGCCCCCAAGAGGCCCAATAGAAGATCCAAGAGGCCCCTAAGCGGCCCAGAAGAGGCCTCCAAACTGCCTCCACGAGGCCCCCGAGGAGCATTCCACGAGATCCCGACGAACATCCAACAGGCCTCATGCCCACAACCAAGGCACGGTGGCGGGATGGATCGAAGGTCGTTTGAGAGACGGTTGAGGTTGGGAATCTGCAGCGTGCAGCATCGATCTACAAAAAGCGCGCGACCCCTGCGAGGCGATCCCCCCGCGAGAGCCCCCTCTCTGCACGCCGTCCCCCTGCCGGGTCTTCCTCGGTGCACGCCGTCTCCAGGGTGAGGCTGGCGCGCAGTACAGCAGAAGCTCGACCACAAGAGACCCTCCACGGGAAACCCAACCCTGGGACCCCCAGGGCGTACGTTGATCTCTTGTACGGGAACGTCACGTGCTCCATAGCAGAGCCACCGAAGCCTCCCAGACACCCGGGGCACCCTGGAGGCAGGCAGGGTGCTTCTTTGAGGGGCAGCGATCGGGGGGGATAGGGATAAGGGGGGAAACATCGACCTGGAATCGGCGATGCATCGCCGATGGATCGGCGACGGGCCTCCGATCGTGAGTCCGCCCCATTCCTGGGCAGGTTGGGGCTGTCGGGCCCCTACTGGCGATCAGTGGGCGCTTGAGGGACGCTGCATCCCCCCCTTTATTGAAGGGGCCCAGGGACACACAAACAAATAGACACTATATTTTGCGATATTTTCTGGGTTTTCGTCTTCCCTCCCACTTCCCATATTTTCCCGTATTTTCCTGGGAGTCGACGATCAAGGGTGTCTGTGTGTATCTTGCCCTCCTAACCTATGCCCACTCCCCCCCCCCATCGTGGCCCCCGGTCCTCGGCAAGGGCTTCCGCGGCAGGCGAGCCGGCGGCGCCGCATCGGACAGGCCGTCGCCGCAAGGCCCCGGCCGAGAGCCTCCAGGGTGCCCGCCGCGCGGGTCTGTCGCGGAGCGGCGCTGGGGCCCCCTCAGGTCCCGGTCCCTGGAGGCGGGGCGCAGCGCCCGACCCCCACCACATCGAGGGTACACCCCGGGGGGTGTCTGGCGCATGCCAAGAATCGTCGGAACACCGGAACCAGCCTCGTGCTGGTTGTGGTCCATGTGGCGTCCCAGGACGGCCAAAACGACCACGACCACAACCAGAATGCGGATGTCGAGGTCGGTGGGCTCTCCCCCGAGGGGCCCTCCCGAAAACTCCACTTCGTTGTGGTTGTGGTTCCTTGTCGCGCGCGGAGGAGGCGGGGTGCAGCACCCGACCCCAGAAGTCCGCGCGGACCTGTGTGTTAGGCCGGGCATAGTTATGTTTCCCTGCGGGAGGGTTTTGGAGGACAAATTGAGAGAGTCGGGAAACAAGTCCCAAAGATGGGCGAAGAGAGTCGAAGCATCGTCCCCCTCTTGTTCTTTGGCTATGTTTGAACCTTCCTCCTGTAGAGGGACACGCCCGACTTAAACCGATGTGCTGATGTTTCTTCGAAGTCAAACTCGACGCCCCGAAGTCCAGTCTGGAGGATGCCCCCGCGTCGACGGGACCCGCGCGGGGGCAGGACTCGCAGGTGGTCGCAGACCTGCCCCGACGACGACCACGACTCGGGGGTTGCTGAAAGGTGCCCCGTGTCCAAGGTGCCCCCAGCTTTTCGCTCAATTTCGGAGCCCCTAGGGGCCCTCTCCTCCTCCTCCTCCTCCTCCTCCTCCTTCTCCTCCTCCTCCTCTGGAGCTCGTGAGGGGTGCTCTGGAGACCACGGGGGCCCCCTTGGAGATCCCAGGGGAACCTTGGGCCGGGGGCGCTCCCGGCAGCGCCCGAACGACGCCGACGAGGCGGAGATCCAGGAGCGCCGTGCACACGAGCGCCGTGCGCACGAGTGGTGTGAGCGGCAGCAAACCACCACCCAGATGTCTGGAGGATGCCCCCGCGTCGACCGCGCCCGCGCGGGTCGGAACTCGCACGTGGCCGCAGACCTGCCCCGATGACGACCACGCCGCCGACGAGGCGGAGATCCGTCGGGGACGCACTGACCCAGGCCAATGCAGCCCCAGGTCAATCGGGCGCTGCAGGATCCTGCAAGATCCCGCAGGATCCTGCAGGATCCTGCACCCAAGCCCAGGCCAATGCACCCCTTGCCTTGCAGGATCCTGCGAGATCCGGCGCTCTGGTTGACCCCCGTTTGCATTGGCCCCTGGCTCTTGAGCAGGGACCGACCGTCCCAGCATTCCTGTAGGCCTACCACGGAATGTTCTTAGAACCCAAGTTCTAAGAACATGTCGTGCAGATCACAAAAGGTTCTTAGAACATTCTTTGGTAGGCCCATAGGCGAGTTAAGACGCTTCGCCACTGCTTGAGTCTCTTGAGCCTCGAATCCAAGAGCTGGCCTGCCCGCCGGCCTGCGACGTGCCCCGCCCCGCCGGGGGCGAGCAGGGAGGTCCAGACACGTGCCCACCGCCTCGCTGGCCGGGCCCACCTGGGGCCCAGGGGCGGTGCATATGCCGCCCTGGCCTGGCCAGGGGTGCACACACACACACACATATATATATATATATATATATTATATATATATATATATAAATATATGTGTGTACATACACACACACACTCATCCATCCATCCAACCATCCATCAATCCATCCATACATACAAACGAACAAACAAAAATGCATGCACGCAGGCAATCGTACATGCATCCATACATCCATACATACATACGAGCATGCAAACATACGTTCATACATTCATACAATCGTATACAACCAACCATACAAACCATGACATTATACGTATTTGCATACATAGATACATACATGCATGCATACATACATACATGCATGCATACATACATGCATGCATGCATGCATGCATGCATACAACCGTACGCCCAAACATACATACATGCATACATACATATATACATGCATGTATGCATGCATACATACAGGCATACACTCATACATGCCTACATACATACATGCATACATACATACATGCATGTATGCACACACATGCACACATGCATGCATACATGCATACATGCATACATGCATACATACATTTACATTCATACAGGCATGCATGCGTGCATGCATGCATATATACATACATACATTTATACAGATACACATACACGCATATATACACACACGCACACTGCATGCATACACACACACACACACACATATATATATATATATATATATATATATATCGGCGGCGAACGAGGGGGGAAATTAGGAGGAGGCCTTCTTAGAGGGCGTCGGAGCTTCTCGGAAGCCCTCCAGCCTTCTGAGTTCTCCCTGTCTTCGGGGAAAGCTCAGGAAACTTCTCAGGAAAGCCCGAGGCCTTCCGAACCTTCCGAGAATGCCCGCCCCTTCTCACTTCCCCCCCAGGCTCGCCGCCGAATCTACACCGATCCTGTGCCAAGAATGAGCCTAGCAAAGGGAACGGTGGATATGTACGGCCAGACCTAGGACAGAAGACCATCCTTCAAGAACATGAGACCCTCCGCTGGCCAAACTGAAGAAAATTCGAGGGTATCCTCCCCCAGGATGCACGAGAACATCCAACCAACACGAAGCGCATTAGTGTACCCTCCCCGAACCGACCTCGATCTGGTACCTGGGTCCGAGCGTACGTGCAGACCTCGTCGCCCGATCCCAACAGCCGACTCTGCGAAAAGACTGCAGTATACATGAAAAAAAACAACCAGCGCCCTGGCCCCCTGAAGTGCAAAATTCCATGATCTTCCTGGGTCTTCGGGGTTCTTCGGCTCCTTTGTTGCTTTCCGCCACTCCAAGACGGCCCGCGAGACCCTAAGGATCGCTCACACACGCCCCCAAGAGATCCCCAGGACGGCTCCAGGTCGGCTCCAGGGGGCTCCAGGGCAGCCCAGTAGGCCTGCAAGAGTGCCCCTGGAGGACCCCCCTGGGGGGCCCCGACAGAGCTCCAAGAAGGGTCTTGGAAAGGAGCCGACCCTATATGTCCAGCTCTTCCCTTCAATATGGTGCCCTGGGCCTTCAAACGTGGCCCCCACGAGGTTTCCAATGAGACTACCAGCGGCCGTTCAGGACGATCCAGGCGCCCCTGGATCTTTCGCGGCGAGGCGCAACTGCTGAACAGTATCCCGAGGCTGAAAAACTGCCAAGAACCGACGAAAATGTCCGATCACCTCTGGCCTACCCACCCATGCTCTGGGGTCCGACCCGCGGCATCTCGTCCCCCCTCAGGGCCGGGGGGGCGTCCTGGCAGCCTGTAGGCCAGCAGGAAGACGGTGTCGTTGCTCTCCATGGCCACGGCGCCATCGGCCAGCTGCTCGATGGCGCGCACTTGCGCGAGCTTCTCCGCCTTCAGGCTGGCCTTGTCCACCTCGCATTTTGTTTGGGGGGGTCGCCCCAGATCAGGGGGTGTCACTTCTCTTCCTCCTCCTCCTCCTCCTCCTCCTCCTCCTCCTCCTCCTCCTCCTCCTCCTACGTACGGGACAGCGTCCCGATCGAACTCCTCCTCCTCCTCCTCCTCCTCCTCCTCCTCCTCCTCCTCTTCCCCCCTCCCTGCTCCTCCTCCTCCTCCTCGTTCTCCTCCTCGTCCTCCTCCTCGTCCTCATCATCATCATCATCATCATCATCATCATCATCATCATCATCAGCATCAGCATCAGCATCAGCATCAGCATCAGCATCAGCATCAGCATCAGCATCAGCATCAGCATCAGCATCAGCATCAGCATCAGCATCAGCATCAGCATCATCATCATCATCATCATCATTATCATCATCATCATCATCATCGTCGTCATCATCATCATCATCATCACCATCATCATCATCCATTCCTTTTTCCTTATCAGTAACTTCTCCCTGCCGCACCCCGAGGCCA
This sequence comes from Prorocentrum cordatum, assembly GCA_963575745.1. NCBI lineage: Eukaryota > Dinophyceae > Prorocentrales > Prorocentraceae > Prorocentrum > Prorocentrum cordatum. The sequence goes on along the minus strand of CAUYUJ010014836.1, from coordinate 350,920 downwards.
GTTTTAGGGCGGGCCGGGCGTTTCGCATTAGGCGTCCTCAGCATTTACGACCTTGAAACTTGAATTTTTCAACAGTTTCACAAATGGAGGGCGGGTGGTTTTCAAAACGAGGCTCTCGCCTCAGCGCCGCGCACATTCGTTTACTGACATGCGCAAGGGCTTCACGGATTGAGGCAGTTCCTTTCCAAAATGTGGTTCTCGCCCTCGCGCCGCGCACATTCGTTAAACAACTTGCAGGAGTTTCACGGATTCAGGGCGGGTCGACTTTAACATATTTAACATGTGGCTCTCGCTGTAGCGCCGCGCACATTCGTTGTCTAACATGTGCAAGAGCTTCACGGAATCCCATTACCAGCGTACCAAACATGGCCTTTGGGAGAGATTCGGGACTACGCGGGTGCAACAATTATTTTGGTTCGCGGTGTTGAAGTCCGAACAGTGGCGTTCTGGCGCGACTCCAGATCGTCAGGACGCAGCAGTCAGGTTGATCCGCGGCATGGAAGTCCTGAGAACAATGTTTTGGCATGCTTCAAGGTCTTCAAACGGTTGTCTTCCAACGAGGCAGTTCAAACGGTTGTCTTCCAACGGATTGAGGGCGGTTCCTTTCCAAAATGTGGTTCTCGTCCTCGAGAAGTTTGCCTGCTGATTGACCAAATCGCCTGATGAGAGACAACCGCCTTTGCAACACAAAATACAGTATTATCGAAACAGTGCAACAGAGTACCAGCAATTGAATGGAAGATGGAGAATGTGACAGCGAATGCAACATGTCGAAACACTGTAACAAGGGCACAGGCATCTTTGAATTATGTGCCCACCCCCACGGGCCGAGTGCACCCATTATGGTGGGGCGTTTCTTGCCCGGGGACGCGCTTGCCTTAATAAGGGCTGCAGGCACCCGTGGTCCGTTCCGTCTCCAGCGCGACGCGGGGCAGGCCGACGTTGACACGAACGACACCTTTGTTTCCGACGTAGGCAAAACACCACGTGTAAAGCGCTCTGTGAGTTTCCATTTGACAGTGTGTCTGGCTTCAAGCACGGTGGCTGTATTTGCCAGAAAATGTCGAGCCAGGCTACTAAACCCTTACTATCTGGCCTTCACAAAAGGGAGGAAACGACTGCCCCCTCTTTCGTGACATCGTCGGCACCTGGCGGCTTGGCCGCAGGTGCCCTCTTTTTCCTTGAATGTCCGACCCCCCGCCCCCGTGACCAGAGCACTGACTGGAGCGCAGGACGGCGGAGCCGACTTCGTATCCCAGTTCTCGGGCACCACAATCAGAGCGCACGTGCGAAGCCCCCTCTTTGGTAAATCGACCACTGCTACTACTCTGGCTGATGGGAAAAAATGCTGCACCGCCGAAGACGAGCTCTTGGAGAGACTTCCGGCTGATAACCAGAAGTTTGCCTGACGATTGACCAAATCGCTTGATGAGAGACAACCGCATTTGCAACACTGAATACATCATTATCGAAACAACGCAACAAGGTACAAGCAAGTGAATGGAATATGGAGAATGTGACAGCGAATACATATTGTCGAAACACTGTAACAAGGGCAAAAGCATCTTTGAATTATGTGCCCACCCCCACGGGCCGAGTGTACCCATTATGGTGGGGTGTCTCTTGCCCGGGGACGCGCCTGCCTTAAGGACTGCAGGCACCCGTGGTCCGTTCCGTCTCCAGCGTGACGCGGGGCAGGCCGACGTTGACACGAACGACACCTGTGTTTCCGACGTAAGGAAAACACCACGTGTAAAGCGCTCTGTGAGCTTCCTCTTGACACTGTGTCTGGCTTCAAGCACGGTAGCTGTATTTGCCAGAAGATGTCGAGCCAGGCTACTAAACCCTGACTATCTGGCCTTCACAAAAAGGAAGAAACGACTCCTCGCGCCGCGCACATGTGTTTTGAAAAAATGCAAGAGATTCACGGATTAAGGGCGGGCCGTTTTTAACATGTGGCTCTCGCCTCAGCGCCGCGCACATTCGTTTTGCAAGAGCTTCACGGATTGAGGGCGCTGGCTCTCGCCTTCGCGCATCGCACATGCGTTTTTTTAAAGTTGCAAGAGTTTCACGGATTAAGGGCGGGTCGTGTCTAACATGTGGCTCTCACCTCAGCGCCGCGCACATTCGTTTTGCAAGAGTTTCACGGATTGAAGGCGGGCCGTTTCCAAGGTGTGGCTCTTGCCTTCGCGCCGCGCACATTCGTTCAACAACTTGCAGGAGCTTCACGGATTGAGGGTGGTTCCTTTTCAAAATGTGGCTCTCTTCTTAGCGCCGCGCACATTCGTCTTAAACATTTGCAAGAGCTTCACGGAATTCCATTACCAGCGTACCAAACATGGCATTTGGGAAGGATTCGGGACTACGCGGGTGCAACAGTTATTTTGGTTCGCCGTGTTGAAGTCCGAACAGTGGCGTTCTGGCGCGACTCCAGATCGTCAGGACGCAGCAGTCAGGTTGATCCGTGGCATGGAAGTCCTGAGAACAATGTTTTGGCATGCTTCAAGGTCTTCAAACGGTTGTCTTCCAACGAGGCAGTTCCCTCAATGGAAATGAACCGTTGTAGGGGTCTATGAAGAGGGAGCTTGGAGGGAGGGTGAATTCCAACATCGTTGATGACCCTTGGGTTTCAATTGGTCCTCCTCCTCCTCCTCTTTCTCCTCCTCCTACATCTCCCTCCTCCTCCAACCTCCTCCTCCTCCTCTTCCTCCTACTCCCTCCTCCTCCTCCTCTTCCATCTCATCCTCATCCTCCTCCTCCGCCTCCTCCTCCTCCTTCTCCTCCTCCTCCTCCTTAACGTTAGACCAGCTTGAGCAGCGTGAAGCTGTGGCTTTTGTCATCCTCCTCCTCCTCCTCCTCCTCCCTCCTTCCGCGTCCTGCTGCCTCCCTCCGCACTCCTCCTCGGTATCGTCCTCCAGCCCTCCTCGTCGTGCCTCTCCCCCCCCTCTTCGCAGCTCAGGCCGGACTGCCGGGCAGAGGAGGGGAGGTATGGGCAGGGATGGTGAGGGGGAGAGGTACGGTGAGGGCGTTGGATAAGGAACCATTGGATAAGGAATCTAAGGTCTAGAAGCCGGCGGAACTTCAATCTTGGACTGGCCATGGATATCACTGTCGCACTGATCAGATAAAGAGTCTCCCAAGGTCTGAAGCCTGCTGGGCACATTCCTTGACCAACGCCCACATCGTAGGAGGCGGAGGGATTTGGGGTGTGGGGTGCGCCCTGAGGAGGAAGAGGAGAATGCAGATGAGGAGGATAGCACGAGCAAGATATTGCATTCCCTGCCTGAGCGAAGGGGTCAGAAGAGGCCTTGGCAACACAAGAGGGCCGCAGCCCGGGCCGAGCAGCGCAAAATCAGGCTGCAGCACACCATCTCCCCTCACAGGTGGGAGATCCAGCGTCGCTGATCGCATGTCACACCAACCGCGAAGTGCAGTCCGAACGCTCATTGGGTGATCACTGGTGCGCAGATGCCGAAGCAGGGGAGGATCGCCAAGGGAGGGGGCGGAGGCGCGGGCGAGGAACAGTGTAGAGCACAACGATCGCCTAACAGGGCGGGTGCTTCAACCACGCGGGGCAACGCCGACGCGCCATTCGTCAGCGCCCCCTCACAATAGAAGGCACGCGGTGACCCACGCTGGTGACGGCGGGGTGCTGAAAGCTCCTGCTCTAAGCACGCTGCGATGCCACCCCAAGCACGAGGCGTCGCACCCCCTCAAGTGCTGTACGCATCCACGGCCCAGCCTCCTTCCTCAGAAAACCAAGCACTGCATGAACATAGACTTTCGGAGGTCCGCGCGGACTTCCGACAACTTATGGCTGTGCCATGTTGTCATCGTCCTCCTCCTCCTCCTCCCTCCTCCCTCCTCCCTCCCTCATCCTTCCTCCCTCCGTTCCTCTTCCTCATATCAGCCAGTGTTGACTCCAAATAGATAGGAGGACAGGAGGAGGGCGAGAGGAGGATGGGAGGAGGACGAAAGGAGGACGGGAGGAGCAAAATCAAACAAGCGCAAGCAAGCAAGCGGAAGGAAGCAGGCGAGCAATAACAAGCAAGCAAGAGCCAGCGATCAAGGCAAGCAAGCAAGGGCAAGCAAGAGCGAGCAAACACGCAAGAGCAAGCAAGCAAGTGCCATTGGACAAAACAGGGGGGCATTGGAAACAGGGGGGGTGCCATTAAAAAAAGGTCCTACATACCAATTACTTTTGATGAGCTGAGACTCTTATAGGGCAAGCATGTTTGGAGAGAACATAACTTCTCCCTGTCGTACCCCGAGGCTAGTTTTAGGGCGGGCTGGGCGTTTCGCCTCACCGTTTATAACCCTGAAACATTAAGTTTGGCAACAATTTCACAGATGGAGGGCGGGTGGTTTTCAACATGTGGCTCTTGCCTGGGAGCCGCGCACATTCGTACTCTCGCCCTAGCGCCGCGTACACTCCTCAAACAAATGCGAGAGCTTCACGGATTGAGGGCGGTTCCTTTTCAAAATGTGGCTCTCGCCGTAGCGCCGCGCACATTCGCTTAACAGAAATTGCAGGAGTTTCACGGGTTCCCACGATCAGCGTACCAGGCATGGTGTTTTGAAGGATTCGAAATCATGAGGGTGCAACAGTTACGTTGATTCGCGGTGTTGGGGTCCCAGGAATGGCGTTCTGGCGCGATTCAGGATCGTCAATACGCATCAGTCAGGTTGATCCGCGGCGTTGGAATCCCGAGAATGTTTTGGCATGCTTCAGGGTCTTCAAGCGGTTGTCTTCCAACGAGGCAATTCTCTCAGTGGAAATGAACCGTTACAGGGGCCTATGAAGAGGGAGCTTGGAGGGAAGGTTTATTCCACCATCGTTGGTGACTCTTAGGTTTACACTGGTCCCTCCTCCTCCTCCTCCTCCTCCTCCTCCTACTCCTCGTGATCTTCCTCCCTGCTCCTCGTTCTCGGCGAAGAAGATGAGCTGGCCCCACCTCTACGCACTCGTACCCGCTGTCCGAGATCGCCTCCTGAGACTGCCTCCTGGCCTCGGCGCGGGCGTCGTCGTCTGGAGGGTCCTCCGGCGGAGAGCTCTATAACAACGCCTCTTGCCCTTGCCTGCCAATCAAAGTAGCAATGAGCAGCTACCTAAACGCAACCTCTCGTGGGTCCGCGCGTACCTGCGACAGCAGCGCTCCCCGGCTGCTGCTTGGTCCTGAGGAGGACGGCAACTGCTTGTTATCTTGAGCGAGCCGATAGAAACGAGTCTCAAGTTGAGACTTGAGTCTCAAGCTGAGACTTGATAAACACATCTCAAATCTCATGTTGAGACTCTCAACACTCGATGACAACGACGCACCAACATCGATCCGGGCGTGGCCAGGCCAAGGCGCAGGACCGGTGTGAATATACAGTCAGAACTGATCGCAAGGATACACGATGAGGACGTTAGGGCCTTGGAAGGCCGCGTCGCCACCTCTCGAGCAGTTACAACCTTGGAAACTCGCTCATTCTTGCTGTCACTGTCGACTGTGTGCCGCCCCAGCCCAGCCAGGACTCCTGGCCGCTCCGGCCACTCCTGCTGAAACCCTCTCCGCGGTGAGTGCCCCCTTTGCCCCGCCAGGCTTCTGCGGCCGCCCTCTCTCTTCTTTGAGGGGCAGCGATAAGGGGGGGGATAGGCATAGGGGGGGAAGTATCGACCTGGAATCGGCGATACATCGCCGATAAATCGAAAATAGACCCCCGATAGCGAATCCGCACCTTCCTGGGCGGGTTGGGGCTATCGGGCCCCTATCGGCGATCAGTGGGCGATTGGGGGTCGATGCACCCCCCCCCTACGCCTACCCCCCCCCCCATCGTTGCCCCCGATTCTTCCAATCTCCTGCTGCCGGCTCATCAGTACGCCGCGCGTCCCCCCTGGTTCCTGGAGCGCGCGAGCGGACCGCGTCTGCCGCGCTGCGACGATCAAAGAGCGTGCCCTCCCAGCCCAGCCAGGACCGCGCACGCGCCGCTGCTCTGCCCAAGACGGGCCCGGCCTTACGGCCGAACCCAGGACAACAAGAGCATCCTTCAAAAGCACGAGACCCTCCGCCGGCCAAACTGAACATCCAAAAAGCACGAAGAACATGAGGGTACCCTCCCCGAACCGACCTCGATCTTATACCTCGGATGTACTATCAGTGTCGACTGCGTGCCTTCCCAGCCCAGCCAGGACGGCGCCTGGGGAAACCAAAAGGTACCCATACCGCGACTCCCCGAATCTCTCTCGGGGTGCGTTCTGACCAGACTTTCGAGGCGAATCCAGCGGTGGCGACGAGGGCCCCCCAGGAGGCCCCCAGAAGTGGAAAAACGAGGCAAGAGGTATGGGTACCACTACTCCCTGGACCTCTCCCGAGGTGCGTTCTGACCAGGGTCTCGAGGCGAATCCAGCGGCGGCGACGAGGGCATCCCAGGAGGGCGAAACAGGGAAAAGCGGGCGAAGGGTCACTCCTCGGAGCGCCTGCGCCGCAGCTCTGCCCAAGACGCCAGGATGGCGCCTGCGCCGCAGCGCTGCCCGAGACGGACCCGGCTGGGACCCCGGCGCCGTTGCAACGCCGGCGCCGCCCGAGGAGCGCGCCCCTGCGGCCTGCCCCTCGGGGCTCCGCCCCCCCCCCCCGCCGCTCCCCCGTCCCGGCTCGGGGCCGACGGGAATCTGGCAGTGGGCGACGAGGGCCTCCCAGGAGGCCCAGAAAGGGGGAAGCGGGCGAAGGGTACCTTTTCCTCCTCCGGATGTGGGGCAGGCCATCCGAATATGATGCGGCCGGGCTGCACTACATTGCCCCGACCAACGGAGACGCTGCACAAACGGGGGTCTCCAGTGGCAGCCACACCACCGCATCTGGCCATGCTCTCCTCCTCCCCCTCCCCCTCCCCCTCCTCCTCCCCCTCCTCCTCCTCCCCCTCCTCCTCCTCCTCCTCCTCCTCCTCCTCCTCCTCCTCCTCCTCCTCCCCTCTCGGCCGAGCCCGGACACCAGAGGCCGCGCCTCCTCGGCCCACCTCGGCCGCACCTCCTCGGCCCGTCGCCGTCGTCGTCGTCGTCGTCGTCGTCGTCGTCGTCGTCGTCGTCGTCGTCGTCGTCGTCGTCGTCGTCGTCGTCCTCGGCCACGGGCCGCGCCGCTCCTCGACCACGGCGCGGCGGGGGCTGCGAAGGCCGAAGGAGAAGCAAATAGAGGGCCCCCAACTGTTTGGGAAAGGACCTAAGCTAGGAGCGCCAACAACACTAGGGGTAGGGTTGTGTTGCTCCCATCGCACTTAAGGACCACATCCCAGAACTAATTTCGAGCACCCGGAGAAGTGTCGGAAGAGTATCGAAACAGTGTCGGACGAGTGTCTCCCAGGGCCCGACGCGTGAAAACCCTCGAGGTTCGGTACTTCTTTGGCGCTCGAAATTCTTTCTGGTGGTCAAGGCTGAAGTAGATTGGAACATCATAGGGGCAGGGGCCTTCTCTGCAGATGTATCGGGCCATGCCGCCCAGATGATGGTCCCTGATGCGAAGACGGGGACCTAAGTGAGGCCACGTCTTCATCGTGTTGCTAGGGTTAGGGGTTCTTCTGTTCTCGATGAAGCCTGACTGTCTACCCAGCCACCACAACCCAACCCGAAATCACCGTTGGGCTCGTCGATTTCCAGTGTAAAGGGGCACCCCAGAACATCGTGGAGACGCGATGGAGCCCGTGCATCCCCCAACCCCAAAATCGGAGCGGTCCATGGCGTTGGGCGAGGGTGGCTCGGTGAGCAGCGACAGGCAGCGGCGGGACTTCTCAGAAGCCCTCGCGTCTTCCGAGAGGTGTGCTGCGGCTCCGGGGAAGGCCTAGAACAATCCTTTGGTCGGCCCAAAAGGGGTTCCAGCGACAAGGGGGTGATGCACTAGATTTGGGGCAATTGTGTTGCAATGTATTGCGCCGGAGAATTGTATTGCACTTTATTGCGACGAATGCATTGCACGCGAAAATCCAGCAATACATCTGCGCCCCGGATTGTACTGCACGCCCCAAGTGTACTGCAACCCCACAAATCTATTGCACCAAATCTATTGCACCACCACCTTGTCGGCGGACCCCCTTTTGGGTTAACCCGAAGTCCTCGGAAGGCCCCAGGCCCTCCGAGCCTTCGGAGCAGGCCCGCCCGCCCCCCCCCCTCGCCTCCCCCCCCCCCGAGCACGCCGCCGATCCTCGTGGCGCGCGGGGCTGCCGTGGGCCGCGGGGTGCGGTTTGGGCTCGGGGGGCGCTCCCAGCTCAGGAGGGCCCGGAGGTAGCAGGGAGCAGCCAGCGGCCCTGCGCTGCCACGTGAGTCCAGATGCGCCGTTCTCTGCACGACTGTCTCCGGCGCAGGATGAAGCAAAGTGTCGGACGTGCACCCCGAGCGATGCGGACAAGCAGGGCGGAGCTTCCCGCCTCCGGACAGAAGCAGGGCGGCCGTTTCCGCACGGGTGCGGCGGAAACAGCGACGGCAAAGAATTGGGCATACGTCGGCACCAGAGCTCGAACAACAGGGCGGACAATTCCGCCCTACTTGCGAAACCGCCGAAGGTACGGCGGATCTGGAGCCAGGCTTCTGGAGCCCGCGCGGAGCAACAGGGAACCATGAGAACCTTCGAAACCTTAAACTAAATTGGAAGAGCGAAAAGTCTACGAAGAGGAACGCTCGGAGGTCCGCGCGGACGCCTTGGATTTCCGAGCCGCCCCTGGCGCCAGGGAGGGGAGTCCAGTGCCGATCCAAGAAATCCGCGCGGACATCTGACAAATCATATCTATGCAGTTTGTCGTGCAGTCATCGTGTTCCCATAAGGAACGCTGAATGAGGAACGAAGGGGCTTCTCTGGCCACGGCGAGCCTCAGCCACCAAGAGGATCACCGACCTAGATCCACGCAACAGCCCGAAAACCATAGCTCCATCCCTCAGCCCAAAGTGATCTTTGTTTCGGCGTCTTGACTTGCCCGTATTCGCAACTCTTGAAATGCAACATTATCATGACTTCTTGCTCCTCTCCAGGCCTCCTAGACGGGGTCGGAGTAGATGGGATCGGAGGGTAGCGCCGCATCGACGAGGCATCATCGATGCGGCTCGATGTGGGGCCCGAGTCTCTCCACGCTGGCTGCGCCGATGCATCGCCAACGTCGCCCGTGCAGCGCCGATGCATCGGCGATGCGGCGCCATCCTCCGACCCCATCTGCTCCGACTCTGCCCAGGAGGCCTCCATCTTGGAGGCTGCCGGGGGGCCCGGTCGGGAGGGGGAGGCGGGGCCCAATCCGCTCGACGCCTCGGTCCCCGAGACCCTCCTGGGGTCGCCCTGGTGCGGTTTCTGGGGAAGCCAGAAGAAGGACCCATGCCGCTGCTCCCCGGACCTCTCTTGGGGTGCTTTCTGACCAGAATTTCGAGGCGAATCCAGCAGTGGCGACGAGGGCCTCCCAGGAGGCTCAAAAATCGGGAGAACGAGGAGAGGGTAGAGGCATGGGTACCTTTTCCTCCTCTGAATTTCCACCCCAGATCCATCTTCCACGGTCCCGTGGCCCGAATGCGGCCCCCGGGGGCCGGAAGCGGCACAAGACCTGCCCGAACCCAGAACCTGGAACCTGCCCGCCCACCTTGCTGGCCCGCACCAGTGCCGAGTCACCTCAGACCCCCAGACGGCCCCCTGACTCGAGTAGGGCTGGGGGGTCAGGTCTGCAGAACACCCCAAACAGACGTCAAGGGGCGCAACCAACCTGTTCGGTCAAGCTGCAATTGATGCACCACACCCGGCGTCAAGCCAAAACTTTAGACATAAGCGAACGGTTGGACACTTTGCACATCTTCGTCGGCTTCACCGGCGAGGCGTTTGACCACCTTGACGTTCCCTTTTTGGTGGTCCTGCAGAGGAAGGCGCTGTCTGACCCTCGGCCCTACTCAACCCCTAACCTCTATCCTCCAGGTGTCAGAAACTATTAAGCAACACTCAGACTCGTGCAGAACATGCGGCTTGAACTCCCCCATCCCCTCCCCCAAATGCAATGCTGTTTTTTCGGATCTTCCGATGCTGGGCCTCCGAGTGGTCTTCAAGGAACGTGCCAACTTTGAATTGCGTGGGAGGGGGGGGGCTTTTCATTTCTTCCCTCAACCGTCGGACCTGCTCCTCGCCCCCCTGCGCTGGGCCGCCGCCGCGCGCGGCGGCGGCAGTCCTCGGCGTTCCAGTGCTGCCGGTAGAGGCCGTCGTCGTCCTGGGGCCGGCGCCGCGCGCGGCGGCCGCCCAGGGGGCTGCGGCCTGCCGCCACTCCCTGTGGGATGGAGGTGGGGCGACGAGACATGTACACATCCACGGCTCCCTGGCCACGCCCACCCTCAGCCCGGCAGCGGTGTGTACGCGACACCCTCCTGGCTTGGCCAGGAGGGCGTATGCACCGCTGCTGGGTTCGGGATGAGCCTGGCCAGGGAGAGTGGAACGTACAAATCTCGTCGCCCTAGGAGAGGGCCCTGACTCGGCGACCAACCGGAGGGCGACCCTTGGTAAGAGTGACTCTGGGGTGCGCGGCTTTCTGAAGGCCGCGCGGGGGGGGCCAAGCACGATCACTCTTACGCGTAGCCGACCCCCTCGCTTCGTCCGCCTCCTCTCCTCCGCCCTCGTGCCTCGATTGGCTATCAGTGCACCCCACCGCTTGCCAAAGAGGAGGAGGAGGAGGAGGAGGAGGAGGAGGAGGAGGAGATGCAAGAGGAGGAGGAGGAGGAGGAGGAGGAGGAGGAGGAGATGCAGGAGGAGGAGGAGGAGATGCAGGAGGAGGAGGAGGACCGCGTGCGGTCAATTGACTCCGAGCCTTTTGGCGTACGACTGTCTCGGACCACTTGGCGCCCGCGGAATGAGAAAGTTCGAGGGCCCGCGTGCCAGGGGCGTGGTCGGCGGCTTCGGCGCGGCCTTGGAGTGTGGCGCCCGATCCCTCGGCGCCGCCCCTGGCGGCCGCTTGCCGGTGGTGGGCTTCTGAGAAGCCCCGCCGCCTTCTGAAACTGCCTCCTCCCTCTCACGTCCCCCTCGCTCGCCGCCGACTGACATCCCCAGATGATCCAAAGCCTACATTTCGAAGGTCGAACCTCTCCTTTCTGGAAGGGGAAAGCTTCCAGAGTGAAAAGGAAAGGCCTACAGGATGAAGGCCGAACCTTCCTCTGCGAGGCTTTTGGATCCTGTGGGCCATTCTCGCGTCGGGATGGAAACCTGATTGGACAAGCACGGGAAGCGCTGATTCTGTCCAGAGGGCACGTATCTCGGAAAAGAAGAAGATAACGACGGCGACGACAAGGCGGCTGACGACGAGGATGACAGCATGGATGACGGGGACCTCTCCCTTGGGGGAGGAGGAGGCCCTGGCATCATCCTCGCGTCGGGATACAATTCCCTCGACCCCGGGTGTCAGCACGGGAGCTCTGTTCCAAACCTTCGGCCTCCTGGGGCCCTCACCGAGCCCCGGGACCGTCAACAAAAACTACTCAGGATGAGGAACTGGTCCCCGAGAACTTGCCGTCGCTCAGACGTCCATTTCCCATGCGCTTGTCGGTTTCGTGCGTTTTTTCGCGCAATGATCCAGGATGCTCTTCGATGGTCCCCGCCGAGAAACATGCACACGTCAAAGCGGTACCAAGAGAAAGAGGTCCAGACCCCTGGGAACCACGCGGCGAAAAGAGCACGACGTCGGATGACTGAGGAGGGACAAGAGGAGAAGGAGGCGGAGGAGAGAGGATGGCAGGAGGAGGAGGAGGAGGAGAAGGATCAGGGGGAAGAGGAAGGGGAGGAGGAGGAAGGAGAGAGGAGGAGAAGGGAGGACAGACGGGTCGAACGAACGAATGCGCAAGACGTCCCCGAGAAAGCACGCTTCGACTTGCGGCCTGCGGGGAGCCGCCGTGCCCTTCGCCGAATCAGCCTCCAGGCTCTCTCGCGATGCTGGCCGGAAGCGGAGAAGAAGCCACCCCCCAGCACGCCCCACGACCAGACTCGCCCGCCGCCGTGGTGCACGGTGCAGCGTCGCTGGCGTGCTCGTGCGCTGCCGTGCCCGTGCTGCGTCCCTCCGCCACTGGGCGGCACGGGCACGAGCGGTCGGCACCGAACCAGGCAATCGGACCAACTCGGACTCTGCGTCGGCCCGGGCCGCATCGCCACGGAGCCACGATCCGATCCGACCGGCCGCGCCCAGAGGCACAGCCGCGCACCGCACGCCGCGGCCCCCGCTGGACGGCCGGAGCGTCGGGATCGGATCTGCCCGAGCCCGGCGAACTCGAGATCCAGTCGGGCCCATCGGATCGGGACGGGCCCTGTAGGGGAATGGGGAGGGGAATGAGGGAGGGGGAGGGAGGTAGAGGAGAGGGGAGGAGGAGGAGGAGGAGGAGGAGGAGGAGGAGGAGGAGGAGGAGGAGGAGGAGGAGGAGGAGATGGGGGCCATCCAGCATGAAATTATACTCCAAACGCGGCAGCGGAGCGAGAGGGCAGGGACTCAGGCAAGCACGACGACAAGGTAATCCTCATACAGAAGATAATGAAACCTTTTGATTGGAAAACCACATCCGAACAGGTATCGCATGCATCCACGGATAAACAAAAACTCCCACCTCAATAAACGTACTCCTCATAAACAAGCACGAGTTTTAATTCTCCCAGCCTCCAAAGAATGAGCTCCTCCTCATAAGCCTTCCACGCCACTCTATCTAATGTCAGCTCCACCCAGTGAATACGACGAGGGTAAAACAATCTAGTCAATTGATAGCCCCAGACAAATTGCCACGAACACTGCTTAAAACCCTGTTTTCCCCTTCCCTTTGTTCAGTAACAGCGTGTTGATGCGAATTCCAGTTTAGAACATATGCCAGGATAGAATCAGAATTATGATGTGCCTTGCGCGCGATATGCCCCGCGTGCCTATAAAGACGACGCCACACAATAACAACTAGGTCCTGGATGTGCTCAGCAATCTTGACTTTCTTTAATCTGCGCCCTGACCGACCGAGAATACCATTCATCAATTTCACCTGGAAGTCTGGGCCATCGAATGTGACGGGCAAACTGTTTCGTCTGAGCCGCTCTCAAAGCCAGTGCCTCGCGTCGACATAGGTTCCAAACAGGAGCACACCATAAGCACGAGGAAGAATCAGTGCGATGAATCAAACGAAATCTCGAGATACGGGTGCTGGACAGAGAGGAAAGCAGATGCTGTACAGGTCCCACCACTGAAGTAGCCGTGAACGCTTTGTTGCGTACTCTTTGGTTTAATGGACCTCGTGCGTTCATCCAGATACCCGTGATCTTCATCGCCTTGTCTTGTGGGATAATTTCAACGGCAGGCCATATCCTGGACCATGGATGTTTCTCCTTCGTGTTATTCGCCAGGAGCTGTATACGATCCTCAGGAAGATTCCAACCGAAGAGGATAAGCGCTGCACGACGTCGTTTCCATATCTCACGAGCATCTACGATCCTGTTGGCCAATATGAACAGATTGCCACCCCAGACCAGCAAGGGGATAACTTTGAAATTGCACGGGCGACACCATTTCGAGTAGTGATGACCCACGTAAGCTACATCCTCAAGCGAGATACAAAGTCGATCAGCTACACACTTCTGCCACACTGGATGTAAACAAGCAGTGAGTACCATTTTGAAAAAAAAAAAAAAAAAAAAAAAAAAAAAAAAAAAGTTGGCCCCACGCAGGCCCTTGAGGGAGTGGTAGCCGTATCACCAACCAAAGGAACATTGTATCGAATAGATATCAAGTGTCTGGTAAACCAAGCAGCAAGGAGATCAGGTACGCCTCGACGTTGGAGGGATTGGATTACTCTAAGATGAAAGACGAAATCGAAAGCCTTTGGAATATCAGCAAAACCAGCAACAAATGCAAGGCCCCCTTGCATGCACTTGTGAGCCAACATCATGATAATGTACACCATGTCCATAGCGCGGTGTCCTTCACGGTGAGCAAATTGCCAGGGAGCGCTGTCAGCAATTTTATAGTTGATGGGTTCAAGAAGGGCGCCGCCCACCATCTTCGGATGCACTGGCATGGCCACCAGCGGTCTGAGCAAGTTGAACCACGTGACCAAGCTCCCCCTTCGGAACCAAAGCCAAATCACAAAGTCCATGGGGCGCCCATGCGCGCTGCCGCGCCGTGAAGAAGACGATCAGCCAAGCACTGTCTCTTGCGTAACGCATCATGGCCGCGGCCAAGTTGAAGACGATGAGGAATAATAATGCAGAGCTCACCGCGTAGATCACGATCGATAGCTTCCTTATGCGCCCAGAACGGGCTCTCCATCTCAATGCCCTTCGACGGAAGGGTCGCGGACAAAGGAGCGCCGAGAACTTCTTCATTCTCTGCGCACTCCAGGAGGCACGGACAACATCGAGCACAAGAGTGTTGTAAGCCGAGTGTGATAGGGCTACATAAATCGTAGTGATCAGTAGTTTCATTGGCCAGATGATCTGCGACCTCGTTGAAACGGCGACGGACATGGCGAATGCGCGCCCTGCCTGGCCGATCAATGAGAGCGGGGGCCGAGGAACGACTCGCCCACGCGCGACTATCTTAGACCGACCAGAGCCCCGCCAGCTGATTCACTACTGTATCACAACCACCTTCAATAGCGAAATCGCAGCTAACATCCTCATTCCGAAATCCAAGAGCGACCTCCAGGAGGAAAAGTAAACCGCGCCAGTCAGCATCAATAGAGGACCTCCCATGAGAAAGCCGATGCGAAACGCGAAATATCTCACACCCCAGATCGTCATGTAGTACACAGCCACATCCAACATTCTCATCATCACGCCGGGCCCCGTCAAACTGCCCCACCCAGGCTCTCCCATGAGCCCAGGGCCCGCATCCCCATGGTCAACGGTTTCTGGCATGGCAGCGGGGGCGGCGGCACCTTGCATGGCGATGGTCTGCAGCGCGTCGGCGACAACCACATCTTCAGAGTCGCGCGACTTACGAAGCTTTAGTTGCATAGTGCACTTAAGGAGGTGGGAGATATTGAAGGCATTGTCTATCTTGAACTTGCCGCAGATCCAAGAGGGGACGTTGAGGAGGTTAGAACGAGATTATGAAAATTGCTTGCTATGAAACATCTGACGTTCATCAACAAACCCCGACGGATTCGCAATGGGCCGATCTTCTTTTCCCAGGATTCCCCAGGGCCAGTCTGCCCGAGGTACCAGGGGCCTCCTTGCCCCAACCTCCAGCGCGCAAGTTGTCCAGCACAGCCTGAGACGCCGCGCAGTGCCTTAGGCCCCGCAGCCGACGTCTCTCAGTCCATGCTCTACGAGCACGTTCGATCTTTTCAGCCTGAGTAGATGCCTGCCGCCAAGCAGCCTCCAGCGCGTGAAGATGAACGCGATCTCGACGTGCAGCAGCTCGACCACCCATGCCCTTGCCAGTAGTGACCGCTGCCTTCCCGATATATTTAGAGAAGTCCTCAAGCGTCATGTCCGAGGCGAGTGCCGATGCCACGCGCGAGACATGCTCCACAGGTTGCTGGACTCGCCATCCAAGAGGATTCTTCTCGCGCCAAACTCGCTCATGTTGACGTTCGCACTGCGTAATCAGCATTCGGTGGCCCGTAATCGTCGAAGCGGTGCCCAGAACATTTTTGCCTGTCTGGCTCTGGCCCGACGTTCTTCGGAAACCATGAAGCCATCAATGATTGGGCCGTGGTCCAAGGTATGGTCGGGGCCGAAAGCATACCTGGCGGGCGCCCCACCTCGGCGGCAAAATGTGCGATAGAAAGCCAGCCCATGCTGCGCAGCTAATAACGCAAGCCACTCCCCACGTTCATTGCGCACGCCTCCTGAGAAGTCTCCAAGATGCTGATCCTCCTCACAGAGCTCCTTGGGCCCAAGCTCAGCGTTGAAGTCCGCGCCCAAGACTAGAGTATCACCGGGCAGTCGGTGTCCAGATAAGTAGCCGAAGATGAGGTTGGAGGTGTCATAATAACACTCGTCAGAAGTAGGTTGAGAAGATTGGTTTGTCTTTGATAGTGGCCCTCGCCACCGTCACACGAGGATGTATAGGTTCTGGAGCTTGATGAACACAATGCAGATGACGCCGATTGAATACAATCGCACAGTCTCGATTCTGAAGTGTGCCAGGAGAAGCAACGACAAAATGTCTTTGCACTGAAAACTCGGTAAGTTAGACGCAGCGGTAAAAACTTCTTGCACGAGCAATACGTCCCATTCGCACTCCTCGGATATGCTTTCCAGAAACCCACTGAAAGCCTCAATAGCCATCCCACAGCAATTGAGCGTCACGACATTCAGATTCTGAATGATCATCCCCCACGACTTGGAAAGCTGATCTCTAGCCCCTAAACGAACGGCTCGCCTTGAAATCTTGCTTGCTCTGCTCCACCGTCTGCTGAAATATCTCATCAGCCTTGAGATCCGACTGGCGCAATTCTGCGTTGAAGCTGGCCATGGTGAGAACAGGCACGCCCAAAGCATTGATATACGCCACCTGCTTGCGTTGACCCATCGAATCCGGAAGCCTGATCTCACGCTGGGGAAAGACAATCTTGAAGCGTCTACCTCTGCCTTCAGCTTGCGAGAGAACAACTGCCATATTCACCAACGTAGAAGTGACCTGCCGCTGCTCCATAGTCTGATGCTTCTTCATCCACAATCGTAGTCCAGGAAGTGGAAGACCTCCATCACTCCCCCCAATAGCAGGAACATACTGGGCCTTGCCACTGTCCACACCACTGAAGTTGTCCCGATCCACACACGCACGATGCTTACCCAAGAGAGCCCACACTGCACGATCAGCACGGCAGTACAGTGCTGCATGATCTCCAGGAGAAGCACACCACTTACGAGTAATAGCCATTGCATCCACCATTGAGCATATCTTGTCCAGGTATGGCATCATCTTCTCCTTATCTGAACCCTCATGGAAGCCTCCAACCACAATCTTCAGGGCGTCATCCCCGTCAGGCTGACCAGGGCGTGGGGGACGTGGAATCCCAGCAGTGGTAGATGCGACACTCGTAGGCCTAAACCCGCCTGAGCTTCCTGAGCGACTCGAAGAGCGTCTGCAGCCATCTTCTGAGCACTCTGAGCTGTCTCGACGGCGGAGTCCGCCTTTTTTATCTACAGCCATCAAGCCCTCCTGAACCTTGAATTTCGTACTCACACTCCTGTCCATGCCCTTCATATATCTGCGCAGGTCTGCATTCGTGATCTTCCTCGCAGGCGACCCGTCAGCTTGCCAATCCTCATCCTCACACATAATTACCATCAGAGGTAGCAGGAGAGCCTTCAGCTCCGCGTTTAGACATAGAAGCGAATCACTCGACGATCCGTCCGCGCGCGAGGGGCGGCAGGCGCTGCTGATGCCAACAGTGCTTGAGCCAAAATGGAGGAGGAGGGGGAGGAGGAAGAGGAGGAAGGGGAGGAGGAGGAGGAGGAGGAGGAGGAGGAGGAGGAGGAGGAGGACGAGGAGGAAAACGAGGAGGAAAACGACGAGGACGAGGAGGAGGAGGAGGAGGAGGAGGAGGAACAGGAGCAAGGGGGATGAGGGTGGGAGGGAGGGAAAGGAGGGGGAAGGCAGTGGGGGAGGAGGAGCGAGCGCGAGCGAGCGAGCGAGCGTCCACCCAGCTCGACTGCGGGCAGAGCCGCGGGCAGAGGATGAGAAAAGCCATACGGGCCCCTGGAGGCGCATTGTGACGAAATCGTGCCAAAATCTCCAAAAGCCCATTCTGCCTGTTCAGCCTCTCGGCATGCTTTCTGATCGGCATAAAAGAGGAGGATGAGGAGGAGGAAGAGGAGGGGAAGGGGGAGGAGGAGAGAAAGAGGAGGACAAACAAGAGGAGGAGGAGGAGGAGGAGGAGGAGGAGGAGGAGGAGGAAAAGGATGATTTCTGGCCGTGTCCACATGATGTGTAACTCATGTTGTCGGGTCGGCCGACCAGGGGGGTATATAGCGAAGGCGGAGCCACAGCGAAGCAGCTCACTTCTGGCCGTTTTTTATGGCGACGGAGGCGCCATGGACCAAGAGCATCGCCCGACAGCGGAGCCGAATCCAGCCGCATGTATCAGGTTTCGTGTCCCCCCCTTCCCCTATCCCGCCCCCTTTCGCCCGACCCGAGAAACGTGTCTGGCCATGTGTCCGAGTGGCGTCGCTGGTGTCGCCGCGTCTTCCGCGGGCGGGAACCATCAGCATCGGCATGGTCTGCCACGAAACCCTTGCCAAGAGATGGTGCCATCTCGTCGTCCCAGCGCTCCCGTTGGACCGCCATGGCTGCGGTGTGCCTGTTTTGTCGATGTGTGGCCCGAATGCCGCTGTAAGGCCTGTGGCGTCCATCTTAGCGTTAGGTGTCCGGCCACCAGTGCCGCCAGCCTCCAGTGCGGCCAGCACCGATCTGGCTCCCAAGTCGTGGCGCTGTATAGGACCTCCCCCGCCTCTTGCCCGCCTCTGCTGCATCCACTCCCACCATCCTCCTCCTCATCTTCCTCCTCCTCCTCGTCCTCCTCCTCCACCTCCTGCCATATCCTACTCCTCCCACATCCTCCTCTTCCTCCTCTTTCCACGCTCCTTCTCCCTGTTCCTCTCTCCCCCTCCTCCTCCTCCTCCTCCTCCGCCTCCGCCTCCGCCTCCTCCTCTCAAAAGTATTAATAATACTCCTTTTCCACATGTTCATAATCGCCTGCTTATTGTTATGAGTTGCATTATGAGTTGCCGCCTTCTTCTGTTAGTATCAGAAACGTTGTTCTTAGTGGAATGCTAACAGTACTAGGTACTAGTAGCAGCAGGATTAAACATATTACTACTGATACGCCAGTAGTAATAGTAGCAATGCTAGTAGTCGTAGTCGTAGTAGCATCCGTGCTAGTATTCGTAATAAGAATGCGATCAGTGTTGCCATTACAGTATGAATAATCGTATACATTAAACTTAGAATTCTTGGTACTAGTGTATTAGTATTGTTATGTTATTACTACTAGTGTTACTCGTACCATCACACCTACTATGACCAGTAGTAGTAGTAGTAGTAGTAGTAGTAGTTGTAGTAGCAGTAGCAGTAGCAGGAGCAGTAGTAGTAGTAGTAGTAGTAGTAGTAATAGTAGTAGTAGTAGTAGTAGTAGTAGTAGTAGTAGTAGTGGTAGTAGTGATATTAGTAGTAGTAGTCGTCGTAGTAGAAATAGTAGTAGTAGTAGTAGTAGTAGTAGTAGTAGTAGTCGTAGTAGTAGTAGTAGTAGTAGTAGTAGTAGTAGTAATAGTAGTAGTAGTAGTAGTAGTAGTAGTGGTGTAAGTAGTAGTAGTAGTAGTAGTAGTGGTAGTAGTAGTAGTAGTAGTAGTAGTGGTAGTAGTAGTGGTAGTAGTAGTAGTAGTAGTAGTAGTAGGTAGTAGTAGTAGTAGTAGTAGTAGTAGTAGTAGTAGTAGTAGTAGTAGTAGTAGTTGTAGTAGCGGTGATCGTAGTAGTAGTAGTCGTAGTAGTAGTAGTGGTAGTAGTAGTAGTAGTAATAGTAGTAGTAGTAGTAGTAGTAGTGGTAGTAGTAGTAGTGTAGTAGTGGTAGTAGTACTAGTAAAAGTAGTAGCAGTGGTAGTAGTAGTACTAGTAGTAGAAATAGTCGTAGTAGTAGTAGTAGTAGTAGTAGTCGTAGTCGTAGTAGTAGTAGTAGTTAGTAGTAGTAGTAGTAGTAGTGTAGTAGTAGTGTAGTAGTAGCAGCAGCAGCAGCAAGTAGTAGTAGTAGTAGTAGTAGTAGTAGTAGTCGTAGTAGTAGTAGTAGTAGTAGTAGTCGTAGGTAGTAGTAGAGTAGTAGTAGTAGTAGTAGTAGTAGTAGTAGTAGTAGTAGTAGTACTAGTAGTAGTAGTAGTAGTAGTAGTAGTAGTAGTAGTAGTGTAGTAGTAGTAGTAGTAGTAGTAGTAGTAGTAGTAGTAGTAGTAATAGTAGTAGTAGTAGAAGTAGTAGTAATAGTAGTAGTAGTAGTAGTAGTAGTAGTAGTAGTAGTAGTAGTAGTAGTAGTAGTAGTGATATAAATACTAATATTGTTCCTCTTCCTCCTCCTCCTCCTCATCCTCCTGCTTCCTCACTAGCTCGTCCTCCTGCTTCCGCTGCTCTTCCTCTCGCTCCCGCCGAATTCTCCCGTTTCCTCTTTCGTCCCTCCCCCCCCTCCCGTTTCGTCTTTCGTCCCTCTCCCCTCCCCCTCCCTTTCTCCGAATTGCTCCTCCTCCTCCTCCTCCTCCTCGCCCCCTCCTCCCCCTGGCAACTGGCAACTGTTGGCATTGGGGTTTGATCTGAGCTTTCCTTCGAGTGGGGTGGGGGATCGACTACAGAATTGGCTCGCCCCAAAATTGAGTTGTCCGCCGAATCTACGACAAATGCGTAGAATGCTCCGTAGATCTACGGAGCATTCTGCGTATGTGTCGTAGACTCGACGGACAGACAAAGTTTGGGGCAAACCAATTATGAGGTCGATCCCCTACTCGACACCTCCCCCTCCTCCTCCTCCGCCTCCGCCACGGCCCTCGGCAGCGGCCTCCTCCTCCTCCTCCTGCTCACCGCACTCCCCCTGCTCAACGCACTGCCGCTGCTCCGGCCCCTCCTGCCTGTAGCCAGACTTAAGACGAAGTCAGGACGAGGATAAATCGGGACACAGTCGGAACGCTGTCATGAGGAGCCCCTGAATAAGGAACGAGGCCCTTTTTTTACATAAGTTAAGTTTCGATTTCCCATGGGAAACCTAAGGAACACCCACGACATCCTGTCAAACCCCGAAGAAAAGGGCTCCTTCTTCCGCGGCCCAACTCTACGGACAAATTGAGAATCTCTGAGATCCAGCGGCCCTGGAGGATACATCGGGCGTCGCGGCCTCCTCAGAGCGTTCCGGAGCGCTCTCAGAGTGCTCCGGAACGCTCTGGAACGGATTGACCCTCGTCCTACCCTGAGATCCGACGTTGCAAAAAAAATGCAACATCGCAAAAAATCACGCCCGGACCCCTGGACCCCCTCGTCCCGCGTCATTTTTTCAGCCGGATTGATCTGCGAGGGCCCCGGGGCCCGAAATCGAGCGAGAACGCCCGTTGTGAAAAAAAGGCAGCGCCAGGATCTCAGGGTAGCCCCACCCGAAGCCAGCCCCCACCCTGCGCGGAGGGGCAGCGTCCTCTATGGCCATCTCGGCGCCCGAGGCGAGGAACGTCCGGTTGCCGGGGTCCGCGGGGCGCCCGCAGGGGGGGGCCACCAGGCTGAGGGGGGACGCGCTGGCCCAGGTCAGCGCTGGCTCGGGTCAGCCAAGGCCACGCCGCGAGTCTGGGC
The DNA here is from genome assembly GCA_963575745.1 of Prorocentrum cordatum. Lineage (NCBI taxonomy): Eukaryota > Dinophyceae > Prorocentrales > Prorocentraceae > Prorocentrum > Prorocentrum cordatum. The sequence continues at coordinate 329,665 of CAUYUJ010014836.1, read as the reverse complement.
CGGCCACGCAGCAGAGGGATCAGAAGAAGGAGGAGGAGGATACGAAGAAGACGGAATAATAGCAACAATGAGAAATCATAAGGATACGCATGATGAACATATAATTAGCACTCAGGATACGATGAAGAACAACAACAACAACAACAACAACAACAACAACAACAACAACGACAACAACAACAACAACAACAACAACAACAACAACAACAACAACAACAACAACAACAACAACAACAACGACAACAACAATCATTTAAGACTGGGGACACTCCGTTCTCACCAGTGCCAGGGTTTTCATAGGAGGCGGGCAATACCCCCACTTTGTGGGGGGGCCGGTTCAAGCTCTACCAAATTTCCAAACGACTCTTCGCCACCACCCACACCCAGCTTCCCGCCCTATGACGTTCGGACACTTCACTTCGTGGCATGCGGACGACCGTGGCTACTATTCAGGGCCCCGCGGCCGACGACGACGGCGTGCGCGCGCGAAGAAAAAACGAATGTGTCCAATATGGTATTATTTGACAGGGATGATGGCCCTGACATGCGCGCAACCGTTGTTGCAGAAGTTCGAAGCACGTGAAAAAGTTGCTCGCAAGAGCCCGTTTGACAGAAATGTTGAAAAAATATTGGGTTTCCTCAGAAATCCGCAAGAGCGCGCAAGATGAATTTTTGAAACTTTGTTTTGAAAAACCATTGGGTTTTTCATGTTTTTATGTTAAAATCGCTACGAAAACTAAGGTTTTGGAAGGATTTCATCTTGCGCGCGCGAGTGTGCACTTCGTGTCATTTTTTTCAAAGGATTCTTGAAGTTTGGTTATGTTAGAACAAGAAATTTCATTTTATAGTGTTTTTTGCAAGGGAAAGCGGGCGTCAACAAAACAACCGGATCTGGATGACATCGTTTTACCTGAGACTTCCTCACGAAAATGATGAAAATGTGGCTGCGGCCTAGGCGCGGGGGGGGGGGCGTGCACCAGGGGGCCCAACAATAATTATTCTTTAGAATTAATAATGTTCAACAACAACAACAACAACAACAACAACAACAACCACAACCACAACCACAACAACCACAACAACAACAACACAACAACAACAACAACAAACAACAACAACAACAACAACAACAATCACTTTACCCGAACGCTCAGTGTTCTCACCAGTGCCAGGGTTTTCATGCGACGCCAGCCAATACCCCCACTTTGTGGGGGGGCAGTGCAAGCTCTACCAAATATCCACACGACTCTTCGCCACCACCCACACCCAGCTTCCCGCCCTATGACGTTCGGACACTTCACTTCGTGGCCTGCGGACGACCGTGGCTACTACACTGGCGTGGAGTACACACCCACAGAAGTTGTTAAGCCTACGTTCGTACACCCACAGAAGTTGTTAAGCCTTGTTAACCCACAGAAGTTGTTAAGCCTTCCACAGAACATCTGTTGCATATGATGCATATGGTACATGATACACATGATACGCACGATACGTACTCACAAGATAGTTGATCACATCTTTAGGGCAAATTCCTGAGGGATGTGGGAATACACAAGAGAGAGAGGATATGGTTGTCCCGATGGTTGTCTCGATGGTTGTCCCAAATGATGCGCGGTGCTAAAATTCTTAAGAAGCCCAATGGTTTTTGGAGATTTCGGCGTGCGCGCGCGAAGAAAAAACGAATGTGTCCCGCATGGTATTATTTGACAGGGATGATGGCCCTGGCAGGTGCGCAACCGTTGTCGCAGAAGTTCGAAAAAGTTGCTCGCAAAAGCCCGTTTGACAGAAATGTTTAAAAAGTGTTGGGTTTCCTACGAATCCGCAAGAGCGCGCGGGATGAGATTTTGACATTTTTTTGTTGAAAAACCATTGGTTTTTTGATGTTTTTATGTTAAAATCGCTCCGAACACTAAGCTTTTGGAAGGATTTCGTCTTGCGCGCGCGAATGTCCACTTTACCTTATTTTTTGCAAGGGATTCTTGAAATTTGATTATATTAGAACAAGAAATGTCATTTTATAGTGTTTTTTGCAAGGGAAAGCGGGGGGGAACAAAACAACCGGATCTTGATCACATCGAATTACCTGAGGCTTCCTCACGAAAATGATGAAAATGTAGCTGCGGCCTAGGCGGCGCAGGGGGGCCGTGCACCAGGGGTCCCAACAATAATTATTCTTTAGAATTAATAATGTTCAACATAACAACAACAACAGCAACGACGACGACAACAACAACAGTACGAATGGGAATAGTAAGAAATATAATCAGAGTAATATTGCACAGAAAAGTTTTACTATTAAAACAATAAGAATATCACTACTAATACGAATACGAAACAACTTAAGACACAAGAGTAATAATAAGAAGAAGACACTTAACCTAACAATAAGACGAATAAGCAGAGATAGGCATCCGGATAAACACAAACCGTCGGAGGTCCGCGCGGGCTCCCTGGATCGGAGCTGGACCCCCCCTCCTCCCTGGCGCGCGGAGCGTGCCAGGTCCAGCCTGGGGGGGTGCAGCGGCGGAACCGCGCGCCGAACAGGCCGCCTGGACGCTCCTCCCAGCGCGGCGCGGACCCGTCCAGGGGGACCTGCGGGCGCCAGGGCGGCCGGTGGCGGCGGCGACAACGACGGTGGAAGAAAAACTACTGCATACAGCCATCGTGCTGCTGCAGTCATGCCACGATCACCAAACGTCGAGTCTGCCTATTCTGCCTCTCAGCATGATTTCTGATCGGCATGAGAGGAGGAGAAGGAGGAGGAGGAGGAGGAGGAGGAGGAGGGGGAGACGAGGAGGAGGAGGAGGAGGAGGAGGCGGAGGAGAAGCAGGAGAAAGAGAAGGAGGAGGGAGGAATGCGAGGACGAGGAGGAGGAGCGATCCGAGGAGGAGGCGGGGAGAGGAGGAGGAGGAGGAGGAGGAGGAGGAGGAGGAGGAGAGGAGGAGGAGGAGGAGGAGGAGGAGGAAGGAGGAGCAGGAGGAGGAGGAGGAGCACTGCTAAGCGGAGGACGACGAGGAACACGAGGAGGATAACGAGGAATACAAGGCGGAGCACGGCGAGCAGGAAGAGAAGCAGGGGGAGAAATACAAGGTGGCTGTCAATGACGAGGTAGAGGATGAGGAGGACGAAGAAAACGAGGAGGAACATCAGCAGAAGCATGAGGGGGATTTCGTGTGAGGGGGCGGGGAAGACTGAGATGAGGAGATACAGGAGGAGGACGAGGAGGAGGAAGAGGAGGAAGATGAGGAGGAAAAGGAGCGAGAGGAGGAAGAAGAGGAGGAGCAGGAGGAGGAGGAAGAGGAGGAGAGGGACGAGGAGGAGAAGCGGGAAAAACAGAGAAGGGGGATGAGGAGCAGGAGGTATAGTCGAAAGGGGAGAGCGAGAGCAATGAGGATAATCACGTGGATGCGGGAGGGGAGGACGACGACGACGGTCACGAAAAGCTAGACGATGACGACGCCGAAGGCGCAGGCGGATCAGAAGCAGGAGAACGCACGAACACTCTCAGGAGCCACCTTGGCTCAAAACAACGCTGATTGGGGCCACTGGACGGCAGCTATGACTTCAAAGAAATCTGCGCGGCGCAGAGGCGAGAAACACATTTTGAAAACGGCCCGCCCTCAAAATGTGATACTCCTGCAAATGTTTAAAATGATTGTACCCGGCGCTACGGCGAGAACAACATTTCGAAAGCGGCCCGCCCTGCATCTGTGAAACTGTGGCCAATGTTTCAGCTTCAGGCTGATACCTGGTAAAGCAATCTCAGGCGAAACGCCTGGCCGCCCTTCCGACTGGCCTCAGGGTACGGCAGGAAGGATTTATTCACAAGGAACTCGAATGGAGGAGGAGGAAGAGGAGGAGGATGAGGAGGACGAGGAGGAGGAGACGGAGGAGAGAAGAGGGAGGAGCGGGAGGAGTTTGGACGAAGGAGAAGGGAGGGCGGTACGACTAGGGATGGAGTCTGGAGGCGACACTCTGGACGGTCCCAAACCTCCCAATGGTCCCAAACCTCCCAAATGGAGGTTTCCACCTCAACAGCGAAGGACCTTTCCAGGAGGGGTACGGCTTACCTCAACTCACGAGGCTGAGGCTTTCTCAACATCCACAATGAGCGCCTTCGTTTTAGGTTTGGAACATCTGGGCTGCTTCATCAAAACGTAACATTCAATCTATTGGGCAAGCCTGGTTCTGCCGACACCCGCTTGCCGGGGGTGAAAAGGCGTGTGAGATGATTGGATGTCCCCCTCCCCATTTCCCCCTCTCCCAAGGCTCAACATCTAGTTTGAAAGGGGAGGGGGGGGGGTCCAGGCTCTCCCTCGCACCCCTGGAGGCTCCAGAGCTTCCAAACCTGCCTTCCGTGGCCAAGACACATACCATTGCTCCAAGACGCTCCAAGACGCAGCCGAGACGCCCCAAGAAGAGGCCCAAGGAGCCTTCCCAAGAGGTCCCCGAGTGGCAAACATCAATGGTATTACATAGGCTTTTCATGGTTTCTGGGAATATCGTCTTCTCAAGCTTCCGACGCTCCAAGGCGGCACAAGAGGCCCCGCGGACCACCCTAAAACTGCCCAAGAGGCCCCTACGAGGGCCCCAGGATGGCCCAAGAGGGTTCCAAGACGGCCCACATAGGGGCCCAAGACTGCCAAGATCGCCCCAAGAAGGCCTCAAGAGGCCACGAGGGAGAACACAAACCGAACACCCTTTTTTCTGCCCCAAGGCCCACGAAAGGCCCCAAGAAGCCTCCAAGCGGCCCAAAAGAGGCCCACAATAAGCCCCAAGAGGCCCTCAAGCGACCCAACAGAGGCACCAGAACAGCCCCCAGTACGCTTCATAACTGCCTCCAAGAGGCTCCACCAGGCCCCCAAGCAGCTCCCAAGACGCCCACAAGAGTCCCCAAATAATGCCCAAAAAGCCCACGACGCCTCAACCGTGGACTCCCGCCTCTTCTTGGGCTCGGCGGAATTTCGTGAGCCTCTGACATAATCAACAAGATGCAAGACGTGAAAATCGTTTCGGAAGATCGAGAATTCGACGATATTCAGGAAAAGGATGCTAAGACCATTGGAACAGTCCGATCCTCTGATCCACTATGAGCCTTCCAGTCGGTCGCCAGTGAGGCCTCAATTTTTATTCGACACAATGAAACGTCCTGCTCTTTTTCCCATGCCTGTTCTCCCACACACCCCGCCCTCGCGCCACAACCAGCAGATCAGCCGCATCCCTGGGCAAGCTGCCACTCAGTCTTGTCACAGAAGCGGCGACTGCGACGCCAGAGCATGAACTGTGGAGGTCCGCGCGGATTTCTTGGATCGGCGCCAGGCCCCCTGCTCTGGCGCGCAGAGCCCGCCAGTTGCGGCGCCAGAGGCGCCGCCCAGGGAGTCCTTGCGCCGATCCGAGAAATCCGCACGGAGCGCAAGACATTTATGTCTGCGCCGCATTTTCATCTTCGGCCAATGCGCCTGCGTGCCGACGACCGTGACGAAAGCGCCGATGCGACTGCGGTGACAACATCGGCGACGACGCAGAGCGGAAGGTTTCTGCCGTGACGGCGCGGGCTCTCCAGGTTTCTGCCGCCGCGCGGCTCGAAGGGTCCCCAGGGGCTGCCGGAACTCCGTGGCCTTGGATGGGGGCCGCACAACTTCATACTGAGGCATGCAGTCGGACCCAGGACAGAAGAACATCTTTCAAGAACATGAGACCCTCCGCCGGCCAAAACTGAAGAACACTCGAGGGTGCCCTCCCCCAAACGCACAGCAATGTCCAACGGGCACGAAGAACACTAGGGTACCTTCCCCGAACCGACCTCGGCCTGAAACCTCGGTCCGACCGTAAGGCATGCGGACCTTCGACCGAAACTTAGTGCACACGCTTGTTTTTTAGGTCGGGCATGCCCCCCTACAGGCGGATTTTGGAGGACAAATGTTAAAAAGTGATACTCAGAAAAATCGTCCCCAAACCATTTTTTACTGTGTTTGAAGAGTCCCCCTGCAGAGGGACAGGCCCGACTTAACTGTTTTTTTGTTTCCCCATGTCACGCGACACCGGAGGTTGCAGAGCGCAGCAGCACGTGCCAGGTTGGCGCTGCTGACTTGGACGGCGGCTTCCCCGCGTGCTCTCACTGTGCTTCCCCCAGCACAGGAGTCGCGTACCCCACAAGTGTTGGGTCGGGCCTGTCCCCCTACAGGGGGATTCTGGACGAAAAATAAAAAGATACACCCACAGTGCTCCAAAATAATCAGAAAGAGTCAAACAAGTCGTCCCCAGGCTATTTTTTAAAACTATTTTTGAATATTCCTGATGTAGAGGGACAGGCCCGATTTAACACAAGTTGCAGGCGCTGCGGCAGCAGAACGCTCCGGATCATCACGGGCTGCTGAGCAGGAGGATATGTACAGCAGGCTGCGACGGACGAATCTGACATGTGAGTGTCAAACTCGATGGCCGAGGCGACGCGATGGGATCACCCGCGAATGATACCCCCTCTTGCAGAAGACAGCTCGAGGACGAGGGCAGGCGACCACAAGTGCACCAATGCAAAGCGCGGGGGTGCGCCAAGGAGGCCAACCTGCAATGGGCGAACCCATGCATCCATGCACACAGCTCTGGCTTGTAATAGCAGCGTTGTGAGTATATCCCTGATGGCCTACAAGGCCAATAACTCCAACACAACACTGATAAATAAGCCCTGCTGGAAAAAAAACGACCCCCACCATGTCACACTCTGGAAGCAAGCGCCACGCAGGCCGTTCGTCGTCCCAGACGCAAGCCCCTGACGCTTCCCTGTAACCGTGGGGGGCTCCGGGCATCAGGAAGACAGGCACCCCGAAAGACGCCCAATCTCCTTCTCCTCCTCCACCACCATCATCCTCCACTCCCTCCTCCCCCACAATGATGCCAATACTTCAACCCACTGTGAGACGCAAAAGGGCCATTCGCACGTACATGCCATTCTTCATCTGCCGGAAATATGCAGCTCGCGGATCGGCGTCGCACGCGGCGTCGATCTCCCCGACACGCGGGAGGGGGTGCATGACCCTGGCTGTGGTCTTCATGTGTGAGAGCGTCTCTGGCGTGATGACAAACGCGTCCTTCACCTTGTCGTAATCATCCACGCTGTCGAATCGCTCTTTCTGAACTCGGGTCACGTACAGGATGTCGGTGTCCCTTAGGATGCTGGTGGTGAGCGCGTCGTGCTCCCTTCCGCGCACTGTGGCCGTGACGCTGCCTGGCATCCGCAGCGCTGCAGGCGAGACAAAATGAAGCGTGACCTCGAACCGGCTGAGCAGCTTATAGAAGAAGAAAAAACACGTAAACATAATTTGTCGGCGCTCCGCGCGGATTTCTTGGATTCGCGCTGGACCCCCCTCCCTGGCGCGCGGAGCGCGCCAAAGGCGGCGCCGGAGGCGCCGCTGGGGGGCCCAGGCGCAAATCCAAGAAATCTGCGCGGAGCGCAAAAGTTTATGATGCTGTGGTTTTTTCTTCTTCGAGCTTAGCCAGCGAGTGCACTGTCCGCCCATTCTTGAGGTCGCCCACCATCGTGACGACCCTGCCCCGCAGCGCCGCAGCCAGGGCCGCCTCGGACTTTGCCGCCTCGCTGGCGCTGACGCCTGGCACCTCGTCCAGGATCGTGTATAGGTCCTGGGGGGAAACAACATCGAGGGCAGAAAATCCACCCCGATAATAACCACCCCGACACGCGAAGCCGTTTAGTAAACTCACCCAAAGAAAGAATCGAACAGGGCAAGGCTGTTTAGTAAACGCCCAGGCCCGTTTAGTAAACGCCAATTGTCCGGTCCAGGTGGCTCTTCCTCCCTTGACCAAAGGTACCACTACAGCTACGCTCCAGACCTCTCCTGGGGTGCGTTCAGACCAGCATCTCGAGGCGACTCCAGCGGACGAGAGCCTCCCAGGAGGCCCAAGAGACGAAAACGAGGTCAGGGAAGCCATCGGTACCTCCTTCTCCTCCGAGGTCCAGCAACGCCTGGGACGGATGCTCGCCGACGCCGTCGCCGGCGTTGAGCAGCGGCTTCGCCATCGCTGCGGCGGCCTCGGCGGCCGCGCCGGCCCGGGGGTGCCGGAGCACCACGACGTCGGCGTAGCACTCCACAGAACGCACCGTATCCTCGAGCGACTCGCCCTTGGCGACCGAGGAGCTGGACTCGTTCACCGCGAGGACGGCGCCTCCGAGCCGCAGCATGGCCGCCTGGAACGAGCAGCTGGTGCGCGTGGACGGCTCGTAGAAGACGCTCGCGAGCACCCTGCCCTTGAGAGACTCGTCGCCACCCTGCTTCTCGACCAGCTCGCGCATGCGCGCTGCCGTCTTCAGTACCTCGGCGATCTGCGCCGTTGAGAGCGCGCCGATGGCCACCAGAGAGTACCCTTGGAGGGAGCGCGCGACACTGCCCTTGTCGAAGTCCTGGGGGGAGACATTGACTGGCCTTGCGGCAGCAGTGTTGGCGCGCTTGACCGGGGTCACCAGCGGCAAGCCAGCGCCATCCCTCTTGCGAAACGGAGTCGGCACGAACTCCATTGCGGAGCCTTGCCGCTTCTGGAGCAGCGCAGAAAGGCACAAAGAACCTGCGGCACCTCAGCGGACTGGACTTGCGCCAAAATGGCCTGAGCCGCTAAAATGGCTACGGATGGTGTACACCTGTTGCTGAAAGTCTCACGCTCGCGACCCTACCCCGAAGAGTGTCCATTGTACTGTGCGCGGCGGCGATGACGACCACAGTTTCTAGAGGGTCCCCAGATGTGGTCCTCATCGCCGATGCATCGGCGACGTCGGCGATGCATCGGCGACGTCGGCGATACATCGGCGACGTCGGCGTGGGGAAAATCGGGCTCCTCATCGAGCCGCATCGTGGCATCATGGATGCATCGGCGATGCGCAGCGATCCTTCGAACCCACCCTGCTATTAGGGCAACCATCTTCGCGCTTCGCGCTGGAAGCGCGATTACTGTCTTCGCGCTTCCGCGCCGCCCCCCCCCGCCCCTTCCCCGAACAGGACGAGGGACTCGCGCCTCGCTCAGAAATCGCCCAGACCGCGATGCGCGACGAGCTTCGCACCCTCGTGGTGGCCCTCGGCTCCCGTCCGTGAGGGGCAACGGTGGGGGGGGGACTGGCACAGGGGGGGAAGCATCGACCTGGAATCGGCGATACATCGCCGATAGATCGGCGATAGGCCCCCCACAGTGAACCCGCAAGTTCCTGGGCAGGTTGGGGCTATCGGGCCCCTATCGGCGATCAATGGGCGATTGGGGGTCGATGCATCCCCCCCTACATGCCTATCCCCCCTATCGTTGCCCCTGAATCTGCGATCAATGGGCGATCAATGGGCGATTGGGGCTACCGGGCCCCTATCAGCCATCAATGGGCAATTGGGGGTCGATGCATCCCCCCCATTGCCTATCCCGAGGAGGAGGAGGAGGAGGAGGAGGAGGAGGAGGGAGGGAGGAGGAGGAGGGAGGAAGCCCTCCTATCGTTGCCCCTGAATCTGGGAGGCCCAAGCATTCCGCCTCGATGCCAAGCACTGCCCCCCGACGGGGCGCCAACGCCCGCGCTATGCCGGCGCGCCCACACGGCACGAGCCGCCCGCACCGCATCCCCCTTAAGGCTCACGGGGGAGGTAACTGCAGGGAAGCTGGACGAAAGTGCCCGGGTACTTTGTGCGACAACAGGCGACTGAGTAGGACGCACGGCGAGGCACTGAGTTGGAAATAGTACAAGGTCGAAAAAGCTGTTCGATTGGGAAAAGTATTTCGCAATAAGGGCGGGGCAAGCGTTGGAAGTAGGCAAGAGCTGAAGAGAGTAAACGGGCTGGCCCCAGACACTCTTTCCAGCTTCCTCGCACCTGCCAGACCACCGCAACCCAGCCCGAAGACCCGAATCTCGCCCGAATTTCGTGTTGGGATTTCGGGTTGGGGGGGGGGTACGGGCTTCAGATGTGTTTTTTCAATGTTCCCCGACCCCCGCACACAGTGGAAATGGAGGGCAAGTCGGGGCCTTCGGGTTGGGTTGGGGTGGTTTGGTGGGCGGTGAGGAGGAGAGCATCGACCTGGATTAGGTCGGGCATGTCCCCCTACAGGCGGATTTCGGATAAAAAATGGCCAAACAATTCCAAATAATAGAACAAATAATCGAAAACTCGTCCCCCAGACTGTTTTCTGACTATCTTTCTAGTGTTCCTCCTAAAAAGATCATGCCCGACTTAACACCTAAAATCGGCAACACACCGCCGATGAATCGCCGAGGCGCCCCCCGCGAGCGGAAAGCCGCGCTGTCTGGCCCGTCTCTGAGTATCGCTTATCCGATCCCCATCCCCACCGGCGTGGCCTGGGCCCCACTGGCCGATCTACCCCCCAGACGGGCATGTAGGCCGTCCCCTTCGGGTTTCGAGGGGGTGTATCCCCAACTGGGGGGGCAATTTGGTGGGGTCTCGAAGGGGATGGGGATGGGGATTGGGGTCGGATAAACGATACTGACCATGGGCGGATTGTGGCGAATTGGGGTCGACGCGTCCCCCCCCCCCGCGCCGGCTGTCCGGCGGCCGACGCTGCCTCCTGGCTCTCCCGGCAGAGCGCTGCTCTCCGGCGGCGGCTCGGGACGGCCTGGGTGCCCCCGCAGCGCCCTCGGGGGGCGCAGCTTCTGAGGCGCAGCCCGAGGTCGGAAGACCACCGAGAACCGGCGAGGATGCCCGAAAACCTCGGTGCGTCTTCCCCATAAGCCGTTCACCCGCCGACGTTTCTCCTGACCATGCCTGCCCGCTGCCCGCCCTCCCAGCCTCCTCCTCCATCCTCCTCCCTCCCTCCCTCCTCCACCTCTTTTCACTCCTCCTCCTACTCCTCCTCCTCCTCCTCCTCCTCCTCCTCCTCCTCCCCCTCCACTCCTCCTTATGAATAACTCCTACCTGTCGGGGCCCCAGACGTGTTGGTAGGGCGGGCCTGGCGTTTCGCCCGAGACGTCCTCACCATTCATGATTCTGAAGCTTGAAATTTACAAGCGCTTCACAAATGGAGGGCGGCGGCTCGTCTTCAAGATGTGGCTCCCGCTCTTAGCGCAGCGCAGTATTCGTGTTGAATGTTGCAACAGCTTTCAGGATGGATAGCATGTCCTTTTCAAACTGTGGCTCACGCCCCAGCGCTGTACCCATTCGTATTAATGTTGCAGCAGCTGTAAGATGGAGGACAGGTCGTTATTGCCTTAGCGCCGCTTACATTCGTCTGAAAGGTTGCAGCAAATTCATGGGTGGAGGGCGGGGTAAATTTTGAACATATCACACCGGAAGCATTCAAGCATACTCTATATCAGGAAATAAGCAGGCGGCGGAGAACAAAAACCTGAAACAGTAACTGACGTATCGAATATAACGGCGGCGAGGCAAAACGACGAATACACATCAGTTGGAACGCCCCGTAAAAAGTTGGCGGCGAGTCGTCTTGTAACCACTTTGGAAGTATTCTGGCGGGCTGCATTTCGCAACCAATTGAGTAAAACTACAACGAATATAACAACAAGCACGGAGCTCCAATAGTCATAATGATAGAATGAACACGCAATGCATTTCGGAAAAGAACGGATGGAACGGCAAAACAACAAACACATTAAGATATGTCCGCATAAAGCGATAATATAAATCATATGATCCCCTCAAAAGAGAACTTATTGAGTTCCTGACTCTCCAAAGACAGATGTGCACTTCTATTACAAAAGGCGTGCCGCGTGACGCGGAATGGCAATACTTTTCAATTCCCAGCCAAGCGACACATTTCAACCCGCCCGCGGGCGCAACCGCAACCGCAACTAGGCGACAGCAAAATTGCGGCGGGCTCGCCGGCCAAAATCAGATCAAAATGGCGGCGGCGGGGGAGGAGGTGCCCAGTCAGTACTGGAATGAGCGCCGAAGAAACCGTAGTGATTTGAACATACGGCTCTCGCATTGGCGCCGTGCACATTAGTCTTATAGTTCGCGACGGTTTCAAGCACTCGTATGGTTGAAGTCCCAGAAATGGCTTTCTGGCGCGACTCAGGATTGTCAGGGCGCAGTCACGTTAATTCGCAATGTTGAAGTCCCAAGAACGGTGCTCTGGCATCGTTTACGATTGTCAAGACGCAACAATTACGTTGATCCGCGGCGCTGAAATCCCAGAGGCCGTGTTTTGGCACGATTGAAGATTCTCATGCGATTGTCTTCTAATGGACCACTTCCCACAATGAACATAAATTCTTGTACGGACCTCTGGGGAGAAAGCCTGGAGAGATGGTTTGTTGCAACATCGCTGGTGCGTCTTTGATTCACACTGGTCCTCCTCCTCCCTCCTCCCACCTCCCCCCTCTCTCCTCATCGACCACCTCCTCCTCCTCCTCCTCCTCCTCCTCCTCCTCCTCCTCCTCCTCCTCCTCCCTCCTCCCTCCTCCCCTCCTCCTCCCTCCTCCTCCCTCCTCCTCCTCCTCCTCCTCCCCTCCTCCTCCTCCCCTCCCTCCTCCCCTCCTCCACTCCTCCCTCCCCTCCTTCCCTCCTCCTCCCCTCCCTCCCTCCCTCCCTCCTCCTTCCCGCCCCCTCCACAATTATACAATATGAATACTACTCTCCTCTCTCCCCTGATGACGTCCAGAAGATGTTCGGCTCCCCTCCGCGTATTGTTTTTTACACACAGGGTTCCCAGGAATTGGGATTTCGCTTTGTTTTTTTTCAAAATACTGCTCCCGCTGAAACGCTGGCCTCACTTCCGCGCTTCCGCTCGTTCCGAATCGTGTTCCCGCTGCAACGCTGGCCTCATTTCCGCGCTTCCGCTCGTTCCAACTCGTGTTCCCGCTGCAGCGCTGGCCTCATTTCCGCGCTTCCGTTCGTTCCTAATCTTCCCCCCGCTGCAGCGCTGGTGTCGTTATTTATTTCCAGTACCATGCCACGGCATGCGATCCAATGCTGTGGTGTTCTGCTGTGCGATGTCATGTCTTCACCTGCAATGCTAGGATATGCAATGCTTGACTACGCAGTGCGACGCCATGCTGTGCCATGTTACGCTTTGATCTTCAATGCCATGGTATGCCATGTTCTGTTCTGTGCCGCTGTGCGATGCCATTATTTGCGTTGCAATGCTTTGTGATGCAAGTCTTCACTACGCAACGCCACGTCAAGCTATGATATACTACGCTCTGCCGTGCTCTTCTACGCCCTGCCATGCCGTGCTCTAAGATGCATCGCGCACCCTCTCGGGATCACTACCCTGCTCGACATCCGACTGTGCGAATAGAGAGGATATCTACGCCATGGTGAGGGATGGGGGGGAGGGGCAGGACGTCAGATATGACGCGAGCTCACCCAGCTTGTCCGCCCCTCCTCCTCCTCCTCTACCCCCTCCCTCCTCCTCCCTCCTCCTCCTCCTCCTCCTCCTCCTCCTCCTCCTCCTCCTCCTCCCCCGCCCCCTCCCCTCCTCCTCCCCTCCTCCTCCCCGCCCCTCCTCCCCCTCCCTCTCCCCCTCCCCCTCCCCGCCCCCTCCCCACCTCCCGGGCGACGGGCCGCCCCCCGCGCCACGCCCCATCGGGGGCGTCCGCGGCGGGAGCGGGGGCGCCCCCAGGCGGGGGGCCTCGCAGACCGCGGCCCGCAGGCACGTGCGCGGCTCGGGCGGGGGGGCCTACCTGCCAGACCACCCCCAACCCAGCCCGAAGACCCGAGTCTCGCCCGAAGTTCGGGTTGAAGGGGGGGGGTACGGGCTTCATGTGTGTGTCTTTTCAACTTTCCCCGAACCCCCTCCCCCCCCCACCGGAAAGGGAGGGCAACTCGGGGCCTTCGGGTTGGGTTGGGGTGGTTTGGTTGGGGTTGGTTGGGGCCCCCAGAGGGGGGGGGGGCCCAGGGTCGCACCATCGGGGGGGGGGGCGCAGATCGAGCAAGAGATCGACCACAGAACTGATTCACCCCAGGCTTTACTCTTCGCCGACCCTGCAAGACAGTATCGAAGTCTTCTAGACCTGCGGAGCATCCTGCGTATCTTTGCAGACTCAAGGAAAAAAAACAGCTTTGGGGGAAATCAAGTGTGGTCGATCTCCTACTCGAGGAAAGGTATGGCAGGGGCAGCGGGGGGGGTCAGACAAATCGCTTCAGACGGCCGCTGGCAGAAGGAACTGTGAGCCTCCGAGCGGGCTCGTTCCCGACCCCACCTTGGGATGACTCCCCTCTGCGAGCCCCGGGCCAAACGAGGAGGGGCCGGCAAGTCCGGGCGGCTGTCGTGGCCGCGGCCATGATATCCCTGCACCCCCGAGTCACCATCCCCCTTTGGACCGCTCGAACCAATGCCCTCACGAGCCGCGACAAGACCCGTGACTGGCCCGTCCCCCCCCCGCCACTCAACCCCCTCCCTCCTGGTCACGTCACGATTCGCGCTAGTGCCGTCTGGGCATTGGCCATCCTTCTTCCCAGGCGGCGCCGGCGCGAATCGTGACCTGACCAGCCCCCTTCCCCATTTCCCGCCCCCATACCTGGTCACGCGCGTTACCGCCAGGGGACAATAAAACGATATCGACGATATCCGCCTTCGCGGCATGCCGCCCCGTGCACGCCTCCGGCCCCACACCATCTTGGGCCCGCGGTGGTGGGAGGGCGGGCTGGGTGAACCAACGGCTCGGCCGCCAGACCCGGCGAGTCAACGGGTCCGAGCTTCCAGGCGACGGGACGCCACCATTGCACGCCCCGCTGAAGCAGTCAAAATCAAGCAAAACGATGAAGTGCTTGGACGCAAGGCGCCCAGAACCTGCTACCCTCGTCAAAATGAATCTCAGAAATGGCGACCACGCCCCTGCGATGTCGGCGCGCCCTTCAATGTCGATAGACGCCCCCCCAATGTCGGGGCCAGGGCATAGGTGGTCTGACCAGGAACGACCCGGAAGTTCGACGATGACCGACACTGGAGGGGCGGCGCATACAAGCACCTCGCGGCCACCGCAGCTCTGTCCAGTGTCTCCCCACAAACAGTTCAGCCACGTGAGACATTTTTGAGGCTCATTTTGATGAGGACTGTGGGCCACCCAACGTGGCGCATCGCGCCCCGCGAGGTGCCATCATCTTCGCGCCATCGCGGCGCCTCCTTGGAGAAGGGCAGCTCTCCGGCCCATGCCGCCTTGCGCGGAGGGCGATCATCTTCGCGTCCCTCGGGGTGACCCAGAGAACGCGCCGAGAGGCCGGGGCATCCTTAGACCGAACAGTCGCAGAGAGCATGCAAAAGATAGCCCGGGTCGCGCCAGGCCTGAGAGGCCCATCATGAAGGTACGGTTTGACTGCTCCCGCTGCTTTTTCTACGAACCGAAGCCCTGGAGACACCTCTCATGCATCAACAGGCACTGTGATAAAATTGCACTGCGACTAAAAGCGTAAAACAAAACTCTCTTTCAGAAGGGAGAAAGAAAGGAAAGAGACAGAGTAAGAGGAGAAGCAAAATGAAGGCAACAATGCTGGCGACCACGACGTACTTGTACTCTACCGTCGTGCCCGACTCCACAGCGACAGGCTCGGGAGATACCCAACAAGGGAAATTCCGCCGGCCCGCTTTCGAGGGCGGAGCGCTGCGCGTCTCACACGCAGCACGAAAGAAAGAAGCCTCAGGAGGATGTATCTGCGTTCGGGGAGTTGGAACGTTTAGAATAAATTAATCGAGGCCTTCACCTCCATAACTGAGGAGGTGCTCACTCACCTGAACTTTGAATCCTCCGCAGCGGACGTTCTGACCTCGAGAATTAAGGTCTCCGTTTCTGAAGGTATGATAAGACTGTATATGATGCAGTCGACGTGAAATGAGGGTGGAGTGTGTGTGTGTGTATGTGTATGTGTGTGTGTGCGTGTGCGTGTGCGTGTGCGTGTGCGTGTGCGTGTGCGTGTGCGTGTGCGTGTGCGTGTGCGTGTGCGTGTGCGTGTGCGTGTGCGTGTGCGTGTGCGTGTGCGTGCGTGTGTGTGTGTGTGTACGTGTGCGTGTGTGCGTGTGCGTGTGTGCGTGTGTGCGCGTGTGCGTGTGCGCGCGTGTGTGTGTGCGCGCGTGTGTGTTTGTGTGTGTGTGTGTGAGCGTGTGTGTGTGTGTGTGTGTGTGTGCGTGCGTGCGTGCGTGCGTGCGTGCGTGCGTGCGTGCGTGCGTGTGTGTGTGTGTGCGTGTGTGCGTGTGTGTGTGTGTGTGTGTGTGTTCGTGTGTGTGTTTCCTCACGGGAGCCCTTCGGAAATCACGTGGAGCGCAAAGCACTGAGGGCCCGCCCAGGGCTCCCAAATAATCGGCTAAAGTCAACCACGTAAACCCACTTTGGCCTGCAGCATTTCCCTGCCGCGGCGACAACTGCTCTGCACCTTGACGCCGCGTGAACCGCTCAATCTTGAACGACTTCCGCCCTCTTGAGGCCCCCATGGGGCGTTCGACTGCATGCTTCGTGCACTCGGGGGCCCCGAGGAAGCGTCCTGGCAGGAATCTCCGGGCGCCCTGCGGAAACGTCCTGGCAGGTCCCCGCGGGCGCCCCCAGGAAGCGTCCTGACAGTTGCACTCGGGCGCTCCCAGGGAAACGCCCTGGCAGGTACACGCGGACTTCGCGCTGTGGATTCAGGTCCCGACACCTTCTCCAAAGGTCGGTCTTCACCCATCTTCACTCCGAGCCGTATTTGGACTCCGTGCCCAGATACCCGAAATTGTCAAAAACCGTCCGTCGTCTTTGCTTCACGTGAGGGGGTACGGCTTTACGTCCGTGCGCATACCGACGGATTGACCGCCTGCGCCGGCGTCGCCACCGCGACTGGGCAAAGAGAACTGGCAAGACTTCTGGTTGTTCACAGCCGCCCCCCCGCCCCGGTAGTCCCGGCTGGCCTCAACAGGCCCTCCGAATAGTCTGGGGCTGTCTCAACACTTCAACCTTGGGGCGCGGAGCACAGGGGCGCCGCCGGAGGCGGCGCCAAGGTGTTCAGATCGCCCTGGACTACTCGGGGGGGGCCTGTTAAGGACAGCTGGGACTGCTCGGGGGGCCTGTTGATGCCAACCGGGCGGGACTACCTGGGGGCCTGGGGGTCTGTCTCGGGACTACCTGGGGGACTGTCTGCGCTTGACCCCGAGTCTTACAAGTTGTGACCCGAACACGGCAGCGGGCCACGACGACGAGGACGACGACGACGACGACGAGGCCACGCATCATCGGCCGTGGCCCGCTGCCGATGAAGGCTGCCAGGCCAGGGGCGTGGCGGCACGGCGCAAGCCATCCGGCGGGCCTCGCAGGTCCGCAGGGGCGGAGCCAGCGCGGGGTCCCAGCTGCCTGCGGCCGCGGGGGCAACGACGACAAGGAGCAGGAGGAGGTGGAGCAGAACTTGGACGAGAAGGAGAAAGAGGAGGAGGAGGAGTTAGACGAAGAGGAGGATGAGGTAGACGGGGGGAGATTGAAGGAGGAGGAGGAAGAGCTGGACGAGGAGGAAGAGAACATCTGGAGTCCAGGAGGAGGAGGAGGAGGAGGAGGACGAAAGCTGGAACGGGAGGACAAGGAAGAGGCGGGGCGCAAGAAAGAGCAATATAGGAGCACGACTACCAGATATCAGCCGGGCGACTCCACCGTAGGATCCATAGTGGCCCACCCAGAAGGGAAGAAACCTCTGGGGCGCGCCGAAGAACCCCAGCCACCAGGCGCAACCAGGGGTGGAGAAGCGCGAGAGCCCACCTTGCACGTGCAGTGCAGCAACACTCTGGTAGTAGCTATGCTGGAATTGTACTGGTACTCGTTGCACTGAAATCGCTCGTTCTGCTGTGGTACGACCTGTACTCGGCAGCAGTAACTGCACTACAATGCCAGATACATTCTGGCACAACCTACACCCTGGTACTAGTCGCACTTGAAAACCAAGCACACTCTGGTATTACCTGCGCGCTAATACGTGCTAGTACCAAATGCACTCAAAAACTACTTGTACTCTAATCGGAAGGGTCCCAGGGTTCCAGTGGCAATGCGCGCGCGGAAAATGAGGAAAGAAATCCATGCGCCGCCAGGTGTCCAAAATTTAACGGGTCGCTGCGAGGAGGGACCCCCCGCGGAAGGGGAAACAAATCGATCGGGGGTTTTGGGTCAAGGCATGAGCCGCGGAGGTGATGACCAGATCACAGAATTGGAGGCCAGCGAAAGGGTCGGTGGTATGGGAGCGCCAGGACGGTACCCAAGAGGGCTCCCAAGAGAGGCCCGAGAGGACCTCAAAGTCTCCTGAAATGGCCACTCGAGAGCTCCAAGATGAGCCCGAAGAAACCCCCACAAGGCACCCAGATGTCTCGAAGTTCAGCGTTTGTGGCCTCATTGCTTCGTTGTATTTTTCTAAATTTTCTTCCTTCAGACAAACCGCCTCGGGATACCCCAAGTGTCATTACTTCCCGATTTCAACGCGAGGTTGTCCGCACATGTAGGGTCTACTGCGGGGCGCCACCATGGAGAGCGCGAGCTCGTTTACCCACGAATAGGAACGACTGGGGATGAAGATGGCAAGGCGTAACTTGGTTACGTGAAAGTGCACACTAACCCAAACATGTTAGCCAACGTGGACCCAAATCAGCGTTTGTCTAGCAATCTATGTTGTGCAATATATGTGGAGCAAAATGTGTGGTGCAACATATGTGGAGCCATCTGCGTTGTTGTGCGTCAAATGTTGTGTAATCTATGTTGTGCAATCTATGTGGTGCAATACACTCTGCTGAACTTGAAATCGTCATCTCCACTGCTCGCGCAAACATCCCACCCACCCATCCGCAACTTGGTTTGCAAAACCTCTTAAGACCGACTACGACGACACCGACGACAACGACTACGACGACACCGCCGACGTCTCTCCGACGACTTTGACGACGACAACGACGCCGACGACGACGAAGACGACGACAACGACGCCAACGAAGGCGACGACGAGGGAGGAGGAAGGACGACGACGGCGACAACGACGACAACGACGAGGGAAGAGGGAGGACGGCGACGACGCGAACGACGAAAAAGGAGGAAGGACGGCGACGCCGACGAAGACAACGACGAGGGAGGAGGGAAGACGACGGCGACAACGACGACGACGACGACGGCGACGAAATAAGAGGGACGACGACGAGACGCCGACGACGGACGACGACGACGACGAGGGAGGAGGAGGAAGGACGACCACGGCGACAACGACGACGGAAAAGACCACGATGTCAAAGAGGACGATGACGACGAACACGAGGAAAGACAGAGGGCGACGTAGGCGACGACGACGACGACGACGCGGGAGGAGGGAGGACGGCGACGACGACGACGACGACGACGACGACGACGCAACGCAAGAGCGCGCGCGCACGCTTTTGTTGAAAATCCGTGTTGCGAGACCTTGGGTTTTTGTAGGTTCTTTGGACACACGATTTTGAAATCCGTCCGAAACCGATGGGTTTTGAAGGATTTCGGCATACGCGCGCGACGACGCGCGCGTCTGCACTTCGTTCCATTTTTTGCAGAGGATTCTCGCGACGGCACACGCGCAAGGGCGTTCGACAGATTTCGACATGCGCGCGCGAAGCCCCTTCGGTAGCATTTTGTGAAAATCTTGTCAAGACTTCGCAACCACGCGATACAGAACAAAACAAAACAACATAACGCACATCAATGCAAGGCAACGTAAAGCAACGCAAAGTGATGCCAAGCAGTGCAAAGCAAAGCAGAGCAATGCACAGCATCGCAAAGAAGCAACGCAAAGCAAGGCAAAGCAACCCAGTGCCAACCAGTGCAAAGCAGGGCATAGCAACGCAAGACGGCGACGGCGAGCACGGAGCCGCCAGGCCGGCATGCGGGCCCAGACGACGGGCGGCGACCAGGCGGCGACGGGGCAGCGACGGCGACAACGGAGCCGCCAGGCTGGCCCCGCAGGCCCCGACGACGGGTGGCGACGAGGCGGCGACGAGGCGGCGACGGGGCGGCGACGGCGAGTGCGGAGCCGCAAGAGCGGCCCGTGGGCCCAATTCCCTGGGAAAAGAAACAAAAAAACCCAGAATGCAAGCACCGTGTGGAGGACATGTCAGCATTCGAAGACTCCAAATAAATCAGAAGACTGAAATGAAGTGAACTGGACTGCGCTGAAGTAGACCAGAGTGGCGAAGACTGGACTAGAATGGGTTTGACTCTACTGCACTCTACTCTGCTCTATTCTACCCGACTCTACTCTACCATCTACTCTACTGCATGTTATTATGTTCTACTCGAGCCTACTCTACGCTACTTTACTCTACTCTATTCTTACTCTACTCTATCTCACCCTTATCAAAACTCCTCTACCGTACTCCTACTCTACTCGAATACACAATACTCATAGCTTCTGTACTCTAACACACTATCACCTAATCTTATGTACTTTACTCTGCTCTACTTTGATTTGTTCTACCCTTCTCTATTATATCCGACTCTACTCTACTCTGCTCTACCCGACTCGATTCGACTCTACACTACCCTACCCTACTCCGCCCTATCCTGACCTACTCTACTCTTCTCTACTTACTTTACTCCCTTCGACTCTGCTCTGTAGTATGGTATGTTCTACTCTACTCCACCACTCTTCTCTGCTCTGCTCTACCCAGCTCGACTCGTCTCTGCTCTACTTATGAGACGATTGTTGGACGATTGTCGGGACGCCATCGGAATGGTAGAGTAAGCCATGCGGTAGAGGAAACCATGCGGATAGCAGAGGAAACCATGAGGATACGTAGGAAACCATGCGGACAACCGAGGAAGCCATGATGATACAGAGGAAACCATGGGGATAGCAGAGTAAGCCATGCGGATACAGAGGAAGACACGCGGATCGTTTGACGATACAAGGGTAACTTAGAGGGGGGGGGAATAGGCCAGTTTTTTATGGCTTGAGCTCGGCAAGCAGAGTTGAAGAAAGACCGTCCATGCTGGAGGTGTATGTGTATATCGATGTGTATGCATGCAAATGTACCTATATGTACACATATAGATAAGTATGTGCGTGTCTTCACAACTCTGTGTCGGCATATGGAGAACTCCACCAGCCCTTCAGGGCATGAGTGGATTAGAGAGTTTCTTCTTCCAAACCCCCGTTCCCTTCTGGGAGGGGTGTGCCCCTCCCCCTGCCCCATCCCCATGGGCCTTGAGGAGGGGGGGGGGTCGCGGGTCGTTGTAGCGTCCAAGATGGCCCTGGCGAGAAGACATCAACACTGGTTTTACTAAGAGTTTGGCGACATGTTTGCCTCTGGGTGGGGGGGGAGGCCTAATTGAGGAGCTCTTCTCTTTTGGTCGATCTACTCCAAGATGGCCCCCGAGGCTCCCAACTCAAGGGTGCCCGAAGATGGCCCCAAGAGGCGCCCAGGAGGCCCCAAGAGGACCCCAAGAGGCGCCCAAGGTGCCCCCAAGATGCCTCCAAGAAATCCCCAAGGCGGCCCAAGAGGCCCCCCAGAGGCACCCAAGACGCCCCAAGAGGCCTCTGCGAGAAGGCCACAATCATTAATGTTGCATCCTGGGGGGGAAACCCGATTGAGAAGCTCCCCCCCTTTGATCGCTCTCCCCCTGGATGGCACCAACATGGCCCCCCAGGCTCCCAACCCAAGGGTGCCCAAAGATGGCCCCAAGAGGTGCCCAGGAGGCCCCAAGAGGACCCCAAGAGGCGCCCAAGGTGCCCCCAAGATGCCCCTCAAGATGCCTCCAAGATGCCCCAAGAGGCCTCCCAGAGGCATCCAAGACGCCCTAAGAGGCCTCGGAGGAAAGGCCAACATCATTCATGTTTCCAATTTTTTGGCTACACTGTTGCCTCCTGGGGGGACCCTACTAAGTTAGGAGCCCCCCTCCTTTGATCAATCTCCTCAAAGATGCCCCCACGATGGTCCCCGAGGCTCCCAAGTGCGACCAAAGACGGCCCCAAGAGGTGCCCCAAGAGGCTCCCACGATGCTCCCAAGATGCCCCAAACTGCTCCCAGGAGACCCCCAAGAAATTCCAAGAGGCCGCCCAGAGGCACCAAAGATGCCTCAAGAGGCCCCTGGGACTGCCAAGAGACCAGACACATTCCACAAGAGGACTCCAGTAAGCTCTCGAAAGAAATCCGAAGAGAATCCCAAAAACATCAAAGATGCAACTGTCCTTTATGCTCGCCGTCCTCCTCATCCCCGTCATCGTCCTCATCCACCTGTTCCTCCTCCATCCTCCTCCTTCCTCCCTCTCCCCCCGACCCTCCTCCCCCTCCTGTTCCTCCTCCGATTCCTCCTCCATCATCCCCCTTCTTGGGGTACCCAGCCCTTTACTCCACAGCATTATCCTCAACATCCCTGATCAGGACAACTCGTCTGGGCATCGTTTCTGGATGGGGGGTTTGTGGGGTTTTGCGAAGCGTCTGGAATTATGAGCCACGTCTACATCGCAGAGCGGGGGGGGGGCTGGGAAGGGGCACGCCGCCCTTTGACAAACTATTGCCCCGACATGTGGCTGCCGCGGTCGCCGCGGCGACCTCCAAAAACGACCCTCGGGATCGAATAGTACGCAACGATACCTGCAGCTGTTGGAGTATGTGTAATAGCAGGCTACATGCAACGGCAATGGCGGCGGCTGCAGGAGAAATAATATCATCAGGCGCAGCACCAACGGCACAAGGGTAACGGCGCAGAGCGTCATGAGTACGAGCAGGATGTGTTCAGGACAAACGCGCGACTTGAGGAGGGAGGACAGGAGCAATCGCCCAATGAGGAGCAGGAGGAGGAGCAGTAATAGAATCACGAAGAGGAAGAAAAACGCGAAATTCGAAACAGGGGCCGCGGTGCCCAAGGCTGCCACGTTGCCAACCACCCTGACCTCTTCGCCGAAGCTGACCTGGCGGTGGCCCGGAAGAGGAGCAGAGGTAACAAGGAGATTAAAGGGGAGGGGCAGCGGGGGGGAAGGGGACAACGCAGAGGAGGATCCGAATAGTTTTGTACAGAGAAAATGGCACAGGTTGAAGAAAGGTGTGGAAGACGGATAGTGAAAAGATAGAACACACAAGCACACCTATATATATATGTATATATATATATATACGGAGGACACAACAAACAGACATTGATATAACGAAGGAAGAGAGGGGACAGGCAGGGCAATGACGCGCTGGGGAGCGCAATGCCTTCCGCATCGAACTTCCGACGCACGCGCACACGCCCTGCGCACAGCGACAGGGCGCGGGCCCCCCCCCGCCCTCGACGGGGACCAAAACCCCGTCTCGCTGCCGCGCGATGTGTGCCGCGTGCTGGAACACCCGCGGCTCAGGGCGCCCAGACCTCCCCAACGCTTTGAACAACAACGAAAAAAACTGCGTTGTTGCCATAATTCGCGGCATCTGGAGGCCCTCGCCGGCCCGTGCCCCGACGAGAGCGGCAGCAGAAGGGTCTCCGCATGGAGCGGGTGACTCACCGCGACCTGAACCCGCGCGCGGTCACGAGCCTGCGCGGGCATCGCGGCATCACCGCCGGCGACGTCCGCGCCAGCTTCTGGCAGCACGCGGATCGCTCAACCCTGAACGATCGCGGCCTTCAGCGCAGCGCAGATCGTTAGGTGTCGGAGTCGGCCGATTGATGCAGAGTGGGCGCCGCTGAGCGGCGTCCATTGGAGGAGGGCCAATTGAGGCAACAACGGTTGCCCCGCCAACGCCCAACCCACATCCGTTGACAATCCGCCGACCCTGTCGGCGCGTGGACGTCGTCGTCGTCGTCGTCGTCGTCGTCGTCGTCGTTCCGGATGTAAAACCACCTTCCCGGGAAATTCACAACGGTCCTAGCGCACTCAAAAGGAATCCCTTGACTTTGGCTCCTTCCCCACCGGGAGTACGGGGGGTGTTCGCGGGGGGGGGGCGCGGGGGCCTGTCGGGGGGAGCGTGGGGGGGCCCCGTGCGTGTCTTTTTTGGTGCGATAAGGCGCGCGGGTTTTAGGAACGATATAACGAACCAAACTCAGAGTGAACAAAAACATAGCATTGCCTGCAGTTGCGTTTCACGACGAGCTCATCACATGACAACGCGTTACCGAGGCTTCGACCATGTGAAGCTAGTATTTGATCGAGGTCGGCAGCACACTACGTCTAGATTTAACCAGAAAATATACGGTACACGCGCGCTACATGAGACTGCGTGCTATTGACTGGAAGCCACCACGCATGTTATGACGGTATAGCGAGGAACTTACCGGACGTCATCATGATGGAAGGGTGTTCAACACAAGGTGAACTGCCCTGTTACGCAATGATCCATGTTAACGCCTTCTGCGCTTCGTTGGTGCAAGGCTGGCGGCACGCTTGTGCTTCTTCATTCAAATCGCTTGATCCTTGGGGCCGCTCCACTCGGCCAACGTCAGCACCTTCGGAATCCGAACAAGCCTCTGGACAAGTTGGCGCCGCAGCGCAATCATGGCATGGCAGCGGCAAGATGCAGGTCCTTCCGTCGCCATGCTCGAAGGAGCTGTTCCTTTATGTGAAGCGAAATAAGCTTCCCAAGCGTGAACAGATCCAGCGCCACCTCGCACCGCTCGCGAGGTGAATTTAATCCATTATTAATCACGCAGGCACTGTGTGACTGAAGCTGGAAGCCTCATTAGGAATGGTTCCGAAGAAACAAAACAATCCTGTTTAGCTCTGTCAACGGGAATGTTCCGGTAATGCAACAACTTCGGCGGCGACGTGTGTCGTGCGAACAAATCGCCAACGATGGACTTCGCATTGGGGCCGGGAACAGCCGTTTGCAAAACTGCTCGCTTTGGTTCATCAGCGCAGGAACGTAGGCGCAAGATTCGCGAAAGTTTTGCGTGCGCCTTTACCTGGTAAGCCGCCGTCCGCAGCCTCCCGCGCGCTCTGCGTTGCTCAGGAGGCCGATGCGCACTTGGCTGCGACATGTAAAACAATACGTTTCCTACTTAAGCTACTTGCGAGCTTCCCGTTGAAATTGGCAACGACCTTTTTGGAATGGTTCGACACCGGGTCGCCGTCCTTGACAGATTAAGCCAAATCCACCCACGCATGCAGCGGGCCGCCATCAACACAATTGAGAATTGGGAAAACACTTCTAAGCTCTGTCGGGTGCGTCGGAAATAATCATGTAAGCCTCGCGCCTCTGGTCTATTGGCCTTTTTCGAAACAGGAAGACTCGGGGACACCCTCGCTATACCCTGGCTTGCGCGACGCGGGAATTCAGTTGGCAATCGTTACAAGCATGCAGAATATAGCCGAACGGTTGTCCAAATTCTTTTTGGTCCCGTGCTGTTTTTGGCTCAGAACTGGCAAAGCAGACCCGGGCAATACGTCAAACGACAACACGCGAAAGCTTAATTCATCAACGAACCGCTTCCTGTAATTCTTGCAAATCAAACAGCAGCTTTGAGAATCTTCTCCCAAACTGGCTTCACCATTGAAGTAATAAGATAAATTCACGACCATTGGACATATAATGCTCAATGAGGCGGTCTCTGGCCAGCATGCACTTACTCAGTGCGAGAGCAACTGTCAAAGAAACTATGGAAACAAAAACTCTGGCATAACGTAGTATGCTCGGCTAGCTCGGGATCCCCCCTCTTCAGCTAAAGCGAGGCTGGCGAAAATTGCTGTTGTTGCGCACCAGACCCAGGCCGATCGAGCCCCATCAATGTCTCAACACCTAGCTGATGATATCGCCCATCACACTCTTCCTTCGCCATCGTCAAGACAGACCCGTTTCCCTTGATTCTGCCCATCTCAGCTAAGCTCGATGACGATAGCTTGGCGTCCAGACGTCTCTCGGCCGAGTACTGCGACTTTCTTGTGGTACTCCTTGTGGTCCCCTAAGCGAGCCAAGCACAGAAAATAACGGTTGGGGCAGAAAGGGCGTCGCCACAGGTTCTCTGCGCCCCTGCATTCGGACATGTCCTGGTCCGCACCTCGGCACTCAACGTCCTGAACAATTCTGCTGGAAATCCGCTCCGACCACCGCAGGTGGCAGACTGAATCAAGGATTTCATGTTGTACAATATCATCCAAACGGGTTGTTTCTTAGTGGCGGCCTTACAGAAAAAGGATGTCTTGTGTGGCGGCCTGACAAAAAGATTCTCGTGGCGATGGCCTTACAAAAGGATTCCCAAATGCACGTGCCTTACAAACGGAGTTCCTTTTGTAGCGGCCTTACACAAGGATTCCTTATGTGGCGTTCTTACAAAAGGAGTTTCTTTGCGGCGGCCTTGCAAAAGAATTCCACTTGTGGCGGCCTTACACACGGATTTCCTTGTGTGAGCGATGCAAGGGAACTCCAAGAACAGAAGACGTTTTCATCCATCGGACGAAGCGCTGTGAAGCATAGTGTGTGCAACCATCGGAGCACAGAAACGGTGTGTTTTACAACCTATCGGAGATCCGATGTTGGAAAACGCTGTGTTCACATCGTCAGAGAGCTCCGGTGGCTGAAAACGATGTGCTTTACAGTGTTTGGGAACTCCGATGGCTGAACATTCTGTGTGTCTGCAGTTGTTTTAGCCTTCGGCACCAAAACATCATTTGATATTGCATGTGTTGTTGTTTACGTGTCTGTTTCCTTGGTTCCCTCCTGTATCGCTTACACTAGGACGTCCTCGAAGGCCGACGCAAGAGAAATAATTGTTGTAAGGCCGCCATAAGAGAAATCCTGTGTAAGGCCGCCACAATAGGAAATCCTTTTGTAAGGCCGTTACACAAGAAATTATCAAAATAGGCTTGCCGTATAAGAGTCCTAGCTCAAACCCTACTAATTGGTCCGCTGCCCCCCCCAATTCGTATGCGCCCCCTAATTCCTATGGCTATCTATGCCTGTGCCTATGCCTATGCCTCCCCCTTAACTCCTATGCCTACGCCTATGCCTGCTTGCTTGCTTGCTTGCTTGCACGCTTGCTTGCTTGTTGAGCTCGGGATTCCAAGCATGATTGATTCCTCTGATTCCTTGATTTGCGTCGTCTAATAGATTTGGAGTCAACGCTGGCTGATATCCACTGTATGGGCTTATGTTGCAATGTGCCACAACATAATCAAGTTGTAATCCGCCACAAACAAGAATACATTCGTAATTCGCCACTTGAAGAACCAATGTGTAACCCGCTGCATAAAGAATCTCTGCAAGGCCGCCGCAAGAAAATCCGTTTGGTGGAAGAGTACCAAGGATTCCTTTCGTGAGGGTTAGAGAGGGGGAGCGAAAGAGAGAGAGAGAGAGAGAGAGAAACAGACAGACAGACAGACACAGTGAGAGAAAGAGAGAGAGAGAGAGAGAGACAGAGAGGGAAACAAAAACAGGAAATAGATGACGAAAACGAGACCCGAACGAGAGAACCGAATAACACCAACCAAGTGCCCCACGGAAGGGGTCCTGGGTTAGAATTGCGGCACCTCCTCGGGGGGTCCTGGGGGGCGACCGCTTGCCCCCCCCTACAGAGTGAAAGTCAAGCCAAGCCTCCCCCCCACCCCCCTCGCTAACCTGGCCCCCCCTCGTGGGCAAGGCGGGACAAAATGGAGGCCTCCAATGGACCGGGCAAGCTGATGCCACCCCGGACCTCGTCCTACCCCGCCCCCCCGCCCCCTTACCCTTAAGTCGGGCGTGTCCCCCCACAAGGGGATTTCGGACGAAAAACAAGTGGCAAATGTGTCATGGCTCTTGCACAAAAAGGAAAGGGGAGGAGGAGGTGGATGAGGGGGAAGGGGGGGGCAAGACATCGCCCTTCGGGGCCCAACATCGGGGCCCAAATCCCAAGTGGGGAGGGGGGGGGGGGGGAAATTGTGTGCGTCGCGACGCGGAATTGAGTGGAACGGAGGGGGCGCGGGGCGGAGGTCCCACTGGGGCGCTGGGGGCGCGAGAGGAGGAGGGGGGGAGGTGGTGTGCGTCGCGACGCGGAATAAAATGGTCGGGGCGGAGGGGGCACTGGGCGGGGCTTGGGGCAGAGGGCCACGGGGCGGGGGTCCAACTGGGGCGCTGGGGACGGGGAGGGGGAGGGGGGGAGGTGGTGTGCGTCGCGACGCGGAATAAAACTTGTCGGGGCGGAGGGGGCACGGGGCGGAGCCCCCACTGGGGCGCTGGGGACGCGGGGAGGGAGGTGGGGGAGGTGGTGTGCGTCGCGACGCGGAATGAAGCGTTCGTGGCGGAGGGGGCAGTGGGCGGGGCTCCCGCTGGGGCGCTGGGGACGCGGGGGGGCTCGGGGCAGAGAGCCACGGCGCGGGGGTCCCACTCTGGCGCTGGGGACGCGGGGGGGGGGGGGGGGAGGGGCGACGCGGAAAGCGTTCGTGGCGGAGGGGGCAGTGGGCGGGGTTCCCGCTGGGGCGCTGGGGGCGCGGGGAGGCTCGGGGCAGAGAACCACATAGTGGGGGTCCCACTCTGGCTCTGGGGGCGCGAGGGGGGGGGTGCGACGCGGACCAAGTGGCACGTGTGCCATGGCTCCTGCGGGGGAGGAGGAGGAAGTGGAGGAGGAGGGGGGGAGAGGGGGCAAGACATCGCCCCTCGGGGCCCAACAACGGGGCCCAAATCCAAGGTGGGGAGGGGGGGAGGTGGTGTGCGTCGCGACGCTGAATAAACTGCTCGGAGCGGAGGGGGCACGGGGCGGAGGTCCCACTGGGGCGCTGGGGGCGCGGAGAGGAGGGGCGGGAGGCGGCGCGCGTCGGGACGCGGAATAAAATGGTCAGGGCGGAGACGGCACTGGGCGGGGCTTGGGGCAGAGGGCCACAGGGCGGGGGTCCAACTGGGGCGCTGGGGACGGGGGGGGAGGGGGGGAGGTGGTGTGCGTCGCGACGCGGAATGAAATTGTCGGGGCGGAGGGGACACGGTGCGGAGCCCCCACTGGGGCGTTGGGAACGCGGGGAGGGAGGTGGGGGAGGTGGTGTGCGTCGCGACGCGGAATAAAGAGTTCGTGACGGAAGCAGACCTGGGCGGGGCTCCCACTGGGGCGCTGGGGACGCGGGGGGGCTCGGGGTAGAGAGCCACGGCGCGGGGGTCCCAGTCTGGCGCTGGGGACGCGGGGAGGGGGGGGTGCGACGCGGAATAAAACGTTCGTGGCGGAGGGGGCAGTGGGCGGGGCTCCCGCGGGGGGGCTCGGGGCAGAGAGCCACGGCGCGGGGGTCCCACTCTGGCGCTGGGAACGGAGGGGGGGGGGGTGCGAAGCAGAATAAAGCGTTCGTGGCGGAGAGGGCAGTGGGCGGGGCTCCCGCTGGGGCGCTGGGGACGCGGGGGGCTCGGGGCAGAGAGCCACGGCGCGGGGGTCCCACTCTGGCGCTGGGGACGCGGGGGGGGGGGGGGCGTTGCTGAATAAAGCGTTCGTGGCGGAAGGAGCAGTGGGCGGAGCTCCCGCTGGGGCGCTGGGGGCGCAGGTGGGCTCGGAGCAGAGAACCGCGGCGCGGGGGTCCCACTCTGGCGCTGGGTGCGCGGGGGGGGGGGGGTGCGACGCGGAATCAAATGGTCGGAGCTCCAGACACCCTGTGCAAAATAATAAAAACCTAATTATCCGGGCGAAGGACCCAACCATATGCAATTGCGAATACCGCAATTATGAATATCATGTTTGCCCGCACTCCCTATGGGGCTACGAACCGTGTGGGGGCCGAACCGTGCGAGAGGTGTGCAAAAATGTGGCGGCGGCGCATTGCGAACTGCGCCACTGGGATCTGATGTGGAGCTTCCTATGGGGCCACGACACGCGGTGGGGGGTGTACCAAAATGGGGCGGCGCCGCCATGCGGACTGCACCGCTGGGACTCCTTATGGGGGCCACGGAACGCGTGAGGGGTGTGCCAAAATGGGGCGGCGGCGCCATGCGGACTGCGCCACTGGGGCCTTCGATGGAGCTCCCTATGGGGCCGCAACACGTGTGAGGGGTGTGCCAAAATGGGGCGGCGGCGCCATGCGGGCTGCGCAACTGTGACCCTAGATGGGGCTCACTATGGGGCCGCAACACGTGTGAAGGGTGTGCCAAAATGGGGCGGCGACGTCATGCGGGTGCGCCACTGGGACCTTAAGTCGCTCCCCATGGGGCCACGAAACGTGCGAGAGGTGTGCCAAAATGGGGCGGGGGCGCCATGCAAACTGCGCCACTGGGATCTTAGGTCCCTTTGGGGCCACGAAGCGTGTGAGGGGTGTGCCAAAATGGGGCGG
Source organism: Prorocentrum cordatum (assembly GCA_963575745.1). NCBI lineage: Eukaryota > Dinophyceae > Prorocentrales > Prorocentraceae > Prorocentrum > Prorocentrum cordatum. The sequence goes on along the minus strand of CAUYUJ010014836.1, from coordinate 299,576 downwards.
CGGCGCCATGCGGGCGGTGCCACTGGGACCTTAGATGGAGCTCCCTATGGGGCCACGAAACGTGTGAGGGGTGTGCCGAAATGGGGCGGCGGCGCCATGCGGGCGGTGGCACTGGGGCCTTCGGTGGAGCTCCCTATAGGGCCACGAAACGTGTGAGGGGTGTACCAAAATGGGGCGGCGGCGCCATGCGGGCGGTGCCACTGGGACCTTCGATCGAGCTCCCTATGGGGCCACGAAACGTGTGAGTGGTGTGCCGAAATGGGGCGGCGGCGCCATGCGGGCGGTGGCACTGGGGCCTTCGGTGGAGCTCCCTATAGGGCCACGAAACGTGTGAGGGGTGTACCGAAACAGAGGCAAGCAAAGGCAAGGAGGGGGAGAAGGGAGCAGGAGGAGGAGGAGGAGGAGGAGGAGGAGGAGGAGGAGGAGGGGGAGGAGGAGGAAGGAAGGAGGAGAACGCGGGGCACCGTCTCTTCAAAACGAGGACCCAACACCACAGGATGGTTGGGAAGAATGCCCCCCAAATGCCCAAACATTGTCCAAACATCGTCCCCTGATTATTACTGATCTACTTTTGTATATTCCTCCTGTAGAGGAACAGGCCCGACTTAACCTTACCCCTTGTGGACGAGGGGACCACCACCGCACATCCCTCCTCCCAGATCTCACACCCCCTCGAGGCGCCCTCCTCACTCTCATCTGCTTTTGCGGGGTGATACGTGCTTTCCCGCATGCCTCCAGGAGGCCTCAGATCCGCTTCGAGGCGACTCCAAGTGACCACGGAGCTTCCCAAAAAATCACCCACCCTAATGGCTCCCCAACAGAGCCCCAGAGGGTCCCAAGAGCGCCCCCAGAAGGGCTCCCAAGCGTCAGCGTCGTCGACGTCGTCGCCGCCGCCGCTGGCGTCCTCGTCTTCATCTTCGTCGTCGTTGTCGTCATCGTCATTGTCGTCGTCATCGTCGTCGTCGTCCCCTTTTAGGGTCGGCGGCACATGCCGTATTTGGCGGCGCGCATAAGAGGGTGGAGTGAGGGGGGATGGCTTCTTAGAAGGAGGCTGCTTCTTAGAGGGCGCCGGCCTTACATCTATAGACAAGGCCTGCGCCTTCTAAGAAGCAGGGGTGCTTCTAAGCCCTCCTCCCTCCCCCCACCCCCTTCTGCGCGTGGCTGACTCGCCCCGACCTTCAGCTTCTAACGGTCCCCCTTCCCCACCCCTGGCTAGCCGCCGACCACTCCCCTCCCCTCCACGGTCAGGCGCCCGGGCTACATTCCTTCGGGGGGACTCTGGGGGTGGGTTGGGCGGCCTGCGGGGGTCTCGGCCCAGACCCTCGGGAGGAGGTCTCTTCATCCGATTCTCGACCGCGTGCTTGGGCGATGCCGAGCCCTCAAGGACGAGGACGAGGACGGAGGACGAGGACGCCGCCTCTGCGCGTGGCCGACGTACACGGCCTTCGCAACCGGACCCCAAACCCCTCCTGGAGGCGGTGCTCGCCCGTCTCTCGAGGCGGATATCCGGCCGCGGCGGCGAGGAGCCTCCGGGAGCCCCAAAGAGGCCGAGGAACGCCAGGGATGGCGCCGCCGTCTGTCTCGACTGGCCCTCGACTGGCCCTCCTCCTCCTCCCCCTCCTCCTCCTCCCTCCTCTCCTCCTCCTCCTCCTCCCCCTCCCCTACCCCTCCCCCCCCTCCCCCTCCCACCCACTGCCCCTGCCCCTCCTCCCCCTCCCCCCCCCCTCCCCTCCCTCCCTCCCCTCCTCCCCCTCCCCCTCCCCCTCCCCCTCCCTCCCCTCCACAATTACTCAATATGAATACTACTCTCCCTCTTCCCTTGATGACGGAATGGGAGTAGCCGACCCCCCCCCCAGCGTACTGTTTTTTACACACAGGTTTCCCCGGAATTCGCCTGCATTTTTTCCCAAAATGCTGCTCTCGCTGAGGCGCCGGCCTCATGTTCGGGCCCCGCTCGTTCCGAATCGTGCTCCCGCTGCAGCATGGGTTATTCGGATCGGTGTTTTGCCTCCGTCGTTCAGGATGGCGTTCTCGCCCCAGCGCGGGCCTCTTTCTCGCGCGCCCATCCGCCCGCCA
>CAUYUJ010014836.1:265000-292500 GCA_963575745.1 Prorocentrum cordatum | reverse complement strand
TGATGTTTGCGTGTGGTATCCACACATATGTTAAGGCAGAAATTGAGTGCTAAACGGATCCGCGTGGCGTGCGTATGAGTCCGTGATATCAGTACGGATGCAAATGTGTGTGTGTGCGTATGTGCGGGTGCGTATGTAGTCGATGTGCGTATGTGCGCATGCGCTTCCAACGGAGTCGATCTCCTACAAGGTCGTCACGGTGAGGTCGGCGACACACTACACCCTACACCGATGCGCAGAATACGTCCATCGCCCGCCACTTTCCCGGCGGCGCGTACTTCACAGGCCATCCTCATCCGTTCCGCACAGTGAGCAGCGACAGCGGTGCACAAGCGGCGGGAGCGCTTGCTCGCCCCTGACGGGAAGGGACGCTCAAGTATCGCACTCTTCACGTCGGGGGTGGACGGAACCCTATTTAGCTGAGCGACCTCGAGCGACAACAACCGTCGACCAGGCCCAATGAGCTCAGACCCGCAGGGCGTGCGGCCGCGGAGCCCTCCCGAGCACCGAGCAGAAGACAAGCCGCTGATCGAATCGGCAAGGTGGGGGTCTCAGCCTCCGGGCCAGACTCTAGTGGGGAGCCAGCGTCTGGAACCGCCAGCTTTCGTCATGCTGCGCAAGAAGCAGAGCTTCGGTTGCGTCCCGCATGCCTTGGAGATGGGGGGGGGGATGGGGTCGAGGTCAAGTAGGCACACTGGGGATGGACCATGGCGGCAGCCACAGCGCTACAGCGAAGGGCACAGAGCTCACCTGAGATCGAAATGGAATCAGGCTATGGGCGATCGCCCTGGACTACCTGGGCGTGCGTCCAGGCGGCTCAATGGCGGAGGGGATAGGAGGAGGATGAGGAGGAGGAGGAGGAGGAGGAGAAGGCGGAGGAGGAGGAGGAGAAGGAGGAGGAGAAGGAGGAGGAGGAGGAGGAGAAGGAGGAGGAGATAGGCGCGTGGAGCCGCGGAGACACAGGGAGGACCCAGCTCCAAAGGAGGACTGGGGAGGAGCCAATGCCGTTCATGAAGGAGCATGCCCTGCCTTCGCCCTCCTCCTTCCCCGTCCTTCTCGCCCTCCTCATCCGCCGCTGCCGCATCTGCCGCCTCTCCCTCCTCCTCCTCCTCCTCCTTCTCCTCCTCCTCCTCCTCCTCGTCCTCCTACTTCTGCTCCTGATCCCACTCCTGGTCCTGGTCCTGCTCCTGCTGCTGCTCCTGCTCCTCCTCCGCCTCCTCGTGGTCCTCCTCCTCCTCCTCCTCCTCCTCCTCCTCCTCCTCCTCCTTCTGCTCCTGATCCCACTCCTGGTCCTGGTCCTGGTCCTGCTGCTGCTCCTGCTCCTCCTCCGCCTCCTCCTCCTCCTCGAGCTCCTCCTCCTCCTCCTCCTCATCCTCCTCCTCCATCTCCCTCCTCCCTCTCCCTCTCCTTCTCCCTCTCCCTCCGCGTACTCAGTCCGCCACCGTGCCTCGTGCACACTGGCGTGGAATAATGCCAAGGGCTGCCTGTCAGGGCCTCTCTACCCTAATCAGGGTTCCCCCCCTTGGCCTCACCTCCTTGCATGCACAGCCCTCCCTCCCGGGGCCACGATCCCCCTCGCACAAACAAAACCCGACGGGGCCGCGCCCCCGAGGCTGCGATCCCTCGTTGACCAACAGTGGATGTGCGCCCCCAGGCTTCCAAGACTGCCCATGCAGGCCACCAAGTACACCAAGATGGCCCAGCTTCCTCGAAGACGGCCCAAGATGGCCCCACGGCGGACAAATATGGCTTCAAGACAGTCCAAGATGCCTCCAAGAGGGCCACAAGAAGACCTCCAACAGGGGCCCAAGGAGCCAAACTCGGTGATGTGCCTTGGGTGTTTAAACGGTGTTCGAATGTTCGCAGTTTCGGGCTTCCGAAACGATAGCCCAAGATGCCTGCACGATGGCCCAAAGAAGCCTCCCCGGCGGCCCCAAGAAGTCCCGATAGGGTCCTAACCAAGATGGCCCAGGAAAACCCCACGATGGCCGAAGAGGCATCCACGACGGCACCAAGACGGCCTAAGCGGGCCTCCCGTGGGACCCAAGACGATCCCAGAAGGCTATTAGACGGCCCACGACGGCGCCAAGAGGACCCCACGACGGACCTCAGAGACCCAAACACTGCCAAGAGAGCCCTGAAGCGGCACAAGAGAGCGCCAAGGCGGCCCAAGAGAGTCCCAAGGAACTCCCAATGCTGCCTCACTGGAGGCCAGGACAACCCCTAAGACGGCCCAGACGAGTTCCATGAGAGAGCTCCCCAAATAGGGAAGGTGAAAGATGTGACATGCGACGTCCTCCCTCTTCCTCCTCCAATCATCCAATCATTCCTCCTCCTGCTCCCCATCCTCCTCCACCTCCTCATCCCCATCATCGACAGCAACCACATGATCACTATGATCACCATAGTCGCCATGATCAACATCATGATACTAATCATACTACTCATACTAATCATACTAATCATACTAATCATCATCATCATCATCATCATCATCATCATCATCATCATCATCATCATCATCATCATCATCATCATCATCATCATCATCATCATCATCATCATCATCATCATCATCACCATTATCATCATCACCAGCATCATGATCGTCGTCGTCATCATCACCATGATCGTCATCATCAGATTCGTCGTCGTTATCAACGTCATCATCACCATCATCATCAGCATCAGCACCATCATCACCATTATCATCATCATCATTATCATCATCATTATCATCATCATCATCATCATCATCATCGTCGCCGTAGGCGTCGTTGGCGTCGTCGTCGTAGTCGTAAGCAGCAGCAGCAGCAGCCGTGTCACGACACATCAGCATCAGAATCAGCATCAGCATCAGCATCACCATCATCAGCATCATCAGCATCATCTGCATCATCATCGTCGTCATCATCATCATCACCATCACCACCATCAGCATCATCACCAGCATCCTCACGTTCCTCCGCCTGCTCATCATCATCATCATCAACAACATCATCATCAGCATCATTAACATATTCATCATCTGAATCAGCCTCATCATCATCAGCAGCATCATCATCGACACCATTATCACCACCACCACCACCATCACCATCATCCTCAGCATCATCATCACCACCAGCATACAGTCGTCATCATCGTTACCATCACAATTACCATCACCAAACGAGAGCATCATCAACATCAGCAACTTCATATTTGCCATCACCATCATCACCATCATCAACAACTTGAATTTCAACAGCATCATCAGCAACCTCATCATCGACATCGTCAGCATCGTCGTCATCATCATCACCCTCACCATCGTCGTCGTCATCATCCGAATCGCATCCCCATCATCCTCAGCATCCTCATCCCTATACAAACTGACCACCTACCAGACCACCCCAACCCAACCCGAAGACCCGAACTTCAGGTTTGGGGGGGGGGGCATGGGTTCCCTGTGTTTTTTCAATGCTCCCCGACGCCCCCCCACTGGAAATGGTGGGCTCATCGGGGCCTTCGGGTTGGGTTGGGGTGGTTTGGTGGGCGGTGACAACCTCGGCTTCCCCAGCATCCTCACCACCGCTCTCCCGAGCCTCGAGATACGGCCTCCCGTGCCACCGACACAAATGGACTGGCACGGCAGCGGGACGCGCAGGCACGCAGCCCCGCCGGGCGTGCATCCCGCCGACCCCACCGGGCGCACGTGGTCTGACGAGCTCTTCCGTTCATCGTCCAGGGCCCGCTTCCCTTCAGGGGGGGGGGGTAACCCCGTCCCATCCCTGAGTTGTGTTTCTTTCCTCTGGGTGGGTGGGTGGGTGGGGAAGGGCTCAGAAGATACAATTTCGCCCAGGATGGCTCACTTAGTGCACACGATGCTCCATGATGGCCTCCAAAGCGGCCCGAGAGAGCCGAACATGGTGCAAGATACCTTCCGACATCTCTCCATGATGCCCGACGAGGGCCACAAGACGGTTCCGCGTGCTCTCGGAGCCCCCGCAGGGACCCCCCAAGAGGCCATCATCCTTCAACAACCTCAGGCAACTCAATGATGCGTGTAGTCTCGCCGTTTCGCTTCCGATGCGCGTTTGAAACCGCTTGCCCCAAGACGGCCCAAGAGAGCCCCATGAGCGGCCCAAGAGGCCCCCCAAACTGCACCACGATCGCACAAGATCAGCCCAAGAGCGCCCCACGAGGCAATTTTGATGGCCCCAGAGGAGGGGGGGACTGACATTCAGGACCCCCCTCCTTTGATCGATAGCCTCCAAACTTGCCTTAAGAGGCCCTCCAGGGCTCCCAAGAGGGCCCTAAGTCGGCCTCAGGAGCGCCCAATAGCGCCCCAAAAACGTCCCACGAGCCCCAAGAGGCGGTTTGCCTCCTCCTCTTATTCCTCCTCCTCCTCCTCCTCTTCCTCCTCCTCCTCCTCCTCCTCCTCATCATCATCATCATCATCAGCATCAGCATCATCATCATCATCATCATCATCATCAGCAGCAGCAGCAGCATCAGCATCAGCATCATCATCATCATCATCATCATCATCATCATCATCATCATCATCATCATCATCATCTTCATCATCATCCTGATCCTGATCCTGATCCTGATCCTGATCATCATCATCAGCAGCAGCATCATTATCCTCCTCCTCCTCCGCCTCCTCCTCATCAGCATCATCAGCATTAGCATGAGCATGAACATGAGCATCAGCATAAGCGTCAACATCATCATCATCATCTTCATCACCATCAGCAGCAGCATCATCAGCAACAGCATCAGCATAATCCACGTCATAAGCATCAGCATCATCAGCACCAGCAGCATCATCATCGTCGTCGTCACCATCATTACCATCATCATAATTAACCATCAGCAGCATCATCATCATCATCGTCACCACCATCACCACCATCAGCATCATCAGCATCAGCATCGTCACCATCGTCACCATCATCATCAGCAGCATCAACATCATCTGCATTATCATCAGCCTCATTGTCCTCCCCCTCGTCCTTCTCCTCCTCCTCCTCCTGCTCCTCCTCCTCCTCCTCCTCCTCCTCCTCCTCCCCCTCCCCCTCCCCCTCCTCCTCCTCCTCCTCCTCCTCCTCCTCCTCCTCCTCCTTCTCCTCCCCTCGCTCCCGTTCTCAATGGATCAACCGAACTCCGTTTCACGTGCCGCCCATGTTCGCGTCAACTCCCATGGGCAAAAATGTTGACCGGGCTGGTGGGGATACTTTTTTGTCAGCGGTCGCGGGCGAGCGCGCCGGCGGCGAGTCCAGTCAAAGCGGGGCACGCAGCGACGAATTAAACTAAAGCGACGGAAGGTGGCCACACCTACAGCGGCGAACCGGGACTTCACGCAGCAGCTCAGCGGCGGACCAGCGAGTGGGGGGGGGCAGCTGAAACTGAGTCGTACTGCCAGCGCGCAAGTATGCATAGCGTTGGAAGCACCAGGAAGTCGGGACACACGACGACCCGGGTCAGAAGCCGAAATTAATGCAAGGACGCAACCCCGGACAACTGCGTGAGTACCAGGGTGGCCCGAAGGACCGTCGGTCAAGGTCGAATTGGTGCCGAGACGAGGCGAGAGCGTTGGCAGGCTGCGAGATCCCAGGGTGGCCGTAGCCGCACAGTCCCAAGGCAGCAGAACGCACGAGTGCGGGAAGCAGCAAAGCTGCCGCGCAGCCAAAATGGCGCGGGTCACCACGGACCAGTGCGTGAAGTGGCGCCAGGATGGCTCACCACGAGCCCTGAACAGGGCCGCGAGCCCGAAGCCAGCACACCGAAGGTGGCGACAGGCGGGCGAAGGCACCACGTGGAAGACCTGGGCCTGAGACCAGGGAGTCGACCGCACGTGGTGGGGGCACAAAAGCCAGAGCGGTGTCAGGGACGGCCGACGGCCCCGTGGAGGGAAAGAGAAACCGCGACTTGAGCGGCAAAGCGAAGGCCAGTACGGTGGGGGACGACACCACCGACCGACGGGGAGATCGGAGGCCAAGCCGAGGGGGGGGGGGGGACACCCCGACCCAGCGGGCCGCCCGGCAGCGCGGGATATCAGGGGGGGGGGGGGAACATCTACAGAGGGCTGGAGGCCACTGGTGGGGATACTTTTTTCGTTCGGCGGCTCAAAGGACAGATCCAGCGAGCGGGAATAACGTTCTGGGGCACAGAGCGACATAATTGGCTGCAGTGGCACGTAGGCCGCTGTAGCAAGTGCACATGCCAGGGACAAAATGACCCTCATTGGGGACCGAAGCAGGCGGCCCGGCGGGTGGGGACGCCAGCACTGTACCGGCGGTGGACGGAGAAGAGCAGTCGCCCAAACGGCGCCAAGCTCCCGCCGAACCGTCCAGCGCGTAAAAGTGCGGAGCACGCTGCATTGAAACGGGACGGGGTGGCCGAGCAGAGACCATACTCCGGCCACCGCACACAGAAGGTGAGGCGAGATGGAACAGGAGACGCAGCGGACGCCAGATGGACACCCGGCGGGAGGAAAAGGGGAAGGCGCAGAGGGGAGCCTCACTCGCGGTGACTCACTGTTGCAGACGTCAGTCTGCCGCTCTCGCGGGCGTCAAGTCTGCCGCTCTTCCAGCCTGTGGCCAGCGCGTACGCAACTCATCCGACGCTGGAAGATCGGGGGCACAAAGTTGCAAGTGCTAACCGAGGCACCTGCAAGATGGGCCAGCTGGGGGAACGGCCATGAACTGCCGAAGGATGAACCACTCGCGCAGGAACACGCCCTTGCCAGGCCCGCCCCTTGCAGAGGTGTGGCTAGACCACGTCGGAGCGCCATCCAGTAAAGAAAGACCACTGGTGTGCGCTCACGAGGCTGCGCCACCTCCAGCCGGTAGCCAGCGCATGCGCATCGTATCCGACTCGCAGTTCGGGGGCACAACGATGCAAGGTACTGACGAGGGCTGTTCAGAAGAGAGCGACCACGAACTGCAGAAGGCTGTACCACTCAACGCAGGGTCGCTCGCTTGACGAAGCCTAACACCGAGACGCCGAGTGCATGGCTGACTGCTGCGCCCAACCACGCCTGCCACGCTGCCCGCGCAGTGCTCTGGCGACGGGCACTGGCCGCACGAGTAACCGCATCCGTCAACTCCGCACACGGGCCCCTGCGACGCGCGGACTGAGCATGTCGGAGTCGGATTGGAGGTCGCCGTCGGCTCCGCCGTCGGCGCAGGCGTCGCAGCGATGTCCCTTCACAGAGCTGGGGGGCGCAGCCAAGAGCCGCAGAGACTGTGAAAGAACGTGGGGGGTGCAACCTAAGTGCCGCTGGCACAACCACGGTGCCCTGGGCCTCCACGCTTGGACCGGGCCAAGGCACTGGCACATCCTCAACCAAGGTGCACTTCGTTGGGGGCGCAGCCAAGAGCCGCATAAACTGGTGAATGCCACCTCCAGCCTGTGGCCAGTGCATTCACAACGTATCCGACTCACGCGGTTCGGGGGTATCTGCTGGCGACCAGCCGATGCATCGCGCCATATCCGTCCAGAGGGCACGGGGGAAGTCACTGCCGTGGTGACTAGCGCAGGCGGGCCCTGAGCGCCGAGATGGGCACCCACTTGTCCGCCAGCACGGCTGGAGGCGAAATGTAGGCCGTTGTGTCCCGCGGGGATGGCTGATCCTGTCAGCTCCCCGTATATGATGTCCCTTCACAACGCTGGGGGCGCAGCCAAGAGCCGCAGAGACTTGTGAATGAACGTGGGGGATACAACCAAGTGCCGTTGCACGGCCGCCGTGCCCAGGGCCTCCACACTCGGACCGGACCGATGCCATGGTCCCGCGGGGATGGCTGAACCTGTCAGCTCCCCAGTTATGATGTCCCTTCACAACGTTGGGGGCGCAGCCAAGAGCCGCAGAGATTTGTGAATGAACGTGGGGGTTCAACCAGGCGCCGTTGGCACGACCGCCGTGCCCAGGGCCTCCACGCCTGGACTGGACCAGTGCACTGCCGCATCTTCAACCAAGCCGCACTTCGCGGGCGCCGCCGTAGGCTCCGTCGACGGCGCTGGCGTCGCAGTCGAAGCCGGATCAGGCGACGGGGTCGGGAAAGGCGTCGCCGTCGGATCCGTCGTCGGCGCTGGCGTCGCAGTCGGAGCCGGATCAGGCAATCGGCTCAGTCGTCGGCGCAGGCGTCGCAGTCAGAGTCGGATCATGCGTCGACAACGGCTCCGTCGTCGGCGCTGGCGTCGCAGTACCACACCTGCCACGCTGCCCGCGCAGTACTCTGGCGACGTGCGCAGGCCGCACGAGTCACCGCAGCCGTCGTCTCCGCACACGAGCCCCTGCGACACGCAGACTGAGCATGTCAGAGTCGGATTAGGCGTCGCCGTCGGCTCCGTCGTCGGCGCTGGCGTCGCAGTCGGAGCCGGACCAGGCAGTCGGCTCTGTCGTCGGCGCTGGCGTCGCAGTCGGAGTCGGATCAGGCGTCGTGCGCAGCTCCGTCGTCGTCGCTGGCGTCGCAGTCGGAGTCGGGTCAGGCGTCGCCGTCGGCTCCGTCGTCGGCGCTGGCGGCACGTGCCTCCAGTCGGCGCAGAGGAACAACTTGTGGCTACACTGTGCAGGGCCGCAGTGGAAGCCGAAGATCACTCCGCGCCCCTCGGCGCAAATACCCTCTCCATGCTCGTGGCTCGCCAGGAAGAGCGAACGAGCATGGGCCGCGGAAAGCTGTGTCACTCAGTGCAATCTATGCCGCCGCCACAGCCCAGGGCGCGGGGTGTGTGCCCTGGTTGCCAGATTCGCAGAGGTGGCGCAATCCTGGCGAACAGGATGGGGGGCGCAGCCAAGAGCCGCAGAGACTTGAGAATAAATCTGCCTCGGCACCACACTCTGCGTGGGGGCGCAGCCAGAAGCCGCAGTCACTAGTGAATCTTGATTAGGGGTGGGGGCGCAGCCAGGCCGCTGAACTCGGATCCTGCACGAGGGGGGGAGGAGGAAGCAGGGAGGCGCAGCCAAGAGCCGCAGTAACGGGTGAACTGGAGGATGAGGGGGGCAGGGCGGCCCACTGGAGCAGCGCTGCCTGCTCTGGGTCCTCGCGCTGTTCTCCCCACAGCAGTCCCTGAGGAGGCGCCTCAGTCGCCGCGGGGAGGGGCCTGCTCGCCTGTCCTCCAGGTGGGAGGCCAGCGACGCCGACCTCTATGGACTCACATCGTCTTTCTCCGGACGCCTCGTTCACTGCCGTCTCCCAGCTGCCTGACACGCAGTGCTCGGTGCAAACTGCGAACAGGATGGGGGGCGCGGCCGAGTCGCAGAGTCATCGTGAATGAGTCCGGTGGGAGGCGCAGCCAAGACCCGCAGAGACACTGTGGATGACAAGGGAGAGGGGGCGCAGCCAGTGGCCGCTGAACTCTGTAGGCGACCCCGCAGTCCGACGGAAACGGGATGCAAGAGTACCAGAGCCACAGAGGGCGGACCCGGGGCCAGCAGCGGCCCCCCAGGGAGCCCGGCGCAAGGATGCAAGCAACAGGAGAACCCGCGGGTCACGCCAACCTTCACACTGCAGTCGCAGAGTCCACACTGTGTTCGTCGTCATCGCGTTGGAACTGCATGTTCGGTTCCTGGAGCTGCACGGCGCGCCCGACAACAGCACGTCGGAACCAAGTGGGAGAAGGAGTGAGACCCCCAATCGCGCTGATGAGTACGGTGAACAACGCGTAGTCAACAGAAGGCGGGTCTCAGGGGGGAATTCCAGACTGCCCACGGCATAGCCGCGCCCGCAGCACGCAGACAGAGGAGACTATAACTGAGGTCGACGGTATGGCCACACACGCAGCACGTAGACAACAGCCAAGAAGAAGAGGTAGAAGTTCTGAACGAAACAGAAGCCGAGGCTACTGTGGGGAGACGGCCCACCACCGCTTTTTGCGCTCCCTGGGGGCCTGGTGGTTCGGATGGCCCTTTGCCGCGCGGTGATCCCTGCCCACTCCGCCGCTCCGACCCCGGTGCAGCTGCCACGGCCGAGTCCAGTCGACGTCGAGGTCCAGCGCGTCGCTGAGGACCCGCGCGTCGCACTTGCGGCTGCGGAAGGACTCCAGGAAGAGGTGGCAGGTTTGCGGGTCGTGCCGAAGCGGGTCGAGCGCGCCCTTGCTGCCGGGCACAAACTGCTGCTTGGCGAAAGCGTGCCAGGTGCCCGTGAACATTGGCCCCAGCGTGACTTGGAGTCGACGTATCGCCTCGCCGGGTCTCCCCGGGGAGGTCCCACTGGATGTTGTTGATTCCTGTTTTGTACAGCTGTTGTCCCGCGTCGGGGTCCTTGGGCTCTGTCCATTGACGCGGGTCGGGCCTCTGGTGCCGTCGAGAATCCTGGCCGCAAGTCTCCACCGCACGGGCCTCGTTGTCCTGGCTGGGGGGCTCGCGATCTGCTCGCGGCAGCTCCAGCTGCGCGCCTGGCAGTGTTTTGCGGGGAGGTGCAGGCCGCGCGGTTGGCCGCCAGGCTGGGGTCGGGTCGCGTCGGGCGGCCAGGGCGGACGCAGCCTTGTGGCACGTGGGGAGGGGCCCTTTTCGCTGGCGTTCGCCTTCGGGCCTGTGCCCGCCGTCGCTCCCAGGTGCGTCCCCATTGGGCATCGCAGGACTCTCTCCGGCCTCTGGGGTACCACGGGTTGTGCCGGGCGCGAGCGCACGCGGCGGCGCAGCTTCCATGGCCGGGGCGCAAGCTGCTTCGCCAGTGATGCCCTGGACGCCCGGCGAGGGCGCCTGGGTTTCGCTGTCCATAAGGGGCTCGCTGACGGGGGAAGGGGGGCAAATAGGCGCGAAAAGGTTTCTCCCGACGAGCCAGCGGATGGCTTTGTTGTCCTGTGTCTGGGTGGTTGCTCCGTGGTCTCCCCGCGAGGAGTTTGGCTCTCCCAGAGGACTGCTGACGGACTGATTGGCCTGAGGGGGGTACTCCGCGGCTTCCGCAGCCTCCGCCGTCTCCGCCGTGACTGCCCGCTCCTTTCCTCTGGCCTGCTGGTACAGCTGAAGGGGGGGTCGTTAGTGTGAGCTGTACACTGGTCACTGCAGGCTACCTCCTCTCGATTCCCCACTGGGACATCATCGTCTGACCACGATGCGGGGGGTGGTATTGTGACCTCTGCCTCAACCGCCTCTCGATTCCCCTCTGGGACGTCATCGTCTGTCGACGCAACGGGGGGTGGCACGTTGCCGCTGCTGCTGATGCTATGCTCTGATATGTCGTCGTGCGTGGCAGGATCCTCCGGATGGGCGTCTGTCGTCGTCACGGGGCGTCGAGGTGGTCCGCGCTCAGGGCGGTCGTCGGGGAGGGGGCTGGGGCTCGAGACGCCGCGATTTGCATCTGGCCTAACGGGCCCCATCTCACTTCGGGGATTCGGTAATATCGAAACCGCGCTCCCTTCTGGCCTAGCGGGCCCCATTTCAGCCGTGGCAGGGTCCTCCGGATGGTCGTCAGTCGTCCTGGTCACCACGGCTGGAGCCGCCTCGAAATTCTGAGCTCCTGGTCCCGTGACGGGGGAGGTAGGGGGAGGAGGAGGGACGCCCTCCAAATCCTGAAAGAGCGCGCCGATGACCGCCGTGATGGCCAGACGAAAGTTGACAATCTTAGCCGCCAGCTTCGGCCGCCTCGCCGCGGCGACGCTGGCCGTCAGCACCTTCCAGTCGAAGTCGCCCGCCGAGACATCGGTGCCAGCAGATTGGTCCTGGAACAGCTCGCAAAGCGAACAGTAGGCCACGATTTGTCCCAAGCCTGCCGCGGGGACTTCGGAGATGGCGCTGATCACCATCATGGCCAGGCGGCCGTTCGCGATCACCTTGAAGAGGGCAGCCAGCCCGCTCGGGATGTCCTCGAACTCCACCCCGAGAGACGGGGAGATCTCGCCAGGAGACTTGCCAGCAACCTCGGGCGTGATGTAGCCCATCGTGGCAAGTATGCTCACGCGCCCATGCTTGATCTCTGTCTCGCGGCGCCTCTTGAAGGCCGCGGCGTCACCGTCCTTCGCGAAGCCTGCGGGGTCCCAGAAGCCCACTGGCGCCTGCACGTCCATCTCGCTCTCGAAGGCGCGCAGCGGGGAGTCCGTGTACAGCGCCCAGTCGCCCCACGCGCTGCCCGAGATGCCGTCCTGGTAGGACATCCCGATGATCGCCATCCTCGCCAGCCTTCCGATCGCGATCTCGGCGTTCAGCTTGCGGTACTTGGTCTCGCTGGTCGGCAAGGTGCTGCCGATGGGCACGCCCAGGACGCCGCCGTTCTCGAAGTCGCCAGGAACCCTCGACGGGTCGGCGCCGGCGGCCGCGGCGGCCGCGGCCGCCTCTGGATCAGCTCCGCGATCAGCGGCCGCCGTCAGCGGCCCGCCAGGGGCGGCCGCGGCGGCGGCGGCGGCAGCGCCGGTCGCGGCGGGCGCATCGGCGGGCGCGGCGGCACCCGCGGCCGCGGCGGCCACGGCGGCAGCCGCCGCACCCGCGGCGGCCGCGGCCGCCGCGGCCGGCCCCAGCGCAGCAGCGCGCGCCACAGCGCCGGCGGCCGCGTCGGCCTCGCCGCGGCCGGCCGCAGCCACGGCCGCGGCGGCGCGGCGGCGGCGGTAGCCGCGGCGGCGGCGCCGCCGGCCACGCCGAGGCCAACAGGGGCCAAGCAGGGCCGCGGCGGCGGCAGGCTGGCCGGGCCGGCCGCGGCGGCGGCGCAGCCGGCGGCGGCGCGCCGCTGCCGCCGCCGCCGCGCCGAGCGCGACACCATGGCAGAGCGAGCGGGGGCGCGGAGGGGGGCGACCCCCTCGCACGCCCCCGCGGGCGGGGATGCCGAGGACCGAGGGGCGGGGGCCCGGCCAGCCGCTGAGGCCCGCTTGAGCCAGAGCGGCTTGAGCCAGGGGCGGCTACGGACTGGTGGGGATACGCGAAGCGTGAAGAATCGGAGCCCTTCAGCCCAACTCTCCTGACGCTTCTCGCGGTCCCCCTGGGCTCTGGAAAGTGGTTTTACATGAATTCTCTGGGGCCAAGAAGGCTCCGAGACGGGCCAAGAGGGCCCCAAGCGGCCTCCAAGACAGTCAGAGAGGGCCACGAAACGCCAAACGATCGGCCCAAGAGGCCCTAGAAGCCTCCAAGACGCCCCAAGAGGCCTCCCAAGAGTACCGCAAGATTCGGCTGTCCGACGCTCCAAGGCAAACCAAGAAGACCCCCTAAACCACCCCAAAACGGCCATAGACGCCTCCAAATACGGCCTATGAGCGCCCCAAGACGACCCAAGGGGCGCCCAAGACGGCCCAAGAGGGCCCCATGACGGCCCGAAAAGGGGCCCAAGAGAGGGAACACGAACCGAAAATCCGAGCCCTCTCCCAGAGGCTCCCAGGAGGCTCCAAGAGGCGTGCAGGAGGCCCCCAAGAGGCCCCCAGGAGGCCCCCAAAGAGGCTCCAGTAGGTCCCCAACGGCCCCCTCATAGGCCTCCAAACCGCCTCCAAGAAACCCCCGTGAGGGCCCCCCACGAGATCCCAACGAACATCCGTCACGGTGGTGGGATGGGCCGAAGGCCATTAGATACTACACGCCGCTCTCACCCGAAGATGACCCGAAAGTGGAGCGCCCCCCCGCCTCCGCGTATGGTTTTTTTGCACACAGGCTTGATCCGAGCTGGTTTCCCGATGTGCTTGTCCAATCAGAGCATGCTCTCGGCCGTTCCAACAAAAAAGGTGCCCCGCCTCAACGCTGGCCTCAGTTTAGGACCGGCCCTTTGCTCCCGTCGTTCAGAATGGCGCTCGCGACCCAACGCGGGTCACGCTTCTGGATCTGGATCCGAGTGCGTCCTTGTCGTTGTCGCCCCCTTCCTTTCCCCTCCTTCGCCTTCCCCTGGTTTTCCTGCTCCTCCCGCTCCTTCTGCTGCAGATCCTCATCGTCCTCCTCCTTCCTCACCCTTCTCCTTTCCTCCTGCTCATTCTCCTGCTCATCTCCCACATCCTCCTCCAATGTACGCAGCTCCCCTTTTCGAGTTGTGGGTGGCACGATATGGTCATCTCGGGTGTTCCAGGTCCGCTATAACACCCGTTGGCAAATGGAGAACAATGAGCGCAATCGGAATAGATGGGAGGGAGGGGTCGGATGTCAGATGTGGCGCGAGTCGGACGCGAGCGCACGTGGCTTGCCCCCCCCTCTCTCTCCTCACGTTCCCCTCCCTCTTCCCTCCTCTGCGCAACCCCCTCCATCCTCCTCTTTTCTTCCTCCCCTCTTCCCATCTTCCCTCCTCCCCATGTCCCCTCTTCCCCTCCCTCTTCCCTCCTCTCCGTGTCCCCTCCTACCCCTCCCCCTTCCTCCTCCACCTCGAGCTTCCCTCTCGCCCTTTTCCGCTCCCCCCCCGTCCTGCCCGCTGCCCCCCGGGGAAAACGCCTTGCTCCGGGCCGAGAACTTCTTCGAGGGCTTGCGGCCGAAGGAGGTCCCGTAGCTCCCCGAGACTCTCCTTGGGAGGCCTGCCGTCACGAAGGGGGGCGCTCTACTCTGCAAGCGTGCTGTTTGGACTTAGACCTGACTTCAAGCAACAATCTGCTCTGCAAACGTGTTTTGTTCTGCAAATCAGATCTGACTCAAAAGGAACAAGCACGTCTGCAGGGAAGTGGAGGGGAGGCCAGGGGAGAGGGGGGCAGGGATAGGGGCAGCAGAGGACGAGGGAAAAGGACCAAAGGAGAGGGAAAGTAGGGGGGTGCCAATGGGAAGGGAGCGGAGGTGGGGGAGGGCAACAGGTGGATGGGAAGCGCCCAGAGGGGACAGCACAAGAGGCGCGTCATCTAGTGCGCACTTGGTAGGCGTGCTCGCTCAGAGAAACACGCATGGCTGCAGTGAGATGGCTGGATAGCGTCTTCCGTGCGAGGGAAACGTGGGTGGCTCAGGCGTTTCGAACCATTCCCCAATCCTCCTCGTCCTCCTCGTCGTCCTCGTCCTCGTCCTCGTCCTCGTCCTCGTCGTCCTCGTCCTCCTTCTCCATCCCTCTCCTCATCATCATCCTCATCCTTGCCCGTCCTGGCACATCACGCCCACTACTGGTCACTCTCCTCTTTCTTATGCTGCCACTCCGCCTCTTCCTCATCCTCCTCGTCCTCCCTCCTCCCTCATCGATCCTCCCGCGTCCTTCCACTCCGCCTCCGTCTCCACCTCCGCCTCCGCTTCCGCCCGCGCCTCCGGCTCCCAATCCTCCTCCTCTTCCGCCTCTTCCTCCTCCTCCTCTTCTTCCTCTTCTGATTCCTCTTATTATTGTGGTTATTGTTATTAATATTATTCGTTATTATTACTGGGAATATTATTAGTATTATCATTCTCTGCTGGATATTTCTATTATCATTAGCATTAGTCGTTATATTCGTCCAATTACGATTCGTACTATTCTTATTACTACACATACTACCATTATCATTATTAGTAGTGGTAGTATTATTAATATGAGTTTTATTACTATAGTATGGTTGTGCTATGATTGTTATTATTCCTCGTATCATTGTTATTCGTATGACTATCGTGCTCCTCATTCGTATTAGTACTAGTATTTTCACACGATTGTTAGTATCCTTACAATTGGTATGGTTAGTCATCTGTTTGTTGGTCTTATTTCGTACTACTCTTCTTCGTACGATTATGACTAGTCTGATTCGTTTTTTATAATTCCTCGTCCTCGTCCTCGTCCTCTTCCTCCTCCTCTAGTTCCTCCTCCTCTTCCTCCTCTTCTTCCTCCTCCTTCCTTCCCCTCCTCATCTCGAATCCTCCACCCCAGCTCTTTCCCCCCGACTCCGCCGCTCTCTGCGCCTTCCCGCCGTCATGCTGGTCGTCGTCGTCGTCGTCGTCGCGGTCGTCGTTCGAGTGGCGGGGGCATCACCTCGTGGACTACGTGGCTGACGGAGGCGAGGCGGGCGCGGTCTGCCGCAGGTGCGCGGCGAGCGGGGCGAGAGGCCACACCGCCACGTTCGCGAGGAAGCACGGGCAGCTGTTTGGCAGCTGCAAGGGGGCCTACGGCCCCAAGCAGCAAATCAGGAGGATGGGGAAGGGGGTCGACCCGCTGCCCTCCCGGAATAAGGAGGAGCGCAAGTACGGACAGGAGCTCGGCGAAGGCGCGGACCAAGAGCTGCTCGAGGCAGGGCGGGGGGCCGCCGAGGCGGCACCTCCCAAGCTGCGGCCCGAAGGCGCAGCGGCGCGGCAACGAGGTGCGCTTCCGCCCGCCCGCGGAGGTGGTCAAGGCCTACGGGGCCACAGCGAAGCTGGAGCTGGGCGCCAATGCAGAGGCTGCTGCGGCGCTGGAGGCTCGCGAAGCAGGAGGGGGGATGGAGGCCGAGCAAGCCTCGAGGAGGCGCCTGGGTCAGGACTCTGGGCCGAAGAAGGGGAGGAGGGGCGCATGGCCCGAGGCGAGGATGGCCGACGGCCTGTGCGAAGGCGGTCAAGACCAGCGTGGAGGCGCAAGGGGGCCTCGATGACGCCTCCACGAGTGGAGGCTGCGATGCGCGAAGGCCGCCAAAGCCAGGGGGATATCTGCCTCCGCCTCCGAAGATGGGCGAATCGCTGGCGGGACGGCGCCGTCCGCGCCTGCGGGCCGCCCTAAACGAGGCCCATGAAGTGGCCGAATGAATCGGCCCAGCGGACGCAGCAGCGCACCACCCCTCCCGCGGTCAGCCGCCCCCGCAGGAAGAAGAAGCCCGCCCGCGTGGCGGGGCGGCAACGGCCCGATGGGCGCGAACGGCCGTGCGCGCGCCGCGCGCGGGTGCTTGGCGCGGGGTGGAACGTGTCGCCCGCCCCGTGCCGCCGTCACTGCCGCCCGCCACTACCGTCGTCGTCCTCCTCCTCCTCCTCCTTTTCCTTGACGCGGCGCCAGCATGTCGAGCTGCTGCTGGGCGTTCGCCGGCAGGCAGGCGAACGCAACGCGAAAATCTTTAAGAGGCTCCGTGGCACTGCCAGCAACCCTACCCGGGCCGAGGGGTCGCCCGCAAGGGTGCGACTTTGCCCCGGCGTCGGACTGGACGTTCATGGAGGATCTTTTCCCCGGAACCCCAACCCAGCGAGGCAGCCCGCGGGCCCAGCGGTCACACGCGCCTCCCTGGTGGATGTGAATGGGAAGAGGAGGAACGGAGAATGGCTCCTCCTCCTCCTCCTCCTCCTCCTCCTCCTCCTCCTCTACGCTCCATGGCTCCCCCGCCCTCAGTGCGCCCTGGCGCGTGCCTCGCCCCACCTCCCCAAGGTGTCTGGGCGGGCCTGCTCCTCTCTCGTAGCATCCGAGTCTTGCAACACATCAAAACTTGCCTCCGAGGCGCAAAAGAGGCCTCGAGGATGCTGAAATGGGCCCCAAGAGGGGCCCCAAGAAAACCCAGACACGCCAACTACTGAAATCATTGGCACAACCTCAGGTTGTCCAGTGTCAGTTGCTTCCCTCGCTGTTCGGCTCAAAATGGCACCTGGTGTACTCAAGAAGGGTCAGATGCCCCAGAACACAAAATGATGCGATGCCGAAATAACATATAAAATGCTGGCGTGAAGCGTCAATCCACTGGAGCTCCAAGGGTTCATGAGAGTAGCATCTGTCGCGCAGTTGGCAGCACCCTGAGAGCTGAGCACCGCACTCCGCTGGACCTCAAAGTGCCGATCGTTGCGCAGCGGGTAGCGCCCAGGAAAAGGAGTGCTAACTTGGATCTGCAAGGAACCGCATTCCGCTGCCCTCTCGATGAGGCTCTCGAGTGTGCCGACAGTGGTGCAGTCCACGGAGGAAAGTATTAGTGCTCATCTGCAGGGGACCACGAACCTCCAGACCTCCCAAGAGCTCTCGGAGGTGCCGAAAGTTGCGCGGCTGGCAGCACCCAGGGAGGGAATACAGAATTTAGCTATGCGCAGGACTGCACTGCGCGGACTTCCCAGGAGCTCGCGAAAGCGGCCACGGTCGCGCGGCTGACAGCAACGGGCGGCGCCCAAGGGGTGGCGCAGGAGGCAAGCAGTCTACGAGGGAGCACATCCGTGTCATCGTGCTTGTCTGCGCTGCCGCTGTGTTGTACATCATAATGCCAGCTGTGATCAACAAATCCGTGGGGGGCGTGCGATGAAAAACAAGAAGAAAGTTGCCGTGTTCTGGCGAATCGCGGAAGGGGCGCCCGCCAAATTGAGACGCACGGCGGCGGCGCTGCTGATTAGCGCCGACACCAGGCCGACAGCAGGAGGGCGACAGGAGCGACGCAAGTGGCGCCGACACCGTGCGGTGCGGTGGCCCCGAGCGGACAGGACAAGGCCCTCGTCCCTCCCCGCCTGCCCCCTCGAGAGGCCTGGGCCAGCGGCCGTCACCGCAGGCCCAAATCCATGTTTTCTTTGACATGCACCGCTGCTTGGCGCAACCACCAGTCTGCATTGAGTCAGGCAAGAGCGTGAGGAAATCCCACTCCAGAATCGCGCAAACACGAAAGCCTTTAGCGAAGAACGGGCAACAATCGGCGGCGATGGCACATGGCGCAGCACGCAAGGGGGTAACCGTCGGCCCAACGAGGGGTTGGTCCAACAGCCACCCCAAAACTCACGGGCACAGCGCAGCCATCGTGCTCGACAGGATCGGGTGCAAAGGATGAAGATCCCTGGAAGCCCTTTTACCATTCAGAGCTCCCTGGGCGGCGTGAGCGTCAGCATCAGCTCAGGATGGACCGACGAAACAGAAGGGGTGCGAGGGGAGCCTCGATGAAGCAACGCATCCTCAATATGGATTTGGGCTGTAGGCCTCCTTATCGGGCGCGCCTAAAGGGGAGCCAAGAGAGGGGGGGCGCGGTTCCGTGGCACGAGGCAGGTGCGCGGACGAGCGAGGGCTAGGGGACGTGCTGAAGGACGCAGACGAGACGGGGCCAGGACATCTGGAGAGACAGCACGGGCCTGGCCCTGAGATCCTCACGCCCGGTCCTTTTAGACTGCTCTGGAGGAGGAGGGGGCCTGGAGAGGGGAGGAGAGAGAAGTAGCACAGGCACGCTCGGGCCACCGCAGCTTCCTGCACCCCACGGGCCGCAGAGGCGCATCTGCCCCCATCGGGCTACAGACCACAACAGACACTGGCTGGCGTCCCACTCCTCTTCCGTCTGACTCCAGCGCGAGGTGGGAGGGGCCTGCTCTCGGTGAGATCATCCTCGGCAGCGTAATGATAATCCTGCGGGTCCGCTCGTCTCCCGGGTCGCCGAATTGCTCTGCGGGGGGGGGTATGAGGAGACACGGGAATGGGAGGATGAGGGAAAGGAGGGCATCAACGATGCTGCAATACATCCTCCCTCCAAGTTCCTTCATCAAATCACCCTTCCTGGGACTTCGACGCCACGAATCAACGTGACGTTTGCGTCCTGATAGTCCCAAATCGTGCGGCAAAATTTTGATGAGCGCGGCGCTAAAGCGATAACCACATTTTGAAAAGAGTCCGACATCAACTGCGAATGCTCAAGACGAATGCGAGCGGGGCAATGTTGAAATGGGGCCGCCCTCCATCCATGAAGCTGATTCAAACTTTTAGAACGAATGCACGATGCGCTACGGCGAATGCCACATGTTGAAATCGGCACGCCCTCCAGTCTTGAAACGGTTGCAAATGTCGAGCCTCAGGATTGTGAATGGTGAGGACGTCTCAAGCGAAACGGCCAGCCCACCCTACCGACACGTCTGGGGGTGCGACAAGGATGGAGGGGAGGAGGGAGGAGGGGAGGGAGGGAGGGGGGGAGGGTGGGAGGGGAGAGACAGGGAGGGAGGGTGGGAGGAGGGGGGACACCCACGGGGGCTTGGCGCGAGAAGCACGAGCAAGATTGGCGGGGCAGAAGACAGGAGGTAGGAGGGCGAAGAGGAGGGAGAGGGAGGAGGACGGCAGGAGGGAGAGGAGGAAGAGGGTAGAGCGGGAGGACGTCGAGAGGGGTGAGCGAGGGGGGGTGAGGTGAGGTGGGGACAGGGAGGCCAGAACTCTGGATCCGCCTGACCTTGGGCGGTTTCGCAAGTAGGGCGGAAATGCCCGCCCTATTTTTCGAGCTCCTTTGATGTCGCTGTCCGATGCTGTCCGCACTACTTTTTCACATCGTTCGGGGTGCATTTCCGACACAAACTTGAATCGGAAAAATCAACCAGAATACGACAGATCTGGAGTCAGGAGGGAATGGAGACGGGCAGAAAGAGGACGGGAGAAGAGAAGATCATGAGGCAGCTTCCCGGAAGTCCACGTGGGAACGTTCAAAGGCGATTCGACCCGACTGAAGGGCCCGCAAGCCGGACCAACCCAAATTGAGCTCAGCATCAAGCCGGACAACCCCAGATCAAGCATAGCCGGCTTGATCATGCTGGATTGGCCGGGGCTTCGACCTCGGATACACCAGCCGATGTTGGACGTCATCTCCCAGGAGTTGCATCCCGAAGGAGGGAAGCTGGGGGAAGGGCAGGCGGAGGGAGAGCGGGAGGGAGCGAGCAGGCCACCGAGCGCGCTCGAGAGCGCCCCGGGGCTCTCCGGACAAAGGGATCCCGGGGTCCCGTCTGCCTCTGCAGGGCTCCTCCCTTCTTGCTCATCCTTCGCGCCTCTGCCCTCCATCTCCCCGTCTCTCTCTCTCTCTCTCGCTCCTCCTCGTTGATCACTCCCTGATCTTCCCTGCTCCCACCCACGCTGCTCGCTGATCATTCTTCCCTCCTCCCTCCTCCCCCCTCCTCCGTGCTCCCTGGGTCGAACACATTGGCGGCGTCGTCATCGCCCAGTCCAAGTCACGAGGACCTTGGCTTCTGGCTGGTGGCACGCTTGAAATCGAGCTCGCCTACGGCTGTCCATACCTGCGCCCGACATGATGGTGGTGGCGGGTGGTGCTCGTAGGAAGAGACAAGTACGCTCGCCCCACATCCGATATACTACCCCTCACATCCGTCCTTCCCCATTGCGCGCACGCCTTGTCCACCCGCCGAGTCTGGTGTCAGACAGGGTCTCGATGTCTGGCCCGTCTTTGGCAGCGCGCGGGAAGGCGGGGCAGGGGTGAACCAGACGGCCTGCGGGAGGGTGGGTTCACGTCCGAGCGGGGAGACACTGTGCACCATCGGTCGTCGCCGTGCAAGAAAGGGGCACGAGCGGGCGTGAGGGAGGAGGAGGAGGAGGAGGAGGAGGAGGAACGAACGAACGAACCAAAAACGAACCACCACATCGGACAGCCGTCCGGGCCTGCTAAGACCAGGTGGGTGAGGCCATGGCCTCCTGTAGACATGCAAAGATGCATAGGAACTGCGAGACATACAACACATTTTCTGAATTTGCGCAACGCACAAAAAATGACGGAGGAGGGGAGGAGGAAGTCCTGGTTGTGAGTGCCAGCGAAGTGCTGAAGTATTTGTGCTGAGGAGGAGGAGGAGGCGGAGGAGGAGGAGGATATTTTTCAACATCAACCGACTGCCAATCCTGACGCTATGGGAGGACGGCGCTTCCTCCCATAGGTGATCCAGCACAAAGAGATGCTGGATGGGACCAGGCTAGCTGAAAGAGGCAGCCTGGACGCAGAGCGGACTGGGTGTCGCTCGAGGACTGAGCCATCCTCTGCCACTTTCGCAACCAGTCGCTCTGGGAAAACCCAGAAACAACGCACGGGGCAAGGCTGGGTGGCGCTCGCAGTCTGTTTCATCCGCTGCCACTTTCGCCACCAGGCTGCCCAAACACCGACATCGCAGCAACCGTGGGGAGTCCCACGCCGAAAGCAGAAGGAAAGGACGAGAACCAGCGGGAAAGGAGGGAGCTGCCGCCACTCCCACGGTACCGCGGAAACCGCGAGCACAACAAGGACGCCAGTCCAGTGACACAATGAAACGAGAAAGAAGAGAGTTCAGTCTAAACTCCCCGAACTGGCATCCGGCACGCTAGGTTGTAGGCGCGTCGGCCTAGGAAGGGCGCAGACAGGAGGAGCCGCAGCAGCTCCGAGCACGCAAGGCTGAGTGGGGGCACTTCCCGCGGGCACAGCGCCGCAGCCGCTCGAGACCGACGTGGACGCGCGGGCAACCCACATACACACAGCGCTGGAGATGCGCTCGGCGCGGGCCGCACCAACGGCCTTGTTCGGCGCAGGATTCGGGTGTCTGGCGGCTGCGAAGCGAGCAGCCTGATCAGCACTTTCATTACCAAACTTGTGGGCACGCACCTCGGGAGTAAGGTCAGGGCTGGCTGGCACGTGGCCCTTGATCTTAGTGGCCCGACTGGCTGTTGGCCCCATCGCTTGGAGCATGAATCCAGCATACGGGCGGCGAAAAGAAAGACGGGAGGGGATGTGTTCGAATGCCAGAAGGAGGAGGAAGAGGGGGAGGAGGAGGAAAGCATCAGGGCGGGAGGAGGAGGAGGAGGAGGAGGAGAGGAAGTTGGACAGAAGGACGAAACGAGAGAATACTTTGTTTTGGACACGGAACGCTGCGGGGCGCCTGAAACCAAACTGCAGGTGAGGCTGACGGCGCTAGACAAACTATTCTCCTGCCCCAGCGACGGCAACCCGCTGCTGGGACAGCGAGAAGGCAACGCTGGGCGAGCACGAACTGAACTGGCAGAGTCGAAGGAACCCTCGGCCAACTCTTCAGGCGGAAGGCCGCAAAGGGCGGCCATCGAGATCACAAACAGCGTCACCCGAGGCCTCTTCGGGTTGAGACCTCTCCACGTGCGAAGGCACGAATCGGATGCCCGACGTTTGCCTTCAAGGGTGCGGCGGGCTCTTTGAGGCGAGAGCCAAGTGGGCAAGTCTTCGACCACACGTCCAACGCGTCCTGGGCAGTCGACGAACCCAGCACGCGTGACCGCAAGCCGCCAGAGTGCCGAGCTGAATCTTGGCGCCTGGAACAAACGCCCGGGGGGACTCCACCATGCTGCCGAGTTCGTTGACCTGGCTGCGCCTCCCCCTTTTCATGATCGAGCCACTAAGGTCACGATAATTATAGGATCTGGGATTTAGAAAAGCGGACCCGGATCTACAAAATCTCTTTTTCAATTTAGTGAACCGTTTCTTGTGTTTACGGAATGGTGTTTCGTCTTGTTTTGATTAGGCGGCGCAATTTAGTAAATCCGTTTCTTGCTGAAGTAAACCATCGTTGTTTGCAATCATTTGTTTAAAAAAGCGCGCTCATTCGTTGCCACGGCCTAGGTTAGCAAGTGATTTAAAGCATCGCGCGGACTGCCAAACCCCACCCTGCGCTTTGGACCACCCCTGCACGCGTCGCGGCGCCCGCCGCGCGGCGCCCCGCCCTGGCCGCGACCAGGGCCGGCGCGAGGGGGGGGACTCGCCGCCAGGGTCGCCGCGGCCTGGGCGGCACGGGCGCAGCGCGACAGGGGCCCACTGAGACCAAAAACGAAACGACACCACCCCACCCACGGCAAGACGGTGTTGGAATTTCAAGCACTTGCCCGCGCAGCCTCGGCTTGTCATCGCGAAGACCCCCCCGACCTGATCCTGGTTTCAGGGGCCCCTGAAACCAGGATCAGGTCGGGGGCGCTGCAAAGCCCCCCTCTTGGCGGCGGCGCGCGCCAACTCATTGCCGGCGCGCAGGGAGCGCTCCGCGCAGACAGGCTCGCGCCCGACCTGCTCGGCGACAGCTGGAGCAGCACAGCGCGCGCAAGCATTCGAGCGATCAGAGCAACGAAGGCACGGGCCTCCAGCCAGAAATGCCGCGCCCCTGACGGCCGAGCACTTCCTCCCTCGACTCCACGGGACCGGGCCCAAGACGGACGCGACTACAGCGCAATCCTGCGCGCCATCAGGTCAGATCATCAGAAGGTCCCAACCAGCTCTCGCCAACTCCCAGACGGGGCGCCTGGGGCAAAAACCACACAGACACTCGCGCCCGTCAAAACCATCGCCCGACCGACGCGGGCCACTGCGCCCTTCGACCAGCGCGCCCTCGTCGCGAGGGGGGGGGGGGGGGCGAGATCGTCGGGGTGCTCGAAAAGCCCTCCTATCTTAAAAAAGCAAATCCAAATGGGAGTCCCTGACACCCTCTCATATCCAATGCCTGGCAAGAAGATCGCGCTCCGAATCGACGCGCCTGCACTTCGCTTTTCGGTTCCATGAAAAACGGACGAATCTGGCCCACCGCGCACATCACTTATTAACGAAAACCCCGCGGGCGGGGGGGGGCCGCCGGATCGCGGGCCCAGGAAGCCCCACTGAAAACAGCCTTGATACTGGCCCTCGGGAAGGCCGCAAGCTTGGAAGACTCGGCAGCAGTAGCCATGACGTGAACCACGCAACCTACCATACTCCCCTAGGCCATCGCTGGCCGAACGCTGAAGTGATCTCAGAACGCCAGAACGCATTCTCCGTGAAGCTTCTCAAGCAAACCAGGCGACGCCCCGGGTAGTGCGGGGGGGGGGAGTCCTGTCCGAGGTCACAGAAGATCTCGAACGGGTCCTCCGCGACCAAATCCGCGCTGCAAAGCGAGAGCTTCGCCGCGTGAATTGGCCCCAGAACTCTTCTTCAAGAAAAAATCTCCCCGGCGAAAGGCGCCGCTCAAGCCTGCCTGAATGCCTGGAACGAGACCGAGAGGGAAGCGGCGCGCCTCGCCGTCGCCCGCACTTACTTGCCCCAGCAGGAATGGGGGGCCAGCGCCCGCTAGCCAGCAATGTCAGCATCCGACATCATGACATCATGAAAAATGGCAGGGGATCTGCCGCAGGCCAACGACTGCATCGCATTGCCCAATGAACGCAGAAGGTGCAGGAGTTCCCCACTGCCGCAGCCGCGAACTTCCATGAGCTTCTGCACCGTAAAGGATGTCTGGCAGGAGCCCTGCGGTGGACATGTTCGTGCCACGCTCCCCGAGGCCGACCTTCGCCTTATCGAACTTGCCGATTCTGCTAGGCGAAGTTTCTGACGCGATCCTGCCCCCCTGGTCCTCTCCGATCTCCCTCGGGCGCCGTCGGTGTCGAGGTTGGAAACTGCTGTCGCGATGTCCCCAGCGAGACCTCCATGAGGCCCCCGCCCCTGCGACCCCCCATCGACCGTGGGACCGCGGACAAAAAAAGTGCGAAACAGGCCTCGTCAGCCGCGGCCTCGCTCTCGAGGGCGCGCGCACGTTGCGCCTGCGAAGCGGCCGGGTCGCGAGCCGCGGCGTCGGCGGACCCCGCGCATTTGGAAGCGCGATCGCGAATATCGGCATCGGGCACGACGCATCTTGGGGGCCTGGAGCGGTCTAAATGCAGGGCTGAGTACATCCCGACAACGGTTGTCGCGATGGAACAACCAGCAGTGGCTCCTCTGCTGGCCGAGCAAAATCCGCTCGCGCTGGCGTTCATCATCGCGAAGCGGGCGCGCGAGTATGCGCGCGGAATATGAGAACAAAAACCGGGAGGCCCTCTCATGTCAGGCGGCCCATGGTAAGCCCCAAATCAAACGACGCGCGCAACTTGGGGATGCCACGGAACACGCTGGCCGAAACCTCAGAAGACGCGACGCTTTCCTCGGACCTCAGGGCCTGCCCCCAGTCCGCGCCCGACGAAGACTTGAAGCGCCCGCTGGCGAGTCCCTGGGCCAAAGCGCCCCCTATTATTCAGCTAAGCAGTCCCGCGCTCGCCCCGGGAGCCCGTCGGTGGATGCGAAGAGGCCGACGGGCCTGGGGCCTCCAGAAGCTCTGGAAGACATCATTGTCGAAACTCTGCGCAGCTGGGTCGGGAAGGCCGACGGTCTTCCCCGCAGCTGGCACATCTCCCCCATGGCGAGCAAAACGCCGCCACTGGGCTGTGCGCAGTGGCGCGCGTGAAAGCCGTCGACAGACAAGCATCGCGCGAATGACTGCGGCTGAGCTCCCCCAGTCTGGGCGGGCCAAAAACAAAGAGAGCCTCGACCGCCTCCGCCCCGGCGCATCTACTGGGCAAGCGAGCTCCCAGTCGCGCAACCCCCAGATCTGCAATCCGAAGAGCTTCAGACTTCAATTTGTTAAATGAACCCGAGCTCCGAATTGCAGTGTGCCTCCAAACTTTTGAATATTCGGTGAACCAGTGGGCCTTCTTGCCCCCCTTGTCGATCCCGTCCAAGATCCGATGTCTCCGAGAAGCCCTGGGCTCCTTTTTCCGAATGAGAACTGCGGCCCCACCCAGGGGCCCTTCGGAATCCTTGAGCGACAGGGCCAAGTCGGACCCCCAACCCTCCAGAGTTTAGCTATCCTCCATGGCAATGATGGACAGCCTGATCATGCGCATAATCCCAATGGCCTCAATTATCCTGCGCGCTCGAAGGGGGCCCGCGAATCTGACTAGCTGGAGACTAGGCGACGGGGCGATCAGCAAGGTCGCCAACGGGGGCGCGGCCAATCAGCGCTCCCAGCTGGACCGCGAGAAACATCATCAGCCTGCCGCGCAGAGGGCGGAGCCGGCTCGGCGTCGATCGCGAGGGGGCCGCGCCGCTCGCATCTGGGCCCGCGGCCCCTCGCGCCGAACGCAGGTATGAAGACTGAATGAGGACTGAGTGGAATTGCATGACTCGAGCTCGCTCATATTGGCCCAGACCGCATAGGCGCGATCCAGCCCCTCGAAACTCCAACCAGATCCCCAGAATCAACCAGCCCCAGGGGGGCGGTCCAAGGCCCCCAGAACTCGCCCCCGGCATGGCGTCCCTGACGACGGGCCAATCGCAGGTGGGGCGCTCGCAAATTGCTGGGCGCCTCGCAAAACTACGCGATGACAGGCGGGGGCGCGGGAAAATGACAGCCTCTTCATCCAAATAAACTTCTGTGACAGCTTCGCTCAGAACGTTCGAAGCCAAGAAATAATCGCAACGCCTGGAACGCTTGCGGCGCGCGCAGGGGCCTCTATCTCCAGGGGCCGAGACAAGATTCCATGCCCATGAAGCACCGCGGCGACCGCGTTGAAGTGTCCCCCCTAAAACATGGCTGAGTTAGAAAAAAAGCTGCAGAGCCCGCCGGGAGAGCGACGTCGCCCCCGCGCCGAAAACACTGAAGGCACCCTTGCCTGGTCGCTGGACAGGGCCAGCGATGCACCTGCAGAAAGAGAGAGAGGAGAGAGAGAGAGAGAGATAACAAACAAAAGAAACAAGAGAATAGAGAGAGAGAGAGAGAGACCTCCCCGCCATCCTCTCCCAAGTGTTCCCCGAGGGGTTTCCACAACGGTTGGGGGAACACATGGTCCGATAGCTTGGCAGAGGTCCTGCCACAGCGCTCGGCCACATGGGCGATTCTAGGCGGCAGGGGGGCGGCGGCGATTCGCCGTGGGCGCCTCCGATCAGACGTGCTAAAAGAGGTATGATCCGAAAGCCTGCGGAAACGTCCAGCGAGAGCCCCGGTTTGAAAAAGATCGGCCCGTCCTTCCATGCAGTCGCTGCGTCTTGTCGCTGGCCGTAGATATGGAGGACATCTCAAGCGAGAGCCCTGATGTGACAAAGAGCCACCCTCCAACGGTGTGCCATTTGCACGATGTTGTTTCTCGAAATTGACCTGTGGGCCCTAAAACTTGAAGAAATCATGAACGGTGACCCCATGTTGAAAATGAGCTGCCCTCCATCCGTGTAACGGTTAGATTTTCTAAAACGAATATGTGCGGCGCCAAGGCGAGATACCCTTTTCGAAAAAGGAACAGACTTTCATTGTGTAACCG
>CAUYUJ010014836.1:247500-260000 GCA_963575745.1 Prorocentrum cordatum | reverse complement strand
TCGGACATTAAGAATTTTCAGATTGCGTAAGTGTCTTCAAATGTTTCGAGCGTTCACATAATAGCGATCTAGCTGTCTCAAACAAACAAATCTGCATACTCACTGAAACACTAGAACCATAGAGCCTACTCGCGCTGCTCAAAATTTTTCAAGTGCTCAAATACTCCTTAAGTTGCTGAATTTGACGAAACAGCAATTTGAAAAGCAAGCGTCTGACTGACGTAAGAAGATCACTTGAACGCGACCAGCTACTTTATACCATTCAGACCTGACTGAAAACAACAAGTGCTACAAACAAGGATCTTGAATACATCATTGAACTCCTTTCAAACAACCAAAAATAACATTATATTCGCGCGCTCGTCTATGTCGATGGTACTCGCAGAGCGAGCAATCTCCTATTATTTGGTATACGGCCGAGCAAACTCTGATTTCAAGACGAAGATTGGCACTCTTGTTTCTCATCCAGGCAAAACAGGCACGGGGGAAAAATAGGCGAACGCGCAGCCAAATCTGCACAACAAACTATACGAGGTGTTCTGCAAAGCGGATTGCCACCGACAAAGAGCACCGGCAACTGCCACTCGACAAACGACTGGCAAGTGCGAGCTGTGCATCCGTAGGCCCCTGCAAAAAAGAATCGTTTGAAATGGCGTCGATCGCCTCTCTCGAACACTGTTCGATGGGGTTTGCATCTGCGTCGGGCTGCGCAGCATCTAAAGGCGCACTGGCCTCGAAATGGATTTCGCCCTGATACGCGATAATGCTCAGACTGCCAAATTTCCTGCGCAATATGCGCGGGTGGCTCGGCTGTAATGACAGGGCGCAACTGGTTGTCCGCCAGCGCGTGATTCGGCTGCGAAAGCAAATGGGGAATTGCAATCCAAGTTAACTCATCGCCCCATTTCCCGCCAGTGTACACGCCACTTAAACGCGGTCCAGAATTGATGGTAAGACATGTAAAACTGGAGAAACATTCTGATGGCGGCCGTAAATAGCAGCAGACTTGTTGCCTTAGAGTAAATGGTTATATAGAT
This sequence comes from Prorocentrum cordatum, assembly GCA_963575745.1. Classification (NCBI taxonomy): domain Eukaryota; class Dinophyceae; order Prorocentrales; family Prorocentraceae; genus Prorocentrum; species Prorocentrum cordatum. The sequence goes on along the minus strand of CAUYUJ010014836.1, from coordinate 258,963 downwards.
ATGTTGAATTTATATTTCCGCTCGAGGTGACATCGGCAAATTGACGGCGACCGCCGCCGAGAATGAAACGCGACGCCTGCGTCGCACTCGCAAGAACGGCTCGATCAAGACTTTTCCCCCCGCCGCCCGCGCGCATCTCGCTCGCGTTCGGCCGCGCTCTCTCTCTCTCTCTCTCTCTCTCTCTCTCTCTCTCTCTCTCTCTCTCTCTCTCTCTCTCTCTCTCTCTCTCTCTCTCTATCTCTCTCTCTCTCTCTCTCTCTCTCTCTCTCTCTCTCTCTCTCTCTCTCTCTCTCTCTCTCTCTCTCTCTCTCTCTCTCTCTCTCTCTCTCTCTCTCTCTCTCTCTCTCTCTTTCTCTTTCTCTTTCTCTTTCTCTCTCTCTCTGCCTGCTCTAATGTATCGTCGCATGCTGTTTGCGGAGCTCGGCGGAACACGCTCTGCCATGCTCTAGACTTGGCTTCGGGAACTGGACCGTTCTTCTCCTGCGTCGCTCTAGGCCCCCGCTCGCAGAAGTCGCCGTACTTCCGCGCGCGCCTGCGCCGAGCACCTGCTGCTTTGATCAAGCAGAGATCCCGAGGCATATCCAGAAGTCTGATCACAACTGAAAGCACGAGCCAAGAAAGAACAGCTAGTCGGCGCACCTGCGCTGAACGGCAAGATTTGAGATGACGTCTTCGGAACGCTTGGAAGATTTACTCCTGCTGGCGTCGATGTGTATCCCTCCTCTTCTACGGGGCCTTGCACCGCGTCTTTCGCCGCCTCTGACCATTCAGATTGTTTCGGCGCGTTGTGGCATCTAACAGCCCCAGGCTTTGAATTCGATGGCCCCGCCTTGAACTGCATGAAGAATATGCAATCTGCAATCCTTTGATATATTCACCCGCTCTCCAGAGCAAAGCGTCGATGGAAATCGATCGCGCTTTTTGCATGTGGCGCCAGTGGCCGTGGAAGTGTTCCACCAATGAGCGCGTTTCTGCGCGCTGCGCCCCCCCCCCCCCCCACGGCGCATGCCGCTTCGACATATTTCTGGCAAGTGGTTCGTGTCAGACCAGGGGCGCAGTTCACATGTGGCTAAACGCATGCGTTTTATCTGTGCAAACGCATGCGGCCCGTTCTCCCGTCGGCAACAATAGCGCACCATGACAGCGGTGGAAGCCACCGCCCCCGCAAATTCACGCTGAATGAACCCGGGACGGGCGACGTTCCGCATTTACGGGGCAGCGTTCCCCACTTGCGCTCATGGCCCATTCGGCACCGCGCGCAATTCAAGCAATTCCGCGCACCCGATACTTCAAATTTTACTTAGAAAATCACCCTGGTAACCGCAAAGGTAGCATGAGAGACCTGTGGGACCTGCAGGACACGTGGGACCATCGAGGCCTGCTAGACCAGTAGGATCTGCGGGGCCTATGGGACCTGTGGGACATGCGGGGCCTGCGGGACCTGTGGGACCTGCGGGACCTGCAGGACTTGCGAGACCCGCGAACCCTCCGGGGTCTGTAGGACCCGTGGGACTTGTGGGACCTACGAGCCCCGTTGGAGCTGCGGGGCCTGTGGGACCTCGACATGCGGGACCTGCGGGACCACGAGAGACCTGCGAGACCCGTGGGATTTGTAGGATCTGTGGGACACGCGGGACTTGTAGGGCCTGAGAAACCGTTGAGATATGTGGGGCCTGTGGGGCCTGTGGGACCTGCGGGGCCTGTGCGACCTGCAAGACTTGAGAGACCCGCGGGACTCGTGAGACCGGTGGGGCCCGTCGGACCTGTGGGGCCTGTGGGACCTGTGGCCCGTGGGACCTGTGGGACCTGTGAGACCGGCGGGACAAGTGGGACCTGTGGGACCAGCGTGGGACCTGTGGGAACTGGGGGGCGTGTAGGACATGTGGGCCCTGTGGAAACTGTGGGACCAGTCGGACCTGCGAGACCTGTGGCGCCTATGGGTCGTGTGAGACGTGTGGGGCCTGCAAGATCAACGGGACGTGCGGGACCTGCGGGACCTGTGGGACCTGTGGGCGGCGTGGGAGCGGTGGGATATGTTGACCTTGTGGGATTTGTTGGACCAATGAGACGTGTGGGGCCTGCGAGACCTGTCAGACTTGCAAGTCCTGCGGCGCCTGCAAGACTTGTTGGACCTGCTGGACCTGTGGAATATGTGGGGACATGCGGGACCTGTGAGACTTGTGACAACTGTGGGAATCCAGGGACTTGTGGGGCCCGTGGGGCCTGTGGGAACTGTGGGACCAGTGGGACCTGCGAGACCTGTGGAACCAGTGGGACCTGCGGGGACTGTTCGAGCTACGCGACCTGCGAGTCTGCGGACCTGTCGGACCTGTGGGAATTGCGGGGCGTGTTTTTTTGGGGGAGGTTCGAGCTACGCGACCTGCGAGTCTGCGGACCTGTCGGACCTGTGGGAATTGCGGGGCGTGTTTTTTTGGGGGAGGGAGGAAAATCAACCCCTGAAAGACTCTGCTGATGACGGAGGCGGCGACGCCAGCAGTCTCCCTCACCAGGGACGCGTGTGGAACCTGACGGGGAGAGCTCGTCATAGCGAGCTGAGCTTCACTGGACGGCGTTGCGAACAGAGAAGCGGCGCCATAGCGACAACAACTGTTGCCGACGCTTGACGCGGCGCAGGGGCCAGGTGTAGTTGCACACCAGGCGGCAGCAGTACTAAGGCTCCACCCCACGAAAAAAAGGGGGGAGGTGGGGATGAGGAGCAATCGGGGCGGACTGGCTTCCCAGATCCGCCCCCGTGCCCAAGAGACCCCCGGGGACTGCCCCTGCGCAGCTGTCACCGTGGAGGCCCACAAAAGAGCACCACAGCCGTGCAACAGGGACAAACCACAAAACAAAAAGAAAAAGGGGGGAGAAGGCGACGTCGGGCTGACGGAACCCCAAAGCTCGGGTTCTACGGCTGGCTGCGTAACCAGCACCGCCAACCAGAGCGAAAGCCCAGCCCCCCGAAGAGACCCCAGCGGAGGGCCAGGGCGGAACAAAAGAGATGTCTGGGACTGAGCAGCAGTCGGGGTGGACTGGCAACCCAATCCATCCCCGTGCCCAAAGCCCAAGGGGTGGAGCCAAACAGCACACTGCAGTGAAAAGAGCGGCCAGCCTCTCCAGGCTGGCGGAGACCCAAAGCTCGGGCGCCAGGGCTGGCTGCGAGACACCAGCACCGCCAACCTGAAATAGCTAAACCACAGATCGAACCTGCAGGGGCCTAGGCAAAACGAAGACAGTTCCGAGATGTATGTGCAATGCTCCTTCCCCCAAAGATGGGGTGCCTGATGCGCGTGCGGGGCGCGCTCACACACAAACACACACACACACACACACACACACACACACGCGCAACTATGAGGTGCCCTAGGCGACGCCAGGACGACTCGGCAATGCCCACCCCTGGTGTAGAGAACGCCAGGACGGTGGGCAAGCCTCGTCACTGGTGTGGGCCTATTCGGACTATAGCAAAGTAAAGACAGAAAAGACGGATGCGGGGCCGTGCGGGACGTGCGGGGCCTGCGAGATCTTTGGGTCCCTTGGGACCTGTCACCGCCGAGAACCAAAGAAAGGCCCTGAATTGTGGGACCGCCGGGCACCCACACAAGGGCCTTGTTTCGGATCACGGGAACTCCTGATTAAACTTCGTGGATCGACAGATGTCTCGGGCGTTGGAACCATCGAGGCCCCATGGGGGGATCTACTTAGGAACCCGAGGGTTCTTTGCGTCCGCCATGTTTTCTTGGGGCGGGGGGCCCAGGATTCAAACGTCCTGGCGTGGCCGTCGGAGGCCCTCAACAAGCCGCCCCGGTTAGAGACGCGACGCAACTGTCCTGTCGAGGCCTGATTGCGACTCCTATGCCGCCGCCGCCGCGCCTGCGCCGCATCCGCTGATCCGCAGGCAAACACAAGAATCCAGCATGGAGGCGGGCGCGACCCCAGACGGCGCCAGCGGACCCCCCGAGGAGCTCGCGACGGCCCGCGATGGCCCCGAAGCGCCCAGCAGAGTCCCAAGACGGCCCACGGGTGCCCCAACAAGCCCCCAAGACAACCCAACAGGACCCCGCGACGGGGGGTGGAGGAGGGGGGGTGGCGACGACGAAAACGAAGAAGCGCGCCCCGAAACGACGCGAATAAGCGTGTCACATATTGCGGCCACTGCGCGGGCATGGGCGACGATCTGTCGCGTGGCGCCGTTTTCTTGGCGGTCTAGAACTCGCTGCGCCGAGAAATGTGTAATCGCAGTGCGCGGGACTTGTCGCGAACAAATCGGCATAGAACAGACGCCCGATTTTCTGCGCGCAGCCACAGCGCGCATGATTTGCCAACGAAATCGCGCCCTCCGCGAGCCGACCGGGCTCTCCACTCCGAGATGCGCGCGATGAAAAAATGCGAAAAGAGGGAGGGGGGACAAAGGGTAGAGGTCGGGCGAGACAATTGTTTGGCGCGTCGCCGAGAAGGGAAGGGGGGCGGGGGGGTACGGGCCAAGAAGGAACAAACTTGGCGGCACGCTGGACGCTACGGGGGGCCTTGCCACGCGGAGGCGCCCTGCCCTCATGAACGAGCGCATCGTCGCCCAACATCGGCGCAATCACTCCGCGCGAACCATCGCTGCGCAGCAGAAGAATCTATAGATATATGTGTATATGTCTGCATGTGTGTATGTGTGCACTTATGTATATATATATATATATATATATATATATATATAGATGTACACACATATATATATGTATACATATATATCTATATACATATATATATATATATATACATATATATACATATATATACATATATATATGTGTGTATACATCCCCTCTCTCTCCCCCTCCCCCTCCGAAAGCAGCAACGGCAGCGGCAACGAGAGGCGTCAACGATGGCGACGGCGGGCGCGCGCGCGCGCGCGCTCGCGCTCGCGCCCTCCACCGCCCCGCCGCGATGATGGGGCAGACGCTGGAGCACGCGAGGATGCCTGGCGGAGGGCAGGGACGGAGGGCGACCTCGGACAGGACTCGCGACTCTCTCGGATACGGGGTTCCCGTCATCAGCAGCATCATCATCATAATCAGCAGCATCATCATCATCATCACCAGCATCACCATCATCATCAGCAGCATCATTATGATGATGATCATCATGATCATGATCATGATCATCATCATCAGCATCATCATCATCAACAGCAGCATCATCATCAGCGTCAACATCATCATCAATATTTTCACCATCACCATCATCATCATCATCAGCATCCACGGCATCAGCAGCATCATTAACACAATCACCACCACCATCATCACCATCATCATAAGCAGCATCCGCATCATCATCATCATTATCAGCAGCAATATCAACAGCAACACCACCACCACCACCGTCGTGGTCATCATCACCACCACCATCAACATCATCCTCCTCATTATCATCCTCATCCGCGTCCTCACCCTCATCGTTATCCTCCTCATCATTATCCTCATCCTCATACTCATCCTCATCCTCATCATCGTCCTTATCCTCATCTTCAACCTCAACCTCATCGTCATCATCGCCATCATCACCATCATCATCAGCATCGTCGTCATCATCATCACCATCATCATCAGTAGCAACATCGTCATAATCATCATCATCAGCATTATCATTATCCGCATCATCATCACCATCATCGTCATCTTAGACAGCATCATCATCACCATCAGCATCAACAACTTCATCAGTATCACCATCACCATCACCATCATCACCATCATCATCAGCATCACAAGCAACATCCGCATCATCATCGACAGCTGCAACACCGCCATCACCGTCGTCAACATCATCACCACCGCAATCATCATCCTCATCCGCAGTCTCATCCTCATCGTCATCCTCCTCATGACTATACTCATCATCATCCTCATCCTCATCAACATCATCGTCATCACCACCAACAGCATCATCGTCATCATCATTATCATCATAAATCGTCATGGTTATCGTCGTCATCATCATCATCGCCATCCTCGGCATCATCTACATCACCACCATCACAATCAGCATCAGTAACGACAATACAATCACAACCACCATCACCATCATCATCGTCATCATCATCAACATCCCAATCGTCACAATCAAGCGCAACAGCCGCATCATAATCATAATCAGCAGCAACAACACCGCCACCACAACCGTCGTCGTCATCATCACCACAACCACCATCATCATCATCATCATCATCATCATCATCATCATCATCGGCATTCTCACCATTCGCATCCCCATCCTGATCCTCATCCGCATCCTCATCGTCATTATCCTCATCATTGCATTCATCATCCTCATCCGCATCCTCATCCTTGTCATCAGCATCATCATCACCGTCGTCATCACCAACGCCATTAATAACTATTCATTACCCTTCTCATCATCAACAGCATCAGCATCATCATCAGCATCCTCGTCGTCAGCAGCATCGTCCTCATCATCATCATCATCATCATCATCATCATCATTGCCATCATCATCCGCATCCACATTATCACCACCCAGACCATAGCCACCAACAGCATTATCATCGCCATCATCGTCATCATCTACATCACCACCATCACCATTAGCATCAATAACGATAACACAATCACAATCACCATCATCATCATCATCATCATCGTCATCAACATCCCAATCGTCACAATCAAGCGCAGCATCCGCATCATAATCATCATCAGCAACAACACCGCCACCACAACCGTCGTCGTCATCATCACCACAACCACCATCATCATCATCATCATCATCATCATCATCATCATCGGCATTCTCACCATTATCATCCTCATCCTGATCCTCATCCGCATCCGCATCGTCATTATCCTCATCATTGCATTCATCATCATCCTCATCCTCATCCTCATCCTTGTCATCAGCATCATCAGCACCATCGTCATCACCATCACCGTTAATACCTATTCATTACCCTTATCATCATCAACAGCATCAGCATCATCATCAGCATCCTCGTCATCAGCAGCATCGTCCTCACCATCATCATCATCATCATCATCATCATCATCATTGCCATCATCATCCGCATCCACATTATCACCACGCAGACCATAGCCACCAACAACATTATCATCGTCAACAATATCATCAGTATCATTGTCATCATCTTCATCACCATGATCATGATCATGATCATCATCATCATCATCATCATCATCATCATCATCATCATCGCCATCAACACCAGCATCATCGTCTCCATCATAGTCATCATCACCATCACCATCAACAAGGGCAACACTGTCACCGTCACCATCACCATCATCCTCCTCACCATCATCATCACAAGCAGCATCCGCATCATCATTCTCAGCATCAACAACAGCAGAAGCAACGCCACAACATCACCCGGGTGACTCCAACCTAAGACCCATGGAGGCCCAACCGGAAAGAAAAAAAAAATGGGGCGCGCCGAAGAACCCAGGGGGTCCGGTTTCCGCGGAGGAAAGAAAAAAACCCTGGCGATGGGGTTCGAGCACGGGGGTTACCCCCCCCTCAAATTCCGGAAGAGGAATGAACTCCCAGCCGCGGGGGTGCCCGCGCGAGGGGTCCCACCCCCCCAAGCGCAACCAGAGGAAGAAAAGCGTGAGAGCCGAGACTGTAAGTGCAATGCAACAACACCTTAATCGCGGTTGCACTAGGGATTTGTAGTAGTACGGGAACAACTGAATTACAGCCGGTGAGGTTTGGGTTCGGGTTCGGGCTTATAGATTGGGAACCCAGTATATTGGAAACGCAATATATTGGAAACTCAATATATTGGAAACCCATTATATTGGAAACCCAATATATTCGAAACCCAATATATTAGAAACCCGATATATTGGAAACCCAAAATATTGGGAACCCAATATATTAGGAACCCAATACATTGAAAACCCAATCTATCGGAAACCTAATACATTGGAAACCCAATACATTTGAAACCCATTATATTGGAAACCCAGTATATTGGAAACCCAATATATTGGAAACCCAGTATATTGGAAACCCAATATATTGGGGTTCAGGGGTTCCAACGGCAACGCGCGCGGGGAAGAAGGAAAGAAATCCATGCGCCGCCAGGGGTCCCGGGTTTAAACGGGTCGCCGCGAAGGTTGACCCCCCTCGGAAAGAAGAAAAGAAATCCGGCCGGGGGGTTGGGGGGTTGAGGGATGAGTCACGGGGGCGATGCCACAACAACCACCGTCGTCGACATCATCGCCACGACCATCACCATCATCCTCCTCCTCAGTCTTATCCTCATCCGCCGCCGCATCATCATCCTCATCCTCCTCATCATTGTCGTCATCCCCATCCTCAACCTCATCCCCACGATCATCCTCATCAGTATCCTCATCCTCAAATCGTCATCAGCAGCATCCTCATCAGCATCATCGTCATCATCGCAATCAACTTCATCATCATCCTCATCAGTATCAGCATCCTCATCATCCACATCACCAGCATAATCATCATCACCATCATCATCAGCATCATCATCATTACCACACTCATCCTCATCCTAATCCACATCACCCCCACAACCACCACCATCATCATCGTCGTCAACATCATCATCATCGTCGTCGTTGTCAGCATCACCATCATCGCCAGCATCGGCATCATCACCATGAGCATCAGCATCAGCATCAGCACCATCATCAGCATCAGCATCGACATCATCAATCTCATCATCATCAGCATCATAATCATAACAAGCATCCGCATCATCATCATCAGCAGCAGCACCACCACCACAACCACCGTCGTCGTCATCATCATCACCACCACCATCATCCTCCTCTTCATTCAAATCCTCATCCGCATCCTCGTCCTTGTCCTCCTCAGCAGTATCCTAATCCTCATCCTCATCCACATCGTCATCCACATCCTCATCCTCATCGTCATCATCGTCATCACCATCATCAGCATCATCATGATCAGCATCATCAGCATCCACATCACCAGCAGCATCATCATCCTCATTGTCATCCTAACTCTCATCCTCATCCTCATCAGCCCCGCCACTACCACCACCACCCACATCATCATCGTCATCAGCATCATCATTGTTATCATCATCGTCTTCATCGTCGTTATCCTCATCACCATCATCGTCAGCATCATCACCAACATCACCATCAGCATCGACAACAGCATCAGTATCACCATCACCATCAACATCACCATCATCATCAGCAGCATCATCACAAGCATCACCATCACCATCATTATCATCATCATAATCAGCATCCTCCTCCTCATTATCATCGTCATCGTCATCTGCAGCATCATCATCAGCATCATCAGCATCACAAGCTGCTTCAGCAGCATCATCCTCCTCATCCTCAGTCTCAGCCTCATCATCATCACCCCCTCCAACATCATCATCATCATCATCATCATCATCATCATCATCATCATCATCATCATCATCATCATCATCATCACCGGCATCAACATCATCACCATCACAATCGTCGTCATCACCAGCATCACCATAGTTATCATCACCATCGTCATCATCATCAATACCATCAATATCAGCATCATCATCATCGTCATCGTCATCAGCATCATCGTCATCATCCCCATTGTCATCATCAAGATCATCATCATCACCATCACTCTCTCTCTCTCTCTCCTTTTTTCTCTCTCTCTCTCTCTCTGCCCGCCTGCCTGTCTGCCTGTGTGTCTGGCTGCCCGCCTGCCTGCCCGAGTGCCCGCCTGTCTGTCTCTCCATCTGCCTGCCTGTCTGCCCGCCTGCCCGTCTGCCCGCCTGTCCGTTTGTGTGTGCGCGTGCGCCCCACCATCTCTCGCTCTCTGTCTCTTTTTCCCTCTCTCTCTCTCTGTCTCTAACTCTCCATCTCTCTTTCTCCTTCCCTCCCTCTCTCTCTCTCTCCCTCTGTCTCTTTCCCTCCATCTCCCTCCCTCTTTCCCTCCCTCCCTCCCCCATCCTCCAAACTCCTCGTCGCCCCTTGGGGGTAGAACAAGATCCAGAGATCCCGATACCGCTAGACTCCTATGCCTATCCTGTGCTGCATTACGACCAAGATGTCAGGGCAAATCCAGCCGAGGCGTCGAGGGATGAGGGGGTCGCTACACATTAAGTCACAACGCAGGAGGAACTGGCAGACGATCTCCCGCATGATAACAGTTGAATCTCTAACACGCTAGCAGACAGCTCCTGCCTCAACACATACCCCTTACGCTGACATGGTAGACGAAAAACCGAGAACCATGGATACACTTCCCATGTTGAACTGCGTATCACCCCCTGGAAGCCTATCTAGCCCAACTTCCAGGATAGCGAAACGAAAATCAGATGTCCGCATACTTCTTACCCGATCCCACCGAAAAACGGTGATACCAATTGACCCGCACAAATCAACTTCGACAACAAATACGATCAGGGCCCTAGCTAAATCATACTGGGGAATCATTGGAATCCGATGGTGGCCCGATTTGGGTATCATTCGAATCCTACTGGGGCGCGATGGAACATTTTGGGCTCCTCAAATCAGATCGAGCCGGCATCCGACTGGAATCCCAGCGGGATCTTGTTGGAGTAATATTACGACTATTACGACGGCCCTATTATTACCATGAGTCGGGCGTCCATGACCCATGCATTGATCGGTTCGGTGCGCGTTTCGCTTGCTTATTCCACATGGTCCAAGATGCTCCGAAATGATCCAGATACTCTGGCGATGGCCTCGCTGCAAAAAAAAAGCACACGTCCGAGCGATGCCCGAGAATTGGAGTCCTATGGACCGAGGGACGACACGTGACGGAGCGAACGGGCCCAGAGTGGTGGACGTCGAGACACGCCGAACGGCCCGCCCCCAAGCCAAATGGTGGCCGCGACAAACAACGGCGTGAACCTTACACACAACCTCCGTGTGGCGGACGAACGACGGGCAAACCTTGCGTGGCTTACCAACTTGCAGCGGAGTAGACCCCCTCGTGTGGAGGGACGAGCGGCGGTCCGACTGTAGCGGTACAGCACCCTCCTATCGTTTCTCGCCCTCCTCCTGCTACTCTTCCTTATCATCATCATCATCATCATCATCATCATCATCATCATCATCATCATCATCATCATCATCATCATCAACATCATCATCATCATCATCATCATCATCATCACCACCACCACCACCACCACCCCCACCACCATCATCATCATCATCATCATCATCATCATCATCATCATCATCATCATCATCATCATCGTCTTCGTCGTCTTCATCGTCTTCATCATCATCATCAGTATCAGCAGCAGCAGCATCACCATCACCATCACCATCACCATCAGCATCACCATCCTCATCCTCATCCTCATAGTCATCCTCATCATCATCCTCATCCTCATCCTCCTCATAATCAGCATCATCACCCTCATCCTCACCAGTATCCTCATCATCCTCG
>CAUYUJ010014836.1:130000-240000 GCA_963575745.1 Prorocentrum cordatum | reverse complement strand
ATGAAGCCCGCGGCGAACGCACTGTTGACCAGCACCCGCAGGAGCGCGGGAAGAGAAACATACGGGTCCTGAGCGAAGAACGCCATGTCATTAGCGAACGCGGCAGGCTCTGACATCGGGGATGGCTCTGCTGGTTCGCGGGCTCACGCAACGATGGGCCCAGGCAGGAAACGCAGATGCTGCCTGACATCGGACAGCCTTGGCGTACTCCACGTCGGATAGGGAACCCCTAAAATCGTTGCCCCCCGGATCGCCCCCACCGGAACGTCTGTGTGCAACGCGGAAATCGCAGCCAACGTGGTTTCGGAAACACAAATGGTCCGCAAAACAAACAAGATCCAAGCGTGGAGCAGGCTCGGAAACGCAGCTTTAACATCGAGAAGAACGCATCCAGCTTCCCTCATGCACTGCGGCACTGCGGGGCTCCATAGCGGAGCACGTTGCATTCGACCTTGAAAATGTCGCGGGCCATCTGCCGAGTCCGCGCGAAACCGCTCTGCACGGGCGAGGCGCCCAACTCACGCAGGTCGGCCAACGAGCGATTGATGGCCGACCCTAGTGCCTTAGGGTCGCTGTCGCTCAGGGTAACGGGGCGCAGCTCGTCGCGGGCCCTCCAGAAGCTGACGGAGTCTTCCTCGTGGGAGCCTTTGGGGGAGAAGACCATCGTGCCTTTGTTTAACTCGGGGCCTAGCGGCGATCCGGTCTGCGAGCGCTGGGGGATGTCGCAGAGGGCGCCAATCACGAGGGGGCCATCGTTTCTCCTAGCGGAATAACAGAGCCCACCAGGGCCAAGGGCGCAACCATGAAAACGGGAAACCAACACCTCGAACCTTTCCCAAGACGTGTTCCAGCTCGCGGCGGGGTCCACCCAGGGGATGCGCGGGGCGAGCTCATTTGCGGCCTCGGGAGACATTGGGGCTTCTTCGCGAACGCGGGCCCAGCGGTGGCCCGCGCGAAACCGTTCTGCATGGGCGCGGCGCCCAGCTCACACTGGTCGGCCAACGAGCGACTAGTGGCCGACCCCAATACCTTAGCGCCGCTGTCGCTCAGGGTGATGGGGCGCAGCTCGTCGCGGGCCCTCCGGAAGCTGACGGAGTCTTCCTCGTGGGAGCCTTTGGGGGTGAAGACCATCGTGCCTTTGTTGAACTCGGGGCCTAGCGGTGCTCCGGTCTGCGAGCACTGGGGGATGTCGCAGAGGGCGCCAATCACGAAGGGGCCATCGTTCCTCCAAGCGAAATAACAGAGCCCATCAGGATCAGGGGCGCAACCATGAAAACGGGAGACCAACGCCTCGAACCTTTCCCAATACATGTTCCAGCTTGCGGCGGGGTCGACCCAGGGGATGTACGGGGCGAGCTCATTTGCGGCATCGGGAGGCATTGGGGCCTCTTCGTCAACGCGGGCCCAGTGGTGGCGGAAAGCGTCAGCACCAGCTTCAAGAGTAGGAATATGGGGCCCGTCTGGCGCACGTATGCCTGCAATGGTCATACGCCGATTGCGAGGGGCCCAGGTCTGCACCTGGCGCTGAAGTTTCTGCAATCTCGCTTCGCGGAGGCCCTGCGGAAAGAGTTCGTCCATCACGCCCATCCTTTACTCCTCGAACCCATCCCTGGCCACTTCCCCATATAGTCGTGGAGGCCCTGCCTATCGATCCACTGGACAGCGCGCGGATCGATGAAGCCGGCAAGCTTCGGGATGATCTTAAAGACAGGCCTGATGGTAGCCGCGCTACCAGCGTGCATGGCCCTTTCACTCTGAAAAGCCAAGACAAGTGCTGCGATGCAGATTCGGGCGGAAAGTGCCGTGACTGTTGCTTGACTCTGGAAGCTGCCAGATGCATGCACTCTTTGATATCCTGTTTTCTGTGGGCAGGTCTTCCGAGAAATCGATGTCGGCTATAATATGATGCAGCGCAGCGGGGCAGAGTTTGTGCTTGGCCACCCAGGATGGCACCGAGACCTTCCCATCGGGGACAGCAGCACGAAGGGAGAGGTAGACGGGCCAGTGGTCGCTCGGGGCCCTCAGGTCGCAGACGTCCCACAATGTCCTAGAGAGGGGATGGTAGTCGAACGTGTCGGCTGTGTATGAGTTTGTGGATGATCTATCCATTCTCGAAAGAGCTTTGACTGTTGGATGACCGTTGACAATAGACGTAACACCATGAGTGGGGGAAGGCTGTAGCACCTCAACAATTTCGGGAAAGAGCGTCTCGAAGAAGCGAGAGATGCCGTCTGACGCAGGCTGGCAAATCTCCCCTGTGACGTAATGAGTGCCCTCGCCAGGCAAGGAGAAGTTGAAATCGCCTTGGACGAACGTCTGCACCTGAGCCGGCGGTACAATAGCCTGGCGGAATGCACATAAAGTGTGTTGCTGCTCTACTGTCGATAGTTTGGGATCAATGTGGACGTTGATGATCATGATGTCAGAGTCGCCCATAGATGCCCGAATACTGTGGACCCTCCTGGGATCACTACCGACCGAGTGTTGGATGTGCCGCATGTTGTGAAAGATGGTGGGGTGGATGACTCCAGCGCGGACATCGAACGACCCGAAGATACCATGATGAGAGAGGCCCCCTTGGAGCGCCACACGATCCCCTTCGTGCCCATGGGTCTCTTGGAGAGCAGAAGTACCTGGAGCAACACATATAGATAACATCCGACTTCGCTTAGCGGCTTGATTTCTCATGGTGACCGTGAACCTATCCAAAACAACCTTGAGTGTTCCAAGTAGTGAGACGGAGGCCAGCACCACAATACAGCCCAGAGGGGGAGGAGGGCCCAGTGGGGGAAAACCAGCCGGCCTAGGGTCGGGCTGGGAGCGGATGGCGCGCTTGCGCTGACAGGAATGGAAAACTTGCTGCTGCTGCCGATGGCCAACAAGAGCGCGGCCAGGTGCAGGAGCCTCAGGCTCGATCCCCACATCACCTGACTCGTACACCAAAAAAATTGACTAGACTCGCAAGCGGCTCAGGAATTTCTCAAATGTACCCCAAGGCTGTCACGTCGGTGGCGACTTTGATGAGAGCGTTGGCGGCTTCGGTGTCAATGCCCCACTCCCTGAGGTTGTCGAGGTTGGCCTGGATGCTGAACTGGTTCTCGCTCCCCTCGACCGTGTGGAAGAGCACCCAGTGATCGTCCTCCTGGCTGTCTATGATGGAGAACTCCTCGCGAGCGCCGTTGACACCGAGCTTGTGGCTGCTTGAAACCCATTTTCCAAGACCCTGTAGGTTGGACAAAATGAGGCCAAAGACTTGAGAGCGTCATAGGGGAGAAGAGGAGGAGGAGGAGGAACCGGAGCTGAACCGCGAAGCGCGAATAACGTCGAGCCCTCGAGCGATGCATCGGCGATGCACCGGCGAGGCATCATCGACATGGGCGATGCATCGGCGACGTCGACGTGAAGCAAATCGGGCCCCACATCGAGCCGCATTCGGCGATGCACCGGCGATGCGGCGCGACCCTCCGACCCCATCTGCTCCGACCCCATCTAGGAGGCCTAGATCGCTGCACCCGAACTCGAAGCACGGGAGTGGCTTCCCTTACGCGGGGCACGGGAGGCGAAGGGCCGCAGAAGACGAGGCGCACGGGCCGTCGCGGGACACCTGGCGCCTCGCGGCCCCACTGGCGCCATGCAGGCGCCAGCATTCCTGGCACTCCACGGGGGGGGCGGAGGAGGCGGAGGAGGGGGAGAAGGTTAGAACAAGGAACAACGGCAGAAAACATAAGCTTTTAGCGCTCCGCGCGGATTTCTTGGATCTGCGCTGGACCCCCCTCCCTGGCGCGCGGTGCGCGCCAGAAGCGGCGCCAGAGGCGCCGCCAGGGGGGCCCAGGCGCGGATCCAAGAAATCTGCGCGGAGCGCCACAAATTCATGTTTATGCCGCCGTTTCTTCATAGAGAGATTGGGGAGAAATTCGGCTCGACTCTCCACGAAGGAAGGGTCACAAGCCCCTCCTGCCATGTGACCGCCGAGCCAAAGGTGGGCCCGACGGTCGAAACGGGCCCTGGCGGCGGACTCACATCCTCGACTCGGGCGCACGACGCCGAGGGAGAAGGCATTGAAACATAGGTGAGGCACTAGAGACCGCACAAAACCACGATAGACGTTCACATGACACACGCACACAAGGCTCCAGATCTGAGCAACAAAACAAGCAAACGAGGTTCCGAGGTCACACGTGAGGCTCTCCGTTGGGGAAAGGGTGAGGAGGAGGAAAAGGACCAACATAAACCGAAATTGCGCAGATGATGCTGCAATGCGCACTCCCGTCCTGAGATACCTCTTCCTACGCCCCTAGAAGTCCTCCTTTCACTACAAGAAGAGCTCCACTGAAGTACCAACACTGTTGAGCCTGCCGTGCGTATTGGCGAGGGCCTGGCTTTTGAAAGGAAATGCCTTGCAGAATCAATAGCACGATAATACCATACAATTCGACGATGTGTCTACCGCAACTCCCCTTTCGAACACGGACCGCCCCCCCATCCGTGTGCGCGGCGCATTAATTTACGATCGTGGCCGTGAACTTTGTGATCATTTCAAGCGACAGCTCCGATTCTAATCAAGAGCCACCATGGATCCGTGCTACCCTATGTGTGTTGAAGCGTCTGGTCTTCTTGCTACACTCACGAAGTCTCAAGCGATAATTCCGTGCTGAAGAAGAACAGTTCTCCATCCTGCTAGACGCTACACTAAGAAGACAATGCGCACGGCAACGAGGCGATAACCCCAGTCTGAAAACGGCCAATGGTCAAGCCTCAAAACTGCTACAAAACTTTGAGACGAATGTTTGCAACACTAAGGCAGGACCCCCACTTTGAAAAGAACCGCCCTCCATCCGTGACGCGTTTGAACATTGTGTTGTACGAATGTGCGCGGCGCTCAGGCGAGAGCCACATTGCGAAAACAACTTCAACCCATCCATGAAATTGTTGCAAAGTGTGATGCGAATGTGCGCAACGCTGTCGAGAGCAACGTTTTGAAAATTAACTCCACCTTCCTTGACACTATTGCAAACTTTCGGCACGCATGTGCGCGGAATTAAAGGGAGACCAACCTTTTGAAAACCATCCGCCCTCCATCCGTGAATCTACTGTCAATGTTGAACAATAATGTGCGCGGCGCTATGGCGAGAACCACATGATGCTAAAGAACCGCCCTCCATCCGTAAAGCTGCTGCAAATCTTCCAGACGGAAGCGCGCGGCGATAAAATGAGAAAATAACAACGTGTTTAAAACCACGCGCCCTTCATCCGTGAGTCTGCTGTGAACTTTCAACACGAATGTGCGTGGCGCTCAAGCGAGGCTCCGTTTCAAGAGCTGTCAAGATCAGGCTTCAGGATCAGAAACGGTGAGGAATTCTCAAGCGAAAAGCCCGGCCATTCCTACAACTCTCCCCACAAATCAAATGCAAGTTTTTACCCAACCCCCGCGCCCCCAAGTTTCAATGGTGATGGACGCAGTCAACGCGGCCTCCAGGGTCAACAAAATTACAGTCGCCAATTTCGGCGCCAACATAGACATTGGGGGTTTGGGGGCGTCGCCACGTAGTGGGAACACTTGCGTTTGATTCCAAGGAAGGATGTACCGACTCGTCTAGGGATGCGACAAGGAGGAGTTATTCCCCAATCAGAGCTTGCCTCGATAAGGGTCCTAGCGAATTCATATGGTTAGGTGAGGTTTGGCGTCGATTTCGGCGGCACGCCCGGGTGCCCGGTAGCCCTATAGCCCTGTAGCCCTTTAGCCCCATAGCCCTATAGCCCTATAACCCTATAGCCCTATAGACCTATAGCCCTATAGCCCATTAGCCTTATAGCCTTATGGCCCTATAGCCTATAGCCCTACAGCCCCAACAAGATCCTGATTGGGGGTTTCTCTCTGGTATCATTCCTAAGAAAAATGGAGGGATGAAGGAGGAGGAGGAGGAGGAGGAGCAGGAGGGGAATCCCCTCGACGCAATCGTCTCGGCAAATCCCTCACCCTCTTGACATCGGGTACGATTTGGTTGAAGGGGGCGAGGGTTGAGGGCCAGGGTAGCTCTGTTGAATCGCACGAGTACGCAGCGGCACCTCCCATCGAAGACAGAGCATGAACATCTGATCAGCCAAGTCCGCACATTAGGGTTGAAAAATGATCCGCCGACCCCCGTTTGCCGAGGGTGAAAAGGCGTGTGAGACATTTGACTGTCCCCCTCCTCCTTTCTCCCTCTCCAGGGTCCAAAATCCGAATAGAAGGGGAGGGGGGACGAACTCGTCGTCAACCATTCTTGGGGCTCTCCAGAGCCTCCACAAGGCCCCCAGACGGCCCAAGAAATCTTCAAAGAGAGCGCCGAGGCAGTCCAAGAACGCGTCGAAGAGGACCCAGGCGACATCGGGACTATCCAAGACGGAGTGAAGAGGTCCCACGAGGCCCCTAAGACGGCCCATGACTGCTCCCAGAGGACCGCTGAGAGGGAAAACATAGTCAAAACATACAATTTTGGCATGCTCGTTTTTTCGTCCTCGCAACGTCCACAACGTCCAAAAGAGCCCCCAAAATGCCTCCAAGATATCCCATGAGGCACTTCAGAGAGCCCCAAGACGGCCCAGAGTCCCAAGACGGCCCCAGGGGCGCCCAAGATAGGCCAAGAGTGGCCCACACGGGCCTCAACAGGGGGCCAAGAGGGTGATCACTGACTCACAGTTCAAGCCCTTCCCCTCATAATTACCCAAGAGATCCCCAGAGGCCCCTGATGCGGCCCCAAGAGTTCCCAGGAAGCCTACAACAGGCCTCGAAGAACCCCGCAGGAGGCTCCCAAGAAGCCCCCGAAATGCCACAAGAGCTTGAACTCTCTCCTCATCGGCCCACACAGCACCCACGAGCTTCACAACAAACAGACCAGAAACCCCGAAACACATACGAAAAAGCTGACAGACCCCTCCCCCGATCACTTCTATCCTCCCCTGGGAGTCGGCGGAATGGCGTACGCCTCTAGGATAAGTAAAGGAGGCGAATGAGGACGGATGAGCGCACATCGCGAACATCTTCCTGCCATCGGCGGTGATTCAGACCGCACATGATCGAACACAGAACGTGTAGCTGACACGGAACGGCAACACAAATGATGTGCAATGCATGATCGAGAAGGCGGGGGCCCGAGTCTCGCAGAAGTCGAGACACCGGATGCCTGGGCATCTCGATTCCTTCGATACGCGGTCCCTGGAAGTCCCTATCCTTTCCCCGGGGCCGGTTTTTCATCCTGGGGCGTTTCCTGACGCTCCCGAGGCCCAGCGAGGGCACGTAAGCACATGCACACACAGGCTCGAGCGCGTCCTGCAGAAGAAGAGAGCTGCATCGGCGCAAGCGTTCGGAGGTGCGCGCAGACTTCCTGGACCTGTGCTGGACCTCACCATCCCTGGCGCGGCACCTCCGCCAAAGGGCGTCCGGCGCTGAGTCGAGAAGTCCGCGCGCAGACCTCCGAAACCCCGTGAGTTTTATGCCCTTTGCCTGCTTCTTCGCAGAGCCAGCGAGCAAGCCAAGGGCGCAGCAACTTCTACGCAACACCAAGACAGACCAGAGGCTGCAAGGGCAGAAAGCGGAAGCAAGAGAGCTGTGCACACACATCAGTCCCTGCCAGGCAAGCAGACACGGTTGCAAGCACGCGCGCGCGCAGGGAGCCGCGGGACCGTCACTGGCCCCGTCGTGACGCCGGCGCTGTCCCAGGCGACGCAGCACATTCCCTGGGAGCACCCCCCAGTATGCACACACGCGCTAACCTTGCCTGCAGGTGAGATGTCAGAAAAACTGGCTGGGGTTTAGAATATGAAGGATGTCTGCAGCCAAGTGAAACCAGCGGGGGTGTCCGACACAATACCCCAGCGTCGACTGGACCCGTAGGGGGTTCGCAAGTGGTCGCAGACCCATGCCCAAGAGCGACCAGTCTGAGGCACGGCTTCAGCCGAGGTCTTGCACAACGGGGCATCAGATCCCACCAGCCCTCTAGTCGCAGGTGGCCGGAAGCACTTCTTCGCCCTCCCCATCCAGCCCCCTTCTTCCCGCACGGGGAGGGGCTTGGCACTGCAACTTATCAATGAACACCCACTCAACCACTCGACTGGCGACCTCCCTTCACAAAGAACAACACCCTATGCGCTTTGCGACATATCTGGGTCCTGTTCAGGCGGCCCGCGATCCCTTACGTACATTGTTTTTCGGCAGAGGTGGCGTCATCATATTGCCTGGTGCGAGCAGGCCCCCCCCCCAAAAAAATGAAGGTTCACGGGCGTCACGCGATCATTTTGCAGTGGTATTTGACATGGCTGATGGTGTGCCCTGGCACGCGCGGTGCACCTCGCGGGCGTCGCGTACCTGGCTGGCGCCTGCGTTGGTTCCCCATGGTTGTCGATGGCGGCCCCTGCCAATGCTGAGACTCGGGTGCTACTTATGGTGGTGGGAGGGCGGGTGGGAGTGAGCGAGACGACTGTCCTTCCAGGGGGGTAGCTGGACCACTATTGATACAGAACCCCTCCCCCAACTGACTGGTCTAATGCCGACCCTCCTCCACCCTTCCTTGCAACAAACTATACAAAGTGCACTTTGCACTAAAATCTGCACCCTTTCTCCTCGTCATCGTCGTCGTCTTCCTCCTCCTCCTCTTCATACTCCTCCTCCTCCTCCTCTTGCTCCCCATTCTCCTTCTGTCACAACTTGCGATTGAACGAAGTGGTGAAAAAAACCCTGTGGGTATGATGAAACAACAGTAATAGCACACATGGATAAAGGCACAAGAAAGCAACGCAACCCCATGTGGGTGGTACAAATTAACTGTTACATAAGTATGTTACAGTGTTGTTGATGTATTCGTATACAAACATGAAGAAATACACACGAACCTTTGAACTCACCAATGGTGTTCTGACGCTTGCGTGCAACATAATTGAAGGCCACGGTGTTTTGAACGACGTGGGTTAGCATGTTGAAATCTAGCTGTGTGTTGAGGCCCTGGCGTCGCGATCTGCGGGGAGGGGTGCGTTCGTGTTTCCTCCTTCTGACACGTTCAAAGGAAATGGCGAGCACAAGCTAAGCGCGGCGACAACCACTCGCATCTGAGCTAGGTTCCTTCGGAGAGGCGCGTATGGTTACATACAACTGCAAGCGTATACTAGAACCATCGCGCGCGCTCAATTTTTACACGAAGTATCGACGGATCCTGTTGCAGTGGCACGGGGTGAAGTATCGGCGGAACCTGCGGCAATGGCACGCGTTCTGCCGAAAGGTTTTGCAGGACTCAAATGTAGCCGTGGAAACGTCGTGGGCTGTATTCGGCCCTCGTTAGAGCGTCATCGGAACAAATCGGGGGATCAGCTTGGGAATGATGGGGCGAATGTGGGGACAACTGGATCGATCTTGGGCGGTTTGGGACTCGGGCGCCAGAAACAATACGGGAACTGCGCGGCGACGGCGTCGACGGCGATAAGGGGAGGGGGAAAAGGACGAAAGGAACGCGGAACGGGAGAAGGAAGAGGAGGACCAAGAAGAGAACAGAGGGAGAGAGAGAGCGGGAGAGAGATAATGAAACATTGATAGAGGGAGAGGGAGATGGCGAGAGAGAGAGAGAGGGTGAGAGATAGAGGGACATATTGAGAGAGAAAAAGAGAAAGAGAGAGAGAGAGAAAGGAATAGAGAAAAAGAGAAGGAGAGAGAGAGAGAGAGAAACGGACAACAAAGGGAAAAGGGGGATGGTGGCGCTGGTGACGCAGCCTTTGGCACGCTACCTTTGCGCAAAGTTGGGTGGTCGACTTTGGGACAAATGGATGCGTGGGGATTATATATTTCCGGGCGCAAATTACTCAACGCAGCTGGGAGCGGGGCGAGGGGGCGGAGAGAAACAAGTGAAGGAGACATGAGGAGGACGAGAAGGAGGAAGAGGAGGAGGAGGACGAGAAGGACGAGGAGGCGGGAGAAGGGAATACTGAGGAGAGGGGAGCCGCCTCCTCCGAATTCGCCGCCGCGTGGGCTGTCTCGCCACATTCTTCTCGTGGGGGCGCCTCGAGGGCGTCTGGAAAGCTTTCCCGGAGTCTCGTGGGGATCGCCTTTCGGGCCTCCTGGAGCCTTGGGGGCCTTGCTGGGTCTCGGGCAGAACTTCGTGAAAGCGTCTTGGAGTTTAGAGGCCTGCTGGATGCGTATTGAGATCCCCTGAAAAATTACTCAAAAGTCACTTGGAAGGCTCGTGGGAGCTGCTGAATGATCTTTCGGAATTTATCGAGGACCTCTAGGTGTTCTCTTGGAGGCCTACAGGGGACTCTTGGGGTCTACTGGGGCGTCTTCAAAACCAAGAAGGGGATTATGAAACAGAAAAATACGAAACGGATGGCAGGAGAGAGATCAGTAGGCACAGGCAATGAGGGATGGGAAAGCCGGAAACGAATTTCCGGCAGGTTGACAGTGGGCGCGGCGCGGCCAATCAACGCGTTCATGCCGTTGCGCTGCGATGGGGCGCCGCCCACGAACGACACGGTGTCGAACAAAAATCACTTGCATCCTGGCGCTTCTGATGGTGCGCGGGTCGAGCAGCTCCGCGCGGCACTGAACCGTGCGCAGAGAAGCGCTATGGAGCTTGATGCTGCCGCGTCTCCCGCGCGCCGAGCGGCGGTCGCTGGTAGACGCGATGATGCGTTTTCTCTGGCATGGCACGAGGTCGAACAGTCGAAACACAGAGCTTCCCGGGAGGACGCGAGGCGGATTGGCGAGCGGCGTAGGTCGGCTCGCGCGCGCTGGCAACGGTGGCCAGGAAGAACCGAAAAAGGTAAGGGGGCGATGGTCGGGGAGACCATGGCCGTGAAAATGGCGATGGCAGGGGACATCTTGCGGATGGTTAGTGGCGGGGGCGACGGTGTGACCGCGATGGTGGGGCGCGGACGCGGTCCCGAGCGAAGTGGCCGAGCGAGAAGAGCGCGAGACTTGGATGACGAGGGGGAGGGAAGGGGGGCCAGAGGGGGAGCGAAGATGAACTGAAGGTGAAGGAGCGGGAGACGAAAAGGGGGCGATGGAGATGGCGCGGCGAAAGGGTAGGGGGGGGGCAGGAGTGGAAAGCGGGGGCGGGGCGCCACGCGCGCGGCGGGCGGGCGGGGGCGGGCGCCGGGGGGGGGGGCGGCAGGAAAACCTCCCGCGCACGCGATAAGCGTGCCTTCGCGCTCCGCGACGCGAGGGCGCCCAATAAGCAACGGCGAGGTTGCGGGCGCCACTTTGAAGGCGGGCGGGCGATCGTGACCGCGGCAGGGGCGTTGGTGGCGGGCCTTGGCCATGACCTCGAACGAAGCGGCGGCCGCGGCTGGGATTGCGATTCTGAACGCGGGGGGGGCGGAGGTCACGGTTGCGTGATTTTGCCTTGAGATGGCGACGGGTGATCAGCGGGCGTCGCGCGCGGAGTGCGCCCTGCCCCCGCGGGGCGCGAGATGGCACTGGCAGCTCGGGAGGACTGCGCCCAGAGATGTCTTGGGACCGTCGCGGCTGGTTGATTGGCCCGAAAGCCTTCGAGACGGCCCCAAGATGGGCCAGGAGGCCCCCGGGTGGGGCGAAACAAGTCCCCGCGCGGTCCAAGATGGCCTCCCAGGTGACGAACGGGGCCCAACATCGATTCGCGGGCGGCCGAGATGTCCTCCAGGAAACAGCCGACACGGCCAGCAAGATTGCCGCGGGGGAGGCAGGGTGAGAGCCCGGAGAGGCCCCCCCGGCCCCCCCCCCTCGCCCTCGCCCTGTCGATCGCCCCATCTCCTCGTTTTCCCGGCTGCTTCCCGCGAGGGTTCCCCGGAAGGTTTTCGCGGCGGGGGGCGGGGGGGGCGCGAGATTCGGAAAGTGCGCCAGTGGATCTCCCTGAATACAATAAAGGGTGGGGGGTCCAGAACCCCCCCCCCTCCCCCCCTTCGAAGGAGGGGAGGGTCCGGCCCCCCCCCCCCCCCCTCCCCCCTCCCTTGAAAAGGGGGGGCGGGTCCGACCCCCCCCTCCTCTCCTTGGCGCTGGAATGGGGGGGGGCGGTTCGGACCCCCCCTTCGTGTAGGGAGTGCGGAGTTTGGCGTAGGGAGTGGTGAGTAGTGAGTAGTGAGTTAGTGCGTAGTGAGTAATGAGCATTGGGTAGTGAATAGTGGGTTGTGAGTGGCGAGTAGGGAGTAGGGAATAGGGAGTGGGGAGTAGTGAGTAGTGAATAGTGACTAGTGTGTACTGATAAGTGAGTAGTGAGTGCCGAGTAGTGCTGAGTAGTGAGTAGCGAGTAGTGAGTACGGAGTAGGGAGTAGGGAGTAATGAGTAGTGAGTAGTGGGTAGTGAGTAGTGGGTGGCGAGTAGTGAGTAGTGAGTCGTGGGTAGTGCGTAGTGAGTAGTAGTGAGTAGTGAGTAGCGAGTAGTGAGTAGTGAGTAGTGAATACTGAGTAGTACGTAGTGCGTAGTGAGTAGTGATGAATAGAGAGTAGTGGGTAGTGCCAATGTGTAGTGAGTAGTGAGTAGCCAGTAGGGAGTAGCGAGTAGTGAGTAGTGAGGAGCGAGTAGGGCGTAGTGACTAGTGAGTAGTGAGTAGTCAGTAGTGAGTAGTAGGTAGTGATTAGCGAGTAACGAGTAGGGAGTAGCGAGTAATAAATAGTGAATAGTGAGTAGTGTGTAGGGAGTAGGGAGTAGTGAGCAGTGAGTAGTAAGAAGTGGGTAGCGAAATAGTGGGTAGTGAGTAGCGATTGGTGAGTAGTGGGTGTGACTACGAGACTATGTAGTGACTAGTGAGTAGGGAGTAGTAAGTAATGAATAGTGAATAGTGAGTAGCGGGGAGTGAGTAGTGAGTGTTGAGTAGCGAGTATGGGAGTAGTGAGTACTGAGTACTGTGTAGTCAGTACTGTGTAGGGAGTAGGGAGCAGCGAGTAGCGAGTAGTGGGTAGTGAGTAGTGATTTGTGGGCAATGAGTTAGTAGTGCGTAGTGAGTCGTGGATAGTGGGTAATGAGTAGTGACTAGTAGTGAGTAGGGCTTAGTGAGTAATGAGTATTGAGTAGTGGGTAGTGAGGAGTCAGTAGTGAGTAGTGAGTAGGGAGGAGGGAGTAGTGAGTAGTGAGTAGTGAGTAGCGAGTAGTGGGTGGTGGGTAGTGAGTACGTGGATAGTGAGTAGTCAGTCGTGAGTAGTGAATAGGGGGTAGTGAAAAGTGAGTAGCGAATAGCGAGTAATCAATAGTGGGTAGTGAGTAATGAGTAGTGGGGAGTACTCTTTGGGGCCGGGGTCAGTGGTCGGGATTGGGATTCGGAGTTTGGGTTAGGGTGGGGACTAGGGGTAGGGGCGGCGGGGGTCGGGTTCCGGAGTCAGGGGGCGGCGCGGCGAAAGGGGGGGCGGCGTTCGGACCCCCCCCCCCTCTCCTTTTAAAAAAGGGGAAGGGGGAGGGGGGGGGGGGGGGGGCGACGACGGGCCGGGGAAGGGGAGGGGGAGGGGGGGTGGGCGTCCCCGACGACGGATCGGGGAGGGGGGGGGAGGGAGGGGGCCCCCGACGACAGATCGGGGAAGGGGGGGAGAGGGGGGGTCCTCACCCCCCCCCACTGGGGAGATCCAGCAGCGCACCCTCCGAGATTCGATGGGTCGCCCGCGACGTGGCCCTTCGCGACCGCGCATCCGTGGAAGGTTCGGATTGCCGAGTCGGAGAGATCTCTGCCTCGTTTTCCCTCTCCTCGCCCCTTCCCCCCCTTTATCCTCGCCCGCCTCTGCCAGCGCTGCCGCGGCGGCCGCGGCCGTCGTAGTCATTTTGTCCTCCGGCTAGCCGGCGCGACCCAGGTGGCGGGCGCGGGGGATTGCGGCTTTCTTCTGGCCCCTCCTCCGCCCCCCCCCTGCCCTTCGCGCTCGCGCTGGGCTCTGGGGCGGCCGCTCTGGCCAGAGGCGGCCGTTGGGGGCGAGGGCGCGGAGGCGAAGGGGCGCGGGCGACGGGGGCGCGCAGGGCGACGCGATGTTTTTCGCCGTGGGCAAGGAGGGCGACGCGTCCATCGCCGCGCGCGACGGCAACTGCGACGGCACGGCAAAAAACAAATCGCGGGGAAAGAGAGCGCGCGAGGAGGGGGGGGCGGGGGCCAGTGAGAGAACGAAAAAAGCAAAGAGGAGGAGAGGGCGCGACTGAACGACGCAGGCGGCGCCGGGGAAGAATCGAAGGAGAAGCGGGGGGGGGGGGCGGCCGGGCGGCGAGCCGAAACTGGCCGCAGCAGCCCAGCAAGACGAGGGGCGCCAGGTTGGGCGACCACATCGAGCGCGCAGGGGGGGGGGCGACGAAAACGCGCCGTAGATCTGAATCCAATACGACGGCAAACGGCGCGCGGGCGGGGGGGGCAGCGAGCGAGAGGGTCGAGAAAAGAGCAAAGAAGGGAAGGAGAAAAGCGGGGGGGGGTAACCATTGACGACGCCGGCGACGCCCAGGAAATTGGGGAGGGGCCCGGGGCGGCAGCCCGGGGGCAGACCGGCGCGCGCGCCGCGGGCGGACGCAGCCGCGACCTGGCCCCGGGGCCCTAGGCGTCGCCAGCGCGTCGCCCCGAACGCCTTCAAGGAGGCCCGGCGGCGCGTGGCGGGCGGCCCGTTCGCGGCGCCACTCTCCTCCGCGGGCGCGACGACGCTAGCGCTGCGCGAGGCGCGCGTCAGTTGGCCACTGCGCGGGGGGCGGGCCCAGCGCCGCCGCGCGCCCCGCGCCGACGCGCGGCGCATGTCGCCCGCGCGAGCCAAGGTCGCAATTATGCAGAGCCAATGGTTTTCGCGGAATCGCACGCCCCAAAAGCCCGGCGTCGTCGAGGCCGAGCATTGGCCCCAGAAACTGGAGACCGCGAAGTCCTGGGCGAGCGGAGGTGCTCCGCGAGGCGAAGGTCGCAAGCGCGCCGACGGCGGCGCAGGCGAGGCGCAGGTGCCAGCGACAACTTTGACCCGCCGCCCGCGCGTTGGAAGAATCATAAATCTCGCGGCGGCGCAAGGGGGGATCTAAACGCATCTGCCACGCCTGGAAATTGCTCGCCCCGCCGATCGACGAGAAAAGAAGCCGGATGCAGTCGGTCCCGGCAGTGTTCGGCCAGTCGCGGACCGTGGCCTCTGCCGCGCTGAAAGCGACGGGAGGTTGGGCTTGTTCTCGGAGGTGTCGGGGGATCTGCGCGCGGACTTGCCAAATTCACGGTCGGCCCCATCCGTGAACTCGCGCGGCGGAGTGCGCGAGGGGTCGCGAATGGCCGCGATCTGGATGCGCGGCTTCCTCGCTCTCACTGCGGAGGGCGCCGCCCCCCAGGCTGGTGCCCTTGAGTAGGTCGCCCAAGGCGATGGCGTTGACGAGCGGGCGCGATCGCACCTGCGCCTGCGAGGGACTTCCATCGGAACGCAGGCGGCACCCAACGAACACATCCCGCACCATGTAGATCAACCCCAAGTACGCTGGCGCGCCTTCGCGGCCGCGGCGCAAAGGAAGGTTGCCGCCCTGGCGGCTGCCCCCAATGGCCGCGGGCTGCCGCGGTTGCCCCGATGACTAGTTCGATCGTCTCCCTGGCGATTGCTCCGGCGGATGCCTCGATTCGATGTCCCAGCGCTCGACCCGACGGGCGCCCCCGCGGTTGCCCCTGCGATGGGAAGCCAATAGCCCCGGTCTGCAGCCCGATTGCGGCCCCGACGGTTGCCCGCGCGGTTCCCGGACAGGCATCTGTCCGGCTGCCCCAACGGTCTTATTGATGCCGGGGCCTGGGCGGCGAGCCCAAGGGCCATCCCGATGGTTTTCCCGAGGGGTGCCTCGGTGGCTGGCGCGCTGGTTGCCCCGCAGTTTGCCATGGTTGCGCCGATGACTGCCCCGATGGTGGTTCCGACGGTTGTCCGCGCGGTTCCCAGGCGGGGCATCTGGTTGGCCGCCCCAGCGGTCATATTGATGCCAAGGCCTGGGTAGCGAGCCCAAGGGCTTCCCGATGGTTTTCCCGAGGGGCGCCCCAGTGGCTGGCGCGATGGTAGCCCCGCGGGTTGCCCCCGCGGTCGCGAAAATGATTGCCCCGGCCCCGACGGTTACCTCGTCGTTTGATCCCATGGTTGCCACGCGGCTGCCCCGACAGACTCATGGCGACGTGAGCAAGTGCGTGGCAGACACGCCAGAGGCAGGTTGATTCGCCCCAGCTTGTTGCGGGGATTAAGCGGTGGATCTCTGGGGCCACTTTGTCGAAGTCTCGGAATGACTCGCAGAAAAACGCGTTTGCCATTGAGGTTGCAAGTGCAAATTTGATGGGCGTGGGCTCTGATCCCGAGGCTGGCGGCACCGTTTCCGTGGCGAGGAGAAGGTCGAGGAGCAACCGTGCGCGATGGCGACTGTCGCGCTCCAGCCAGCTAACACCAAGCATGGCAGACATACCAAAATCGGCATGCGAGGGCTGGCGATGTCGGCTGCTGATTCGAAGCAGCAGTCGCTTGGGCAGCAAACGACCCGCGCAAATCCCACCAGCCCTCTGGGCGTCGGTGGTTTAGGGAGGTTCCTCTTCCACCCCTCCTTCTTCCCCTTCGGGAAAGGGTTTACCCCTCCCCCTACCCCCTCCCCTGGACCTGGACAAGGGGTTCCGCGAGTCGTCGGAGCGTCTCAAACGGCCTCGGCGAGGAAACCAAAATCATTGGTTTCACTCTGGCTTGAGCCCCATTTTGGCCTCCTGGGGGGGGGGGACGCTAATTCAAGCTCCCCTCTTGTTCGATCGATCTCCTCCAAGATGGCCCCAAGAAGTGCCCATAAGGCCCCAAGAGGTCCCAAAATGGCCCCAAGATGGCCCCAAGAGACCCCCAAGAGGCCCCTAGGAGGCCCCCCCAAAGGATCCCAAACGGCCCCAAGAGGCGTCCCCGAGGCACCCAAAACGCTTAAGAGCCCCCCGCGACCGCCAGGAGACCCCAGAGACGCACAAAGACGCCCAAGAGATACCCCAAGAGGCTTCGAGACGCATCCAACAGACCTCTGGCCCTTTTGCTTGCCCTCCTCCTCCTCCTTCCTCCTCCTATCACTTTTCATCCTCCTCCTCCCCCTCCGCCTCCTCCCCGTCGTCCTATTCATTATCCTTTTCCCTACTCCCTCATCCGCCCATCCAATTTTCTTTTTCGCCCGCTGTCTCCTTCACACGGTTCGGCCGTCCCCCTCTCTGCTCCCGCACTTCCCTGATCACCTCTCAACTCGCCTGGACATCGTTTCTGGATGGGTTGGTGGGGATACTTTTTGTCGCAACCGCAGGCGAGGGCGCCAGCGGGCTGGTGGGGATACTTTGTTGTCGCAGCCGCAGGCGGGAGCGCCAGCGGCGAATCAGGTCCGAGCGGGCCGCGCAAGAGCCGAATTGCCTAACGCCGACGGGCCGGCGACCTCAGCAGCCCCTCGGCGGGCGGGCCGGCGTGATTGGGGTGCAAGCTGCAGCTGCCAGGGACCAGGTCCAGGAGCGCGCACAGCGCGCACATGCAAGATTAGCCAACCAGGGTTGGGGCGCAGCCCAAATGGCGCGAGGGACGAACCAGGATGCGACCAGGGAGGCAACCAGCCGGTACACTGCGTCGACTGCCATGGGTGCACATACTGGCCCAAAACTGGTGCACCGGGTGGCGCCACCAAAGTCGCACACCAAGTCTCCTGAAGGGAATACTGATCCTGCGAACCACCGTCCACAGGATGGTCTGGGCTGGTGGGGATACGCGAAGCGTCTAGAATTTGCACGTGATCCCACGTGTCTTGATACATGTTGATCGAATTTGAACCATGTACTGAAGCAATCGCGGGAATCTAGATTCTGGTGAGCGTGCAACCTGCACCGGCACATGCGGGGCGCACCATGTGGAAGAAAGTGGGACGAGGCGAGCGCGCCGGAATAAAGGGGGGCCAGAGTGCCTGTGGTCGACGACGACGACGACGTCGAAAGACACAACGACGAAGACAGTGTGGGAAAACTGCGAGATTATTCCAGGGCGTCGCGCGCACCCAGATGCCCTCCAGCAGGGCTCCATTCCCCCGGTGCCTCATGTATCTTCCGCCTTCCCTCCCCTCGTCCTGTGAACCCGCGCGTGTGCATAGTGGCCCTGCCTTCCCTATGGAAGGTCGCAGTCTGCTGAAGGGGACAGAGCGCTGCAGTGAGAAGGTCGGATATGGAAGAATAACAAGAAATAACAATAGGAGGAGGGAAGGGTGAGGATAAGGATGAGGGCGAGGTGAGGATGAGGAGAGGAAAGGATGAGGATGACGTGAGGGAAGGAAAGGAGGGATGATTTTGACAAGTCTTTCCGGGGGAAAGGGATGGGGAAACAGGAAGAGGAAAAGGAGGACGAGCTTCAGCAGGAGAAAGTACTGCCCTGTTGGAGGCAGCAAAGGGGATTTGTCACTGCCTTTTGGGAGGTTCGTGGGGCCTGCTGGTACTCCTCGAAAGTTTATTGGAAACCCACGGGTTTCATTTTGGAAAATATTGTGGGACAATCGGGAACCTCCTGGGCGCCGTGGGCCATTTCGGGCTTGGTTCGGTGGCCCTTTGGGCTTTCCGAATTTTTTGGGGGCGCCTTTTAGGGCCCTGGTGGGCGTCCCGGGGTCCTCGTGAGCCGTGTCGGGGCCGTCGTGAAGGTGCCTGTAACTGTTTCCGAGCGAGTTCGAAAGTTTCTTGGCGCGTCGGTGGCCACAAGGGGCAAAGAGGCCCCCCAGAGACCCCGAGAACGCTCCGAGAAACGTTCGAAAAAGGGCTCCCTAAAGGCAAACCTCACACATCCCTGGTTGGGTTCTTGAAGGCTGTTGACGCTTTTCTCCGTCTTCGGCCTGCCAACACTCCTCGACGACCCAAAGGCCCCCAAGACCGCCCCAAGGAGGCACAAGAGGCCCCGAAGACGCCCAGGACGGACCAAGATGGCCTCAAGAAGGCCTAAGAGACGCCCACGACAACCGATGAGGGCCCAATGATGGCCTCAAAAGACCCATTGCCCGAGCAATTTCTGCACGCCCCCTTTCGCCACGCGCGAAGCTTCGCCCCACGCCAGAGCCACCTAACGAACCAAGGTTTCGACGGCGCACCGTAGCAAGCCGTAGAAAGCTTGTGCGTATACTCATATATACATACATATGTATGTACATATATATATATACATTAGAACCTTCGCGCGCGCTTCGCGCGCGCTCAAGTTCTAGCTAGGGCCATGATCCTCGTCATCATTGTCATCCTCATCCACGTCACCTTCATCGTCATGGTCATGGTCACCTTCACCATCACAACAATTATCACCATATTATCGTTAACATCGTGATCACCATCGCCATCATCGTCATCGTACTTTTCTGCATCCGCATCCGCATCATCAACATCTTGTTGGCCTTCTTCGGCGTCGTCGTCGGCATAGTCATCGTCATCATCAGCGTCATCGCCGTCATCATCCCTGGTCCACTGCAGTCCCTTACCCTCCTCCTCTTCCCGTTCTCCCTCTTCCCATCATCTTATACTCATCCTTTTCCTCGTCGGCGTCTCCCTAAAAGGGATCCCTGTTCCTTCGCCTCCTTCTCCTCCTCTTCTTCCTCCTCCTGCTCCTCCTCCTCCCTGTCTTCCCCGCTCTTCGGTGTGTCCCTCCTTGTGCTCCTTCACCTACTTCACCTCCCTCCTCCTCTCGAGCCCTCTTCATCCTGCGCTCCCGTTCCCTCCTCGTCCTCAGCATCCATCCCTGGGCCAGAGAATCAGAGAACAAGCAAATCTTACAAGAACAATGTCACTTCTCCTCTTCCCCCTCTTCCCCCTCTTCGTCCTCCTGATCCTCCTCCTCCTCCTCCTCTTCCTCCTCCTCCTCCTCATCTTCCTCCTCCTCCTCCTCTTCCTCCTCCTCGTCCTCCTCCTCCTCCTCATCCTCCTCCTCTCCCACCTCCTCCTCCTCCTTCTCCTCCTCCTCCTTCTCCTCTCCTCCCTCCTCCTCCTCCTCCTCCTCCTCTCCTCCTCCTCATCTTCCTCCTCCTCCTTCTCGTCCTCCTCCTCCTCCTCTCCCACCTCCTCCTCCTCCTCCTCCTCCTCCTCCTCCTCCTCCTCCTCCTCTTCCTCCTCCTCCTCCCCCTCCTCCTCATCTCCTCCTCTGCTCCTCGTGCTCCTCCCTCCTCCTCCTCCTCCTCTCCTCCTCCTCCTCCTCCTCCTCCTCCTCTCTCCTCCTCCTCCTCTCCTCTCCTCCTCCTCATCATCATCATCTTCCTCTCCTCCTCCTCTCCTCCTCCTCTCCTCCTCTCTCCAACCTCCTCCTCTCCTCCTCCTCCTCCTCTTCCTCCTCCTCCTCCTCGTGCTCCTCCTCGTGCTCCTCCTCGTGCTCCTCTCGTGCTCCTCCTCGTGCTCCTCCTCGTGCTCCTCCTCCTCCTCCCTCCTCCTCCTCCTCCTCCTCCTCGTCCTCCTCCTCGTCCTCCTCCTCCTCCTCCTCCTCCTCCTCCTCGTCCTCCTCGTCCTCCTCCTCTTCTCTTCTCTCAAAGCATTCAATACACGGGTGCCTACTGGAACACGTGCCGGGAGCCGTTTCGGAAGCATTGTGGCAGTCTCTGGAGCCTCTCGGGGACTTCCTTTGGAGTCCTCTGGGGCCTTTGTTGGCCCGTCTGAGGGCCCATTTCGGCCGTTCCGGGTCCCTCTTGGCTCGTCGTGGGGAGCTCAGCCCGTCTTGGGGCTCTCCTGGCGCCCTCTCCGACCGTGTAGGAATCCTCTGGTGGCCCCCTCGGGCTTCCTGGGGGCTTTCTTGGGCCGTATTGTAGCTCTTATGTGCTCATTGAAGCTCTCTTCAGCCCATCTTGGAATCCTCTTTAGGGCCACTGGGGCCGTCTGGGGTCCATTTTGGTAACCTCTTGGGCCGACGCGGCCGCTAGTAGAACTGAAAAGCGAAGCTCCCATAAATATACGCATTTCCATCGGAAATACTTGATGTTTGTCTTTGGAGGGCCTTCTCAGCGGCCTCTTGGACAGTCGTGGGGGGGTCATTTGGGGCCTTTTGTGACCCGTCTGGGAGCCCATTTCGGCTGTCCCTCACCCCTCTTGGCATGTCATGGGTAGCTGAGCCGTCTTGGGGCCCTCATGGAGCCCTCTCCGACCATGTAGGGATCCTCTGGTGGTTTCCTCGGGCCCCCTGGGGACTCTCTCGGGCTGTTTTGGAGCTCTCTTGTGCTGCTCGACGCTCTCTTGAGGCTGTCTTGGAGCCCTCTTGGGGGCCTCGTGGACCGTGTGGCGCCGATTTGGGGAGCCGTTGGGGCCGACGTGGCCGCCGATGGAACATAAGAAGCGAATATCATAGAAATGTACGTTTTTCCCTTGGAAATGCTCGTTTTTTGCAACCCAGGAGCCTTCTCAGCGGCCTCCTGGACCGTCTTCAGGGAGTCCTGGTAGGCCTTTGGTGGACCCTGTGGGAGCCCAGTTCGGCCGTTCCGGGTCCCTCTTCGCCCGTCATGGGGACCTGAGCCCGTCTTGGGGCCCTCGGGGGGCCTTCTCCAACCATGTAGGGATCCTCTGGTGGCCTCCTCGGGGTTCCTGGGCACTCTCTTGGGCCGTGTTGGGGCTCTCTTGTGCTGCTTGAAGCTCTCTTCAGGCCGTCTGGGGGCACTCTTGGGGGCCTCTTGGGCCGTCTGGAGCTCATTTTGGGAGCCTCTGGGGCCGTCGCGGCCGCTGGTGGGACTGAAAAGCAAATATCAAAGAAACATACGTTTTCCTATAGGAAATGCTTGATGCTTGCCCTCGGAGGGCCTTCTCGGCGGCCTCTTGGACCGTCTTGAATGCATTTGTGGCCGTCTAGGAGCAGTCTTGGGCTGTCTTCGAGCGCTCGTGGCCCGTCCAGAAGCCATCTCAGTGCGCTCTTCAGCCACCTTCCAGACAACCTGGGACGCTTTGGGCGCAACTTGGGCCGGCTTGGGAGCCTCTGGGGGGGTCTGGGGCCCCTTCTGAACCCTCTTGGAGCCCCCCGGCCCCCCATATCAACCAGAAGCAGCAGTTCTGGGCCCTCCCCCAACCTACTCACATATATATATATATATATATATATATATATATATATATACATTACATTACACTACATTACATTACAATACATTACATTACATTCCATTGCATTGCACTGCACTGCATTGCATTACAATGCAACACACTACATTAGGATTATATTACATTACAATACATTACATTACATTACACTACATTACATTACACTACATTACATCACATTGCATTACATTTCATTGCACTACAAATGCAATACATTACATTACAAACATACACACATGCATGTATACATACATGTATGCATGCATACACTTACATATACAGGTATATATATATATGGACATGTACCTATATGTGGGCATATGCACACACATTTATATATACATATATATATATATATATATATATATATATAGAAGTTGCTGACCGTCGCCGTAGTAACGCAGTGTCCCGAATGAGTCCTTTCTCGATGTCTCTCGAGGCCGTTCTCTATCCGTCTCGGGGGCCTCCTGGGCCGTCTTGGGGCCCTTTGAGACCGTCGTGGTCCCTCAGAGCCATATTGGGGGCCTCTTGGGCCTGTTCTGGGGCAGACTGGGTGCCCACTTGGGCTGCCTTGGAACCCTCTTCGGCCGGTTGGAGCCCCTCCGGTGGCCCTCTTGGAGCGCCTTGAGGCCGTCGTGGGCCCCTCTCGGGCCGTCCTGGGCTCGTCTTGGGGCCATCTTGGGCGCCTACTGGGCCATCTTGGAACGATCCCAGGGCCTCTTCGGCCGTCTCGAGCGCTCTGGAAACCGAGATGCCGAGTTTGCGAAAATGGCACCGAAACCGAAGGAACACCCATATCTGTTGCCTCCCATGGGGCCTCCTGAGAGTCGTCTTCGGGGCCCTCATGGGCCATCTGTGAAGCCCGTTAGGCCGTCGAAGGGCCATCTTGCCTGGGCCCATCTTGGGCTCATGGTGGCCGTCTTGGGGCGCTCGTCGGGCCTCCTGGGGCCCTCGGGGGCCGTCTTGGAGCCATCTGGGGCGGTCTTAGGCCCTCCTGGGGCGCTCCGGAATCTCCACGGCCACACCCGAAACTATCTCTCTCTCTCTCTCTCTCTCTCTATATATATATATACATACATACATACATAAACCCATCCATTTATTTCTATTACCCGGGACACCCCCCCTCCGAAATCGGACCCTCCGAATCCCGGGCCCCGGGGACCCTCTGGACCCTCCGGATCCGTGGCTCCAGGCTCAGGGACCTCCTGGACCCTCCTGCAGGAGGACCCCCAGGCGTTTCAGAGCTCCTGAAAGCCCCTGCTGGGCCTAGACAACGGTCCCAAATCAGTCAGGAAGGCAGCCGAACGCCCCCACGAGGGCCCCAAGAGGCCCCAGACACCCACTGGACGCCCGAAGACGGCCCAAAGAACATCTCCAAGAGGCTTCCAAAACGTAGAATTAACAAACATTGATTTTTCATTGTTTTAGCATAATTTTGTTTTGTCTTCTGGCCGTTCGAGACCGCCTGGGAAGCCTCAACATCGCCCCAAAACCATCCGAAAGGGCTTCCAGGCAGTCCAAGAGAGCCCCAAGACGGCACAACAGAGTTCCAAGATGGCCTCAGAGAGGCCCATGAAGACCTAAGATGGCCCCAAGACACCCTCCGAAGCAATCCAAATTGTGACCCAGTCGTTCAGGGAGACCGCGGTTGGAGATAGGGTGGCCCGAGGAAGCCCCCAGAACCCCCAGAAGACGCCCATAAGGCCTCCAGAACCTAAAGAAGGGGGGGGATTCTTCTGGCGTCCCCAACCCTATACACATATCCGAATGTGTATATATACATATATATATACACATATACATACATACATGAATACATACATATATATATATATGAGAGAGAGAGCGTGATCCACCGCCGCTTTACTGTGCAAAATTGCCAACCTTTTCCTCCGGAACCTGGGGGTCGTTCCCCCCCCCCCCCCTCCGAAAATCCCCCCCCCTGCTGGAACCCCTCCCCCCCCCCCCCCTCTCCCCCGGTAAAACCCCCCCCTCCCCTAACCCCTCCCCCCCCCCCCCCTCCCGCTCGAAAACCGGGGGGTCACTACCGGTTCGAACCCCTCCCCCCCCCCCCCCCTCCGGATCCGGAAAACCGAGGGGGGTCACTACCGGTTCGAACCCCTTCCCCCCCCCCCCCTTACCCTTCGGATCCGGAAAACCGGAGGGGGTCACTACCGGTTCGAACCCCCCCCCCCCCCCCCTTCCACCGCCAGCAAACGACTCCCGGTCCCCACCACCGTCCGCATCACATCCCCCACTGGTGTTCCCAGCACCACTGTCCTCACCACCGCTGTCCCCACTGGTTCCACCACCGCCCCTACT
This sequence comes from Prorocentrum cordatum, assembly GCA_963575745.1. Lineage (NCBI taxonomy): Eukaryota > Dinophyceae > Prorocentrales > Prorocentraceae > Prorocentrum > Prorocentrum cordatum. The sequence continues at coordinate 215,710 of CAUYUJ010014836.1, read as the reverse complement.
GTCCCCACCAGTGGCCCCACCACTGTCGCACTGTCCCCGCTGTCCCCAGAACTGTTCCCACCACGGTTCCACTCTCCCCACTGTCTCCACGGCCCCAACCACTGCCCGACTATCCCCACTGTCCCCACTGTCCCACTGACTCCTCCGCTGTCCCACTGAGCTGTCCCACTGTTCCCACCACTGTCCCCACTGTCCCCACCAGTGTCCCCACTGTACCTTTGTCCCATTGTCCCACCGCCGTCCTCGCCACCGCCTTCACCACTGTCCCCACCACCATTGTACCCTCCACTGTCCCACTGTTTCCACCTCATTCCCATTGTCCCCACACCACTGTCCCCACCACCACCGTCACCACCACTGTCCACTGTCCCCCCCTGTTCCCACCATTGTCCCCACCACTGTCCCCACCACTACCGTCCCCACCACTGTCCCACTGTCCCACTGTCCCCACCACTGTCCCGCTATCCCCTCACCACTGTCCCCACCACTACTCGTCCACTGTCCCACTGGTCCCACCACTGTCCCGCTATCCCCTCACCACTGTCCCCACCAACACCGTACCCACCACTGTCCGCACCCCCACTCGGTTTTCGACCGGTAGTGACCCCCCCCGGTTTTCGAGGGGGGGGAGGGGGGGGGGGTTCGAACCGGTAGTGACCCCCCCCCCTTTTCATGATGAGCTGGGGGGGGGGGGGGAGGGGTTCGAACCGGTAGTGACCCCCCCCGGTTTTCCGGAAGGGGGGGGGGGAGGGGTTCGAACCCGTAGTGACCCCCCCCGGTTTTCCGCCAGCAGCGGTAGAACACGCTCTTTCATATATATATATATATATATATGATACATACATACATACATACATACATACATACATACATACATACATACATACATACATACATACATACATACATACATACATACATACATACATACATACATACATACATACAACTATGTATACATAAAAATACATAAACATGTGTATTGGTATGTGTTTTTCCACGTGTGTATATACAAGACTGCGTTGGCGCTTCGCGCCGTACACCTTGGTCCTTGAAGCTTGGCATGCAGGCGGAATGGCAGGAAAGTCCAGCACATAATTTCGCGATAACTCCTTGTTGTCTTTTCGGTCATACTCATTTAAAAATGTTATGTGTTTTTTCCTCCATGCCTCATGTTCCTCACTCTCGCCGTTTTCCTCATTCTCGCCTCTACGTTCTTCACGCTTTCGTAAGGGCTTCTGGAGGCCTCCTGGGCATCTTCTGGGGGCCTCTGGGGGCTTCCTCGGACCACCCTGTCTCCGACCGCGGTCTCCCTCAACGACTGGGTCACGATTTGAAATGTTTCGGAGGGTGTCTTGGGGCCATCTTGGGCCGTCACGGGGCTCTCTTAGGCAATCTTGGAACCCTGTTGTGCCGTCTTGGGGCTCTCTTGGACTGCCTGGAAGCCCTTTCGGATGGTTTTGGGACGATTTTCGGACCTCCCAGTCAGTCTCGGACGCCCAGACGGCCGAGGAACAGGGCATTCCCAAAATCATGCAAAAACCGTCGAAAATCAATGCTGTTCTGCATTTTGGAAGCCTCTTGGGGGTCTTCTTTGGGTCGTCTTCGGGCGTCTGGTGGGTGTCTGGGGCCTCTTGGGGCCCTCGGGGAGGCGTTCGGCCGCCCTCCTGACCGATCTGGGCCCGTTGTCTAGGCCCAGCATGGGGCTTTCAGGAGCTCTGAAACGCCTGGGGGGCCTCCTGCAGGGGCGTCCAGGAGGTCCTCGGGGCCATGGATCCAGGGGGTCCAGAGGGTCCCAAGGCCCGGGATTCGGAGGGTCCGATTTCGGGGGGGTGAGGGTCACGGGTAAAAATGTTTTTGAGTGTATATACACACATATGTGTATGTGTATATATATATGTACACAAATACATGTGTATGTTCGTGTGTGTGAGTGTGTGTGTCTGTGTGTGCCTGTGGTGTCTGTGCGTGTGTGTCTGTCTGTGTGCCTGTCTGTCTGTCTGCCTGTCGGTCTGTGTCTGTTTGTCTGTCTGCCTGTCTGTGTGTACACACCGGGGCGTTTTCTTTTCAACATTGGCCCCCCACTACCACGGCGCGCCCGTGGAGCGGGCTCGCCCCCTTGGACGGCGCCCCCTTCTGGTGGTGAGAAAACGACCACCGCAGAGGCATGCTGGGAGGGGGGGGGCGTTGGGGGATGAGAGCGTTGGCGAAGAGAAACGCCAAGGGGGACCAGCTCAGGAAAGGAAAGCTCGAACTTGAATCGGCGATACATCGCCGACAAATCGGCGATAGGCCCCTCCAGCACGGTCCTGAGCGAGACAGAGTATCAGGCCCCAATCGGCGATCTCTGGGTGATTGGGGGTCGATGCTTGCCCTCCTGAATGTATCCCCATTCACGTTTTCTTCGAATGAGGGAACAACTCCTGGGAACGTTTCGCAAATAACGACTATGGCGACTAAGCCCTGTCAATGGGCCACTAAACCGGACCAACCCACATTGAACCCAATACTGATCCCGACTACGCTGGAATGAAACATAGTCGGCGCAACTACGCGGGCCGATGCTGGAGTAGGGTGGTTTTCGACCACAGATAAACCAGGGCCCATGGTGAATTTAACATACTGTAGCACATCAAAAACTACATCCTAAGGGATGTGCCACGGCGCCGCTGTTGCATGCTGGGTTTGTTCCGACGCTTCCCCTGGGCACGCCCGGAGCGAGCACGGGAAACTGGGGCACGGTATCCAGCGACAGACGTTGTCCAAAACAGACATCGGCCGTTTGTTGGACAGACGGCGCTGTCCCAAGCGGACAGCGGCTGCAGCGACACCGACAGCGACCCCCGTCCATACGGCTGAGGGAAGAAATTAAGCAACGCTCCCCCCCTCCCCCGTAACTCAACGTTGGCACGTTCCTTGAAGACCACTCGGATGCCGAAATTCGGAAGATCCGAAACCAACTATGCTTTTGGGGGGAGGGATGGGGAGTTTAGCACATATGTACTGCATGAATGTTGTATGCTGCTCAATGGTTTCCGACACATTTCGACCGTACCGATGACCACCTGACCCCCGCGAGGGATCGGCGACCGGGGTCCACCCAAATGGTCTGCATTCATTTGGTCGGAGGATCGCGCTCTATCGCTGGTGCATCGCCGATGCGCCAGCGACGTCGGCCATGCACCAGCGCTGTCGGCGTGGAAACAATCTGGTCCCACATCGACCCGCACTTGGGAAACCCAAAAAGTACCGATGCCGCTGCTCCCTGGACCTCTCCTGGAGTGCGCTCCGACCAAGACTTCGAAGCGCGCCCTGCGACGGCGACGATGGCCTCCTAGGAGGCCCCAGCACGGGCGAAAACGCGGGACAGGCAGCGGCATCGCCACCTTGTCCTCTTCCGAGCATCGGCGACGCGGCGCGATCCTCCGATCCAGGCGGGCAATTCGGGGGCGCGCAAACATGGATTAGCGATCCAGACCGCGTGGTCTCCAGATCCATGGGTCGGGGGAGGTGCCCTCCCCGAAATGCGGCCTGTGCCGCCTCGCTCGGCGGCGGAAATCCGCGATTCCCCATGGAAACGGGACCCGTCGCTAATCCACACCCCCTTGATCCATGTTTGCGGTCGCCTGAACCTTTTCCTCTTCCGAGCATCGGCGACGCGGCGCGATCCTCCGACCCAGGCGGGAGGCCTGGGCAATTGAGTATCGTTTCACCGATCCCCATCCCCAGCGGCGTGGCCTGGGCCCAACTGGCCGACTTAATTAGCCCCCTTGGATGGGGATATAGGCCGTTCCTTTCGGGTTTCGAGGGGTGCATCCCCAACCGGGGTGGTAATTTGGTGGGGGTCTCGAAGGGGATGGGGATGGAGATGGGGTCATGTAGCTCCCCTAGTACTTGAGGACCACATCCCACAAATAATTTCGAGCACCCAGAAAACTACCGAGACGGTGTCGAACGAATATCGCCTCCCAGGGCACGACACGTGAAATTCCTCCGGCTTCAGTAGTTTCTTGGTGCTCGAAATTATTTCTGGTGATCAAAGCTAAAGTAGGTTGGAAAATCATACGGATGGGGATCGATTCACCGATGCTGAGCAGTGGCGCGACGCCCCGGTCCGCGGGGGCAGCGGCCGCGGGCCTCGTCGGCGCCGAGGCTGAGGAGGAGCGCGACGGCGTAGCCCACGCTCAGGACCTGGCAGCCGGCCCACTGTGCCCCCAGACGGGGGGCTCCTCCTCCTCCTCCTCCTCCTCCTCCTCCTCCTTTTCCTCCTCCTCCTCCTCCTTTTCCTGCTTTTCCTCCTCCTCTTCTTCCTCCTCCTCCTCCTCCTCCTTGGAGGGAGGGTTAATTCCAACATCGTTGGTGGCTCTTGGGTTTACACTGGTCCTCCTCCTCCTCCTCCTCCTCCTCCTCCTCCTCCTCCTCCTCCTCCTCCTCCCCCCTCAGACGGGGGGGCCGAGAGCAGGAAAACCATCTTCAGAACGAGCGCCCCGACACTCGAGGCTGTTTAGAAAAACGCGCCCAGGGAAGAAATCCAAGGGGGGCACGGCTGCCTGGGGGAGACGCCCGGCGCCGTTTCGCAAACGCCTGGTGATGGGGAGGCGGGGTGGTGTTTCTGCCCTTGAGGTAGTGGAAAACGGGGAAGAAAGGATGGAAGGGTGACGGCGGTGGATCGGGATCGGGACCGCGCCTACATCCAAGCGGGCGGCCCGTGCAGCCCCCCCCCGCCCCAGTCGTCGGAGTCGTCCCCGAAGTTCGCCGCCGCCCAGGCGTCGGACTTTAAGAGGCATGGCACTGCCGCAGGTGTACCCACGCCGCTCGCCCCACTGGCGACGCAGGGGAGGGGGGCGGGGGGAGGAGGAAGGAAGGACGACGGGAGGGGAACAGGGGGGGGGGCACAGGGGGGGGGAAGAGGCACGGTGGCTTGGAAAAGGCGAGCGGGGGGATTCTGACAACCCACCGCGGCACGGCACGCACATTTTGTTCGCCACGCCGGGCCCTGAAGCATCTTCCGACGGAAACTTGGGGCCCCCACTTCCTTGAAGGCACATGAAAATTAAGAGGTCCGTGGGACCCCCTCTACTCTGGATCCGCCATCTTTGTTCGGCAACTTCACATATAGGGCGAACAATCCCGTCCTACTTTCAAGCTCCTTCAAAATCGATGTCTGCCATATTTGTCCGTCGCTGCTTTCACCCTGTCCGCCCTACTTCGTGGACAAATTCGTGGAAGCGCTTCTACATAATAATGGAATGTTCCACACAAATATGGTGGACATGTGCGCCGTAGAGTTTTGCAACATACGGGATGACTTCCCGACGCCATTTTACATCGGATAATCACCAACAAACGGCGTATCTGGAATCAGGAGATGGGGAGCGACAGGGGGGCGGACGTCTCCGTGAGGGAACATCGGCCTGGAATGAAGATGCGTCGCCGATAGATAAGCGATGGACCCCCGATAGCAAATCTGCACGTTCGTGGGCCACCCAGGCCCCCATCTCGGGGGCGCGTAAACATGGATTAGCGATCCAATGGATTTGGCGCGCGGTCGCCAAATCCATGGATCGGGGGCAAGTGCCAAATCCATGGATCGGGGCAGATGCCCTCCCCAAAATGCGGCCTGTGCCGCCTCGCTCGGCGGCGGAATTCCGCGATTGCCCATGGAGACGGGACCCGTCGCCAATCCACGCCCCCCTTGACCCAGGCTTGCGATCGCCTGGCCATCGGAGATCGAATGGCGACTTGGGGGTCGACGCGTGCACCCCTGGGGCCCGTCCCCCCGCACGTCGTTCCGTGGCTGTCGGGGGCCACAGCTCGTCTCTCCGGCGGCCGCTCGGGGCTCTCCGGGCACCCCCAGAGCGCTCGCCGCGAGGCGCAGCTGCTGGAACGCGCCCCGAAGCTGGGAGAGTGGCTGGGAGCCGACGGAGGCGGGCCGAAAACCTCCCCCCCCCTCGAGCGTTGCCCCTGAGTTGCGCTCTCCCCCCCCATCCTCCTCCTCCTCCTCCTCCTCCTCCTCCTCCTCCTCCTCCTCCTCCTCCTCCTCCTCCTCCTCCTCCTCTTCTTTTTTTTTCTTCTTCTTCGTCTTCGTCTTCGTCTTCGTCTTCTTCTTATTATTAGTTTTCTTCGTCTTCTTCGTCTTATTCGTCTTCTTTTTCCTCTTCCTCTTCCTCTTCCTCTTCCTCTTCCTCCTCCACCTCCTCCTCCACCTCCACCTCCACCTCCTCCTCCTCCTCGTGCTTCCCATCGGGGTGTGCGAACATGCAGTCTGTGCGACGGCACTCGCGCCCATGGCGGCAGACAGGCAGCGACGGCGAGCGTCCTGGGGCCTTGCAACGTTTCCTAATCCCTCCTCCCTCCCTCCCTCCCTCCCTCCCTCCCTCCCCCCCTCCCTCCATGCCACCCCCGCTCTCCTCCTTCCCTCCCTCCCTCCCTCTCCCTCCTCCCGCTCCCTCCCTCCCTCCCTCCCTCCCTCTCTCCCTCGCCTCCTCCTCCTCCTCCTCCTCCTCCTCTTCCAGCTCAGCGAATGTAATGATGTCTTACTGGCGGCCGGCCGCGACAGGGGCTGCAGGAAATGCAACAGGCAGGTCAAGATCTACAAGCCCAAGGGCGGCAAAGAGTCGGCAGCGGGTCGTCAATTGACGGGCGCCCTGTCGGCCAAAGCCACCGTGGAGGAGCTGCTGCTGCTGCTGCTGCTGCAGGCAAGCAAGTTGCCGAACGACGATCCTACAGACGTTGAAGATGTTGCTCGACAACCAGGCCGTCAAGGCAGCGGCCCCCACGGAGACAGCCTTGCCCAAGGTCTCTCCCGCTGAGGCGGTGAGGAAGGCCGAGGGAGCGTGGCGAGAGACTACGACGAGGTACAAGCAAGCGGTTGCGCAGGTCACGCGCTGCCAGGGGAATCTAGATAGGGCGCAGTTGAAGGAGTCAGATGGGCTCAAAAGGCTGGCGGTCGCTGAGCTGGCCAGAGAAACAGCGGCGCAGGCGCTGGCCAACGACGCTGGCATTGCGAAGTCTGTCTACGAGCTCGTGTACCTTTCGTGGGACACCGCATTCTTTGCCTCCCTGGACTCCTTGGAGTGCGAGGCGTCCGAGCGTGAGGAGCCTCACAATTTCGAGGAGGACCTGAGGACGACCAAGACGGATCTTGCTGTCAAGTCGGCCACGATTGCCGAGTGGAAGCTGAAGGTCAACGACACGAGGAAGGCCATCGAGGACAGGACGGCCAAGAGGAGGAAGACGGCGCAGGATGCATCCAATGGGGCTCCAGCGGCGGCTCCGCGACCAGCGGCGCTGCAGCATACGCGGCAGCACGCACGGCGACGGCGCCGACCAAGGTGGACAGCGTGGACGGCGGGCACTCGGAGGCAGAGATCCAGAGTGAGATGAACCGCATAAAGCAGGTCAAGGACTTTGCCGAGGCGGCTGGGGAGCAAGCGCAGCCGCCTGCAACCCCAAGTCGGGCTGCCTGAGCAAGTGCTCATGCCGAGGGCCTGTCGGCACCTTCGGCCTCGCGCGGGAGCCAGTCGGTGGTCGACGACGTCGGGGGCCAGGAGCCCACGAACGTCGGCCAGGGCAGCAAGAGTTGCAGTTGTTTGTCGCCACGATCACTCACCTAGCTCATCATGCCTGGATGTTCTTGCCTGGCGCAGAGCAGCTCGCCGAGTGCCACTTCATGGGGCTGGCGGAGAAACATGTGCATGGGAAGGGTGTTACTCGAGACGAGTGGGCCCGACGGGCGCAGCATGTCCACTTGAAGTTGTTGGACAACGGAGCCAGGCCTACGGGAAGGGCCAGTTCGGAGTCTACGCATTCTTGTACAACCGAAAATGGCGAAGTTCGGTTGGCAAGGACGTACCGTCATGTACATCGTTTCGCAGCTCAGGCGCATGATCATCCTGGGTTGTCAACGCCTGGCACCAAGTTTCTCTTTCGTACTGATTCTATGCTACGGCCATTGGTCAGTTGGCTTCAGCGGCGACAGCGTGGGGCGTCTGTCGCGACTTGCAGTTTCCATTAGTTGCCTTCGTCTTCCTTGGTGTGTAGTTGGTGACTGGAACGTTGGAGCTGACTCGATGGCACGGTCGACGTACCTAAAGAATATTGGCTGACACATCATCAAGTCCGACGCGACTTACACTTGTGTGTCTAGTCAGGGCAGCTCTCACATCGATCATTTAGTTGTGAGTCCTTCGTGCACTCCATATGTCACCGAGGCCCGCACCATAGAGGCGGCCCCCTGGAAGCCGCACTGTGGTCTCTCCACCAGTTTTCGCAGCAATGGTCTCCAATTGCTCGCGCGCTCGCTTGTTGCCGCGCCTCGCTTGCCTCGGCAGCCTCGACCGAGGGCGGAGGCCGCGGCTGGATCAAAAGCTAGCCGTGCCAACGCAAAGTCTCGTGAGAGGGCCGAGCGGGTCCGTGCTAAACATAAGGCCGTTCGTTGCGAGTTGTTTTCGAATCTCCTCGTTCCTGACACTTGCCCCATCCGCCTCCCAGGGTAGCCCCGTCAGCCTCGAGGGGGGCCCTGACGAGGCGCAGAGGGGGGGCGCTGGTGATGACATTGATTTTCCCCTTGATTTCGATATCTCGAAGATGAAAGGGGTCCTTGGGCTCACGAATCGTGTTTCGCTCCTCCTCCGATCCGTCAAAGCGCGCCTCCCAAGCCTCAGTCTTGCGGGGACGGGGCTGGCAAAACGGAGCGAGTCGAGTCAGGTAATCTCTGCCAGGGTAGCGTGGTAGGTGTCACTGCGGGGGAAACTGCGGCCCAACACCGAGATGGCCCTTGGGGGTCGAGTATATCCAACTCCCTTGCTGCTGCGTGCGCCCTTGTTCTCCATCCCTGCTGCTTCTTGGTCCGTGGCCGCCTCGGTTCAAATTTGAGATTCGCACTCCATCCAAGCAGTGTGGCCAGCCGCCTGAGAGCCCATCGCTTTCGCAGCAGGTCAGCAACACATACTTCAGGTCAGCCGTCGCTACGCGACGTGGGTGAGGACTGTCGAGCAGGCGGTCAGCACGCACCACGGAGCGACACTCCTCGGCAGTCACGGGCGTGGGGCTTCGAGCTGGCGGTAGCTCCAGCCAAGCAAGATCGCTCGACATCGTGCCAGGCAGAGCGGGGTGATTCAGGTTGCGCATTTGGCTGAGACAGCGTCGAAGCTTGCAACCACGGTGCCAGAAGGCGCCTCCGAACTTCGTAGCCCTTGCTTTGGTAGTTCGAAGTGCATTGCTGCAGAGCTACGTGGTCTGGACGAGTCGGACATCCGTCGTCTCAAAGTTTTGGAAGATTGGTCCGGAAGCGGTGCCAAGCGCGCGCTACCACGAGCGACTTCGGCATCATTGCGCTGGATTAGACTGTATCAGTAGATTCGATTTGTATTATTCACAAGAACATCAAGACCCCAGCCCAAAACGTCGTCGAGTTGCATGACGGCCCAGAGTGCTTGGTGCATCCCGTGGACATCATTGATAAGAAGGCAACGCAATGGCAGAAGTTATGGAGCTCTCAGTCGTTGTCCTTCGAGGCCATCATGTCCGCGCGCGATCGCATTCGGGATCGGGCGAGAGTAGAGCAGCTGGAGCCACACACGGCCGACAGCCTGCGCCGAACTGCGCGGGCCACGAAGGCCAACGCGGGGCCCGGCGTGGACAGGATGTCTCCAATCGACTTCGAGCGCGTGCCCGGCTGCGCGCTCGAGGAACTATCCGATGTATTTCAGCTCGTCAAAGACGGTCTCAGCTGGCCGTGGCAAGTCATGACAGCTGCGGGCCAACCATTGGGGAAGAAGTCTGGAGGCGACAAGGTCACTGGCCTCATAGCCATGTTCTGCTATCGATGGAGCATGGCTCGCGAGGGTCAGATGCGCCAGTAGGCTCGCGACGAAGAGCCTTCGCGGGACGCGGCCGTCGCGGGCGACGGCGCATTGAGAGAGGCATTCGTGAGTGGATTTCAGGAAGAGCTGCGCGTCAAGTCGAGCGCCCCCCATGGCCAGGTGCCCCTTGACATCGGCGCCTTGCGTGACACCATTGCATGGCCTGTTCTTGCCCAGTGTGCGTTGAGGTTGAGACCTCCGCCAGTAATCTTGTTCTTGGGGCTTCAGTTGCGTCTTTGTCCACGCGTCGCCGCGCAGCTCGATGCCTCCCCGCGCCCTTTTCAGCCGACCCGTTCGGCGGTGCAGGGATTAAGGGGCGGGGCGAGGCTGGCGCGACGCATGACTCACTGGATCCTGCAAAGACTGACCAGCGCAAACCCTCAGTTATCACAGCTGCTCGCGGGTGGACGATTTGTCTTCGCGCGTTGCAGGGCCTCGGCAGGTCGCGCGAGAAACTTTGGCGGAGGGCATCGCTGGCGCGGTCGTCGGCGCGCGTAGCCGCGGGCTGGACATCTCGCCCGAGAGCGCCGTCGCGCGCGCCCGCCGCGCCGGCGCCGAGCACGTGGTGAAGCTGGTGGGCAGACGCGGTATTCGTGCGAAGGGAGCTCTGCAGGCGGTGCACCTTGGCGCGGGCCAGGGCAGCGGCCGCAGGCAGGCTCGCGACGCGGCGCGCAAGCGGGCGATCAAGGCTGGCACGCATCGCGACAAGTTGCGCAGGTTTGCCAGAGCATCCAGCAAGTACCCCACGACCTGTCGGACACAGAGGGCGGGCCCGCAAGCGGCAGGAGTGCGCGGCCATCAGGTGCGCGGCTGCTTCGGGAGCGCGATGGATTGTCATCGGCGGCGTCTGGCAGCGGCGGCGGGTTCGACCGAGAAAAACAATGCGTCGCCGCGCCCCTCTCCCTGCGGCTACTCGCTGCAGACCCTGGCCTGGTTCTGCCGCGTCAGCGCCTCAAACAACATTTACAAGTCTGAATTTCCGAGCCATCCTTGCGCGCAGGCATCCAACGTGCATGGGCGACCACCGCCCAGCAGTTGGCCAGCATTCCCGAGCAGCATCGGTTGCGACAAATTCGTGGTCCGATCTCTGCAGTCGTCGCCCACTTGCCTCAGGCGGGCTGCTGGAGCCCGAACTCTGCTGCCGAGGTGGGGCGCAACGATAACGATTCAAGTGACAGGCGCGCGTGGAACTTTTCCTCTGAGGCCACTGGACTGGCTCAGAATGCGCCCCTCCTGGGCGAATTTGAGGCCTCGATCAGCCGACGGTTTCGGCGCGGCGTTGCAGGGCGCAACTGCGGAGGAGGACTGGGGGGGAGCTGGCGTGGATGGCCATCGCCGCTTCCTGCGCAGTCTCTTGGGCGGTTACAAAGGCAGGCAGTTATCCGAGCTGGCGCTGGCCATCGCGGTCGGCGGCGCGCGGCGTCAAGAGCGCAAGCTCGACGCTGGCATGGCCGACGCCAGCGAATGTGCTCGATGTCGTGACGGGGCCAACTCAGCCCTGCACCACGCGCGGTTGTTCTATTGCAGTGGGCGAGGCAAGGCGATCGCAGATTCTGACTTCTCGGTGTCGCGATCCTTTGCTGAGCAGCACATGTTCCCATGCTTTCGGATGGGGGTATCATTCCAGCAGCCTGGATTTCAGTCTCTGCTCCCGTGGAGAAGCCAGCTTGGAGTTTCGGCAACGTTTCTGGCGCCCTCGAAGGGCATTTCCTCGGTCATGGCGCGCGCGATTCCCTTCTGGTTACTTTCGGGGACGCGTCAGACGGTGCCGACGCGCGCGACCCCCGTCTCAAAAAGATCGACATGGGCATCACTGTCCTCGCGAATTCTTCACCCCCCACTCTGAGACCGCACTTGCGGGGGCCGCTCTGGGGTGCATAAGTCCAGCAGACGGCCCCACGTGGTGAATTGCAACCTAGCGACGGTCATCCGTCATGCAGCACGTGCAAGTATAAATGTTTCGGGCAATGGCGGAGTCTGTCGGGGTTAGCGGCAGTCGGCGCATAGGCGGCCCGAGGGCCCGAACGCTGACATCTGGAGGGAGATTGGCGAGCTGCTGCGTGCCCGGCGCAGGTCAGCCGCTGGCGCCATTGTCCTCCAGGCCCCCCCCCCGCCTCAGTCCAGGTGAGGCCTTGTCCAGAAGCATTCGCAATGTGCCGATCCAGGGTAACGAGGTGGTGGGCGGTCTCGCCGAGCGCGCGGCCAAGTCAGCGTGCTGACGGCGGGAAAAAGGCGGTCTAGCGTAGGAATGTCGACGAGGGTCTCGTGCCCCCCCTCCCCCTCCCCCCGTTTCGGTGCCTCGCCCCAGGCCTGCTGCTCTTGCGCGCCTCGCGTCGGCGCGCGTCCTGACAGACGGCGGGCAGGCGCGTGTGGTTTGCAAATCTTCTAGCACTATCGATGCTGATGAGCGCGTTTGGCTTTTAAGTGGGCACGGGCCCCCGAGGGCGGTCTTTACACATCGCTGGAGGTTGGGCCCACCCCACGCGTAAGTTGGCCTTCGGTACGGTTCATAAGGTCTGGATGTGTAAAGGTTGCGGCTTCTTTGTCCAGGATCAGCTACGTGGTCTTGGTCAGCCATGTGGAGTCAAACCTTTGACCAAGACACGCCGTGAGTACCTCGACAGGTTCAATCGCGGGCTCCACCCCAATGCTGGCCATGTGGCTGGCAAGGCTGGAGGAGAGTAGTCAGTGTCATGTTGTATCGCACCTGCAATGGCGGTAATCCTGCTGAGCCTGCTCCTCTTCCATTCCAAAATAAAAAAACTGCTCCATGTCGCCCCCCCCTCAGGCCTGTATTCAGGGCGGGTCGGGCGTTTCGCCTGAGACTTCTTCGCCGCTTATGACCCTGAAGCTTAGAAAGTTGGCGACTGTTTCACAGATGGAGGGCAAGTGGTTTTCAAAATGTGGCTCTCGCCTCAGCGCGGCGCGCACTCGTTTTAAACATTTGCAAGAGCTTCACGGATTGAGGGCGGGTCGTTTTCGAAATGTGGTTCTCGCATTAGCGCGGCGCACATTCGTTATGCAACTTTGCAAATGTTTCACGGATTGAAGGCGGGTGGTTTTCAACATGTGGTTCTCGCACTTGCGCCGCGCGCATTCGTTATAAGACCTTGCAAGAGCTTCACGGATTGAGGGCGGGTGGTTTTCAACATGTGGTTCTCGCCTTGGCGCGGCGCGCATTCGTTCCAACAAATGGCAGAGTTTCACGGATTGAGGGCGGGTGGTTTTCAACATGTGGCTCTCACCTTAGCGCGGCGCACATTGGTTTTTCACGGATTGGCGGCAGATGGTTTTCAAAATGTGGCTCTCGCGTTAGCGCCGCGCACATTCGTTTCACGGATTCCCGTCATCAACGTACCAGAAATGGTTGTCTGAGAAGATTCAGGATTACGCGGGCGCAACAGTTACGTTGATTCGCGGTGTTGAGATCCCGAAAATGGCCTTCTAGTACGATTCAGGATCGTCAACACGCAACAGTCAGGTTGATCCGCGGCGTTGGAATCCCGAAAACAATGTTTTGGCATGCTTGCGTTTTTTGTTTTGAAAAATTGCCCAACGAGGCAGTTCCTTCAATGGACATGAACCGTTGTAGGGGCCTATGGGAGGGGAGCTTGGAGAGAGGGTATATTCCAACACCGTTGATGACTCTTGGGTTTACACTGGTCCTCCTCCTCCTCCTCGTTCCCCCTCCTGCTCCTCCTCCTCCCCCTCCCCCTCCAACTCCCCCCCCCTCCCCCTCCCCCTCCTCCTCCTTCTCCTCGTCCTCGTCCTCGTCGTCGTCGTCCTCCTCCTCCTCCTCCTCCTCCTCCTCCTCCTCCTCCTCCTCCTCCTCCTCCTCCTCCTCCTCCCCTCCTCCTCCTCCTGCCCCCCATTCCCCTCCCTCCTCCTCCTCCTCCTCCTCCTCCTCCTCCTCCTCCACCTCCACCTCCTCCTCCTCCTCCTCCTCCTCCTCCTCTCCTCCTCCTCATCATCATCATCATCATCATCATCATCATCATCATCCTCATCATCCTTCTCCTCCTCCTCCTCCTCCTCCTCCTCCTCCTTCTCCTCCTCCTCATACCCCCCCCTCCTCCTCCTCCTCCTCCTCCTCCTCCTCCTCCTCCTCCTCCGGCTCCTTCTCCTCCTCCCCCTCCTCCTCCTCCTGCTCCTCCTCCTCCCCCTCCCCCTCCTGCGCCTCCTCCTCCTCCTCCTCCTCTCCTCCTCCTCTCCCTCCCCCTCCTCCTCCCCCTACTCTCCCCCTCATCCTCCTGCTCCTCCTCCGCCTTCTGCTCCTCCTCCCCTTCCTCCTCCTCCCACTATTCCTCCTCCTCCCCCTCCCCCTCCTGCTCCTGCTCCTCCTCCTCCCCCTCCAGGTGGCTGAGCAACGTTGCAGTTTCTTTCCGTGGCCGCCCGCTCACCTCAGCCCCCAACCCCATTTTGGGGCGGCCACAAGACGGGCGCGCGGCCGCGATCGCGCTCGCCAGCGTGGCACAGGCGGGCTAGGAGATTGAGATCAGAAGCTCGAGTCTGGCTCCGCTCCGAGGCACACATCAGGCGACTCCGAGACCACCGCGGCAATTCCCCGCCCGACATGGGCAAAGGAGTAGACAAGAGCTCGGAATTGTACACCAAGTGCAGCAATTGTGGTGTGCGCGAGTGGAACCCATTGTTGGTCCAACGTGATCGGTTCTGCAAGTGTGGAGTTCAGGTGGCGCTACACAAAGGCAAGGCCGCCAAGAACAAGAAAGGCTACGATGGTCAGGGCAAGGGGCAAGACACCTCGCTCGGCCTGCGCATCACCGACGCCGCCTCCCCATCCGACATCCTTGTGCGCGCGTTGGGGGCCACCGGCGATCCGAATCTCAAGGCGGCGCTGCAGGCCGAGTTGCACAAGGTTCAGACGATGGCGGGCTCACAGAGCGTGGGCGGCATGGCACCAGGTGAAGCCCATCGGCGAGCTGAGGCAGCGTGGCGCGAAGCTGATCGGCGCCATGACCAGGCGTCGCATGCGGTGGCGAAAGTTCGCGAGCAGCTCAGCCGAGCCCTCGAGCGCGAGGGGGAGGCGGTGAGGCAGCTCGCACAGGCCGAGATCGCCAAGCGCATCTCTGTTCGTGCCCTGGCGGCGGAGGCTGGTCTCGCGGCGGCAGACAGCGCGGCGCCAACATCGCAGCCCGAAAATAGGACCTTCGGCGCCGCGTGGGACGAGAGTTTCTTCACCGCCCTGCGCAGCGGTGGGTGCGATTGTGAGGGGTCCGAGAAGGTTGGACCGTTGCGCCTGGAGCAGGAGCTCATCGAGGCCAAGACGGCCATCGGCGAACGTTGTGACCGAATCCAAGCATGGAAGTCCAAGATGGAGGAGATGCAGAAGTCGGTTCGTCAGCGCATGGCCAAGAAACGCATGGGTGATGACGGTGGATCCTTCGAGGGCGGAGGCGGTCAGGCGGGGGCGCCTGCGGCCCAGCCCGCGGGATCCGAGGCAGCACCCCCAGCGGCCGCGGCCAGCGGTAGTGGCGACGGCCGGCAAGCTGAGGAGCGGATCGAGAAGGAGATCCAGAGGGTTCGTGAAGCTAAGGCGGCGGCCGCTAAGGCAGCGGCGGCCACGGCGGCGGCAGCGGCCCAGGCGGTTGGCCGCGGCGCGGCGGCAGGCGCGGCTGGGGCGGCGTCACCAATCAAGGACGGCCAGAAGTGAGCACAGGCGGCCCCTGCGGGCCCCTCGGGTGCCGAGGCTGAGGGCGACGTTCTGGGGGCCGCCAGCCACGCTCCCTCCCCATCCAAGGTTGGTCGCGCAGCAGGCGGCGAGGCGGCCGCATGCTCTGCAGCCACTACGTCTTCAAGCGGTCCGACATTCTCACCCCCCTTTTCGAGTCCAGCATCGACCTCGACATCCGCACTGGCAGCGGCAACGGTGCGGCCGAGGCTGGATGGGCATGCTTTTCTTCCGCTGCACAGCCCCCTGATATGATGCAGGTCTTCTTTGGCAACGTCACGATTCTAGGCGAGCAGTCTTGGAATTGTATAACCGAGCTTGCCAAATCTCGATATATTCAGTTTTGTTTTTTTGCGCTGTGCGAGACCCACGTCACATCATCTCAAGTGCCTAAATGGACCAAGAAGGCGAGAGCTTCGCACCCCCGATGCTTTGCCAACAGGGCCCGGCCTACTGGTAGACAGTGTTTGACTGTGTCGGGACAGGCTAAGGCGAACGAGGGGGCGAACTGTTTCTTGCCGAGGGTCATAGACAGGCACGCCCGTTAGTACATGGCAAGCTTGGGTCTCTCTGTGAGGTGGGTCGCAACGTTCTAGATGGGTTTCTCCCCATGGTGATTCCTCTGCAGGGCTTTGCATTGCCATCGTCACTTTCTACAATAGAGGTGGTTTCTCCAAATACCCTGGATCATTCTAGGGGACTTTAACATGACTCCGATGGAGCTCAAGCATTCTGGTTTTGTGTCCAGGCTAGGGGCTTCGATTCAGCAGGCACCCATCGAGTCGACCTGTGTAAGTTCGAATGGCTCCACGCACATCGATTTTGCCGTCGCCTCAGCTGCAACCGCCCCTTACATTGCAGGACTGAAGGCGATAGGAGATGCGCCGTGGAGCCCTCGCTGCGCCATGCTGCTCCAGCTGCGCGGATCAGGGGGGCAGCTCATCACCAGGTCCTCAGTCTTACCCGAGCGCTTCGCGCAAGTATCCAGGCCTCAGACGCAGGCCACCGAGGGGTCAAAGTCCTCTCGCGCTCAGGGCCATCAAGCGAGCTCTCTCCCGAGAAAAGCAGCTCGAGCGTAGCAAATCTCTTTTTGGCGACCCTTTGTCTCAACCCGACAATGCCAGCGCCGAGGTCGCGGGTTCCGCGAGCCCTTCGGGCGGCGCGCCCTTGGGGGCTGAGGACCACGAGGGCCATGAGCGCTGGGATGGCTTGCCAATTCGGAGGTCAAGACGAGGACGAAGTGGACCATTGGGCCGAGGAGCCCAACTTTGGGGAGTTCATTCGCCCGCCCATTCTCCTTCCCTCCTCGCCTGTCGGGTCGGTCGCCTCCCCCTCTAACTCGGGTGCGCCCCGCCAGGGTGAAGCTCCTATGATTTCGGGGGGGGGGGCACCTCCTTTTGCGTGAGCCCCTGCGAATGATGATGTTGAGTCCCCCCCCCCCCCCGCGAGATCCAGCCCCATATAAGTGAAGCTAATCCCGATCCGCCTCCGTGCGGTGGTACTCCTTCCACCGATCTGCCCTCTTCGGATGATGCTGTTGCGTTTGCCCTTCCCCAGGTCCGCTGGGTTCGGCTCGAGCCAATTATGGCTTTCATCTGCGCCCCCTTGACGACGCGTGGAAACCCCATCCAGCAGTCGTTAGCATTCCACGTGCGCGGTCAGTTCGTGCTCGCAGTCAGCTGGGCGTTCTCAGCAGGGGTCGCAGCAGCCGAGGAGATGCACGGAGCGGAAGGCTCTGGGCTCAGCATCTCTCGTGCGAGAGGCCCCACGATGACGGTCCAGCAGGTGCGGCAGTCCACGCACTATCGCGACATGCCTTTCCAGGATGCCGCTGCTAACTGGTGGGGGCGAGTTGCCGTCGTCGTTGGCAAGGCCACCGAGCACAAGCAGAGGAGCAATGGGCATGCACAGATCGCATCATTGTGTGAGGCAGCAACGAAGTTATCAGGACATTTCCCCGATGGAATTCAGAGGATGGTAATGATCCGCCGTGAGGCTACGTCGTGGGCCTCGTCGGGATGCACGGGCAATTGCGCGAGATCCCAGCCGCCCAACTAGAGCTGCTGTCCAAGGAGGCTGCTCGTATTGCGAGCAGGGCTAGGTCTCGGGCGCTGTCGGCATCGTTATCAGATGTTAAGCAATGGGTTATGCGGAATGAGTTCGCAGGGGGGAGGGCCTTTCAAGGCCTCAAAGGAGCAAGTGGTCAGTTCGCACTTCGTCGCGGACGACGGGGACACAGTCTACCATCCTCGTGATGTGGGCGAACATCGAGCATCCAAGTGGCGCAAGCTGCGGGCGCCGGGGCACATGGATTACCAAAAGGCGGAGGAGCTGTTCGCGACTATCCGCGCGCGCGAACGGGGGGGGCCGCTGGAGCCCTTGACCGCCCACGACGTCCGCCGCGCAGTCAGAGCGATGAAGGCTAAGGCAGGCATGGGAATGGATAGATTGTCACCAGTCGACCTGGAACGATTGCTAGAGACGATGCATTGTCGGAGCAGGCGGCCTCGTTCAACATGTTCGAGGAATGTCGAACATGGCCTTGGCAGCTCATGGGTGTCGCTGGCAGATCACTACCCAAGAAGGCCGAGGTGCAGTTTTGAGTGGTCGGATCAATTTGTATGATTTGTCGCATTTGAAACATAGCGCGTGAGCCTGTTGCTCAACAATAGCCATCCGGGACCCAGCCCGACTGGGACGCCGCGGTGAAGGGCAACGGCGCTCTTCGCGAGGCGTACATGAAGGCACTCAATGAGGAATTCTATACTCGGATGAAGATGGCCAACGGACACGCGCTGATGGACATCCAAAGTTTCTACGATATGATGGAGTGGGACACCCTCGACAAGGGAGCTATGCGGCACGGATTCCCAGCAGTCATGTTGGGGTTGGAGTTGCAAATATGTGCGAGCCCTAGGATGTTGGATCAGGGGCACGCGGTGTCGAATTCCTTCCAACCCACCAGGAGCAATATTCAAGGACTCCTCAGTGGGGCACGTTTTGCACGGTGCGTCACGAGTCTGGTCATGGAACGTCTCACGGCGATGCATCTGAGACTGACCGAACGGCTATGGATCGACGACTTATCGCAGTCGGCAGTCGGGTCATCAGCAAGTGTGAGACGGGACCGGATTGAAGGCGTCACTTCGATTTTCGATCACCTTGCCAGTGAGTCTCGAGCTGGCTAGCAAGAGCTCCGTTTCATGTTCGGCGATGGCGGATGCTTGGGCGATTGCCAAGACTTTGAGGAAGCGAGGCATCGAACTGCAGTGTGCCAGACGGATGGCTTGCCCAGGCGTTCACCTGTCTTGCGGTCGGCGTCGCGGGCGGGGCGCGAGGCAGAAGCGCGCGCAGAGCACCGAGCGGCAGCACGTCGCGCACAAGAGATTCGCACTGTCGTCTCGCAGGTTCAAAATATGTAAGAAGGTGGAGCTGGCAGGCCCTCAGGCAGGAGCCCGCTATGGCCGCCAAGTCTTAGGGCTGCCGCAGTCATCCTAGGTGCAGCTCAGACGCAGGTTAGGGGGCGTCTCAGGCCATCGGCGTGGACGGTGCCTGACGAAGTTGCTCGACCTGAGAGCACCAGGGGCCGACCCTGGCTATGTGCTCCCTCGCCAATGCGTCCGTCGGGCAGTGGTTCAAGTGCTGGCTAGGCGCCCCGCAGATGAGACATGCGTTTGGCAAGGTCTGGTCAGACCTGGTCCAACAGATTGTAGGCCTGGATGTCCAGCATAGGGCTCGGCATGTTCGGGGGCCGATATCTCTGCCCCAGTCCACTACTTGGTGGGCGACCAGTGGGAACTCAGGTCAGCCACTGAATGGTATCCCCATGTCGGGCCCGACGGGATGCAGCATGGTTGGAATTCTGGGTCAGAAGATTTTGAGGCGTTTGATCAGGCAGGCGAGCTGACAGAACATTTCACGGAGACCCTCAAGGGGCAGCAGTGGCGCGTCGCCGCTCAAGGTTTCTGTGGAAGCGGCATGGAGCAAGGACTAGACAATTTCTCGCTCCGCAAGCTCTTGTTTCAGCTTGAACAATTGCCTGTTTTCGGCCGCAAGGTTTCTGAGCTCATGTCATGCATTGCTGTAGGTGGCGCGTGACCTGCAGCTAGGAAGAGTGCGCTTGGATACGACATCCCAAGCGAATGTACTCGGTGTGGCGGGGGGCCCGAGACCCCAGTCCACATATTCTGAAGTTGTGAATGTAATAAAGGGGAATGCAGCTTTCAGTGTGCCAGAGAGTCTCAATCCCCGCGCTTTGAATGAACCCGAAAGTTTAGACTGTCATTGGTTGCGAGGCCTCGTTCCGTCCCCGATGCTTGAGGTAGATCCACCACCAGCGAATGATGTATGGATTCGCAGCCACGGTTCTGAGGCTTTTCATGACAGCTTCTTTGGGGTCGGCACGGCTGGCCTACACCTGCTGATATGGGGAGACGCGCCGGGAGGAGCTGACACTCACTACCCTCAGGCTTAGGCGTGTTGGAGTGGCTGTCGCCACGGCTCCTGCCGCCGCCCCAATCTCTCAGAAATAGTTGCATGGTTCCCTCCCAGGCCGCCATCAAACGGTTCCTGGGGGGGAGCTTTTCTGTTTTGTAGCTGCCGTGGGGCAATCTAGACCCCTCCGCCCTACATTACGGATAATGATGAGGTCACTCGAAGCTTTTGGAGTAGGTGTTTTGCCCCCCAGGGGGGCCCAACGCGGACCTCTGGAGGAAACTGCATGTCGCCGTCCGTATGTCGGACCGACACCCAGGCGATGTTTGCGTACTCAAGGTGCCGTCGTATGTGGATGCTGTCGAGGTTGAGGCCAGAAGATTGCCTGGCCACCTGATTGCAGGAGACGTGTTCGTCGACGGACTTGCGGAGACAGCTGCCCGCGTTTTCAGTGTCCCCGCGGAGCAGCGTGCGAAGGTTTATCGTATCAGGAACGAGGTTCGTCTTATCAGGGAGCGTCTTCTGAGGGCCACCCTTGAGGCTTGTAAGAGGGACGGGAAAAAGGTCAGGCGCACTCCTGCTCCTGCTGTTGCCCCCCCCCTGCTCCTTCAGCGGCCGCTTTTTTAGAAAAAACCTTGTCATGTAGTGGACCCGACTGGAAACAGATGTGCTCGGTGTCACGGCTCGTGCCCTGTTAGGAATAAAGCGAGTTGGTTCGCACCCGATTGATTTGACCTCGATAAGGCGACCGAACACACATTAAGAGTGCCTCACGGGTGTCGTCTTCATTTCGCGGGGGGGTGGGTCCATCAGTCTCACTGCATGGTCCATCATGTTTATCTTAATATCTGGTTTTGTAAAGGCTGTGGTTCTTATGGCCACCTCCAGCTTAGGGGCCTGGCGTGTCAGTGTCCAGCCCATCTATGCCCACCCTTGCCTCTCACCAAGACGAGGAGGGAGTATCTCGATCGTATTTCCATGAACTTTTGGCCCAAAGTTCTCAGCAAGGCTGAGAAGGCGGCTAGAGGTCTTCCCAATTAGTGTGGTTGTGGTGTGTGGGGGCCCAATGTGGTGTGTGTGTGTGTATGTGTATGTGTGTGTGTATGTGTGTGTATGTGTGTGTATGTGTGTGTGCGTGTGCGTGTGCGTGTGCGTGTGCGTGTGCGGCGGTTTGGTCGGGGACGGAGTGGGGGGGGGAGTGAGCGTCGCGCCCGCGCGGCCCGCTCCTGTTCTTCAACTCCCAGGACCGCCCCGCCGCGCCCACGCCGCACCCTCCACCCTCCCTTTTCTTTTTTCATTTGAGTTCGTCATTGGTCTCATCTCATCTCATCACCTCCTCCTCCTCCTCCTCCTCCTCCTCCTCTTGCTCCTTCCCCTCCTCCCCCTCCTGCTCCTCCTTCCCTTCTTATCCGACCCTTCCCTGCTGGCCAAGAGGGGGTCTCCGTCCTGCCATTCCGGGGAGCGCCTCGGACTTTCCAGGCCGCGGAGCAGCCTTCCAATTCGCCTGCCTCGCTCACGGCGCCCAGGGCCTCTGCGACCCTAGTGGAGACTACAGCGGAGGCCAGTCCACAAGAAACCTTCCACAAGAAACCAAACCCTGAGACCCCAGGACATCCATTGATTTTTCTGTGTGGGAGCGTCACGCTTTCCACAGCAAAACCATTGAAACCCATGAAACCCAAGGGACCCTGGAGGCAAGCAATGTGCTTCTTAGCATGTGTTCCACTGTATGTCGATCAACGGGCTGGTGGCCTGCGCCATCGAGTCCGCGACAACAAACGGGACATAGTACCCGACAACAATGGGCACCGCTTCGAGCAACATGCCTTTGACCACGGGGAGAACCGTGGCCGGCGACGGGATCGCGCCCTCGATATCCTCAGCCGTTTTCTGCAGATCGTCAACTGTGACGTGCTCCACTGTGACGTGCTCATACTCACTAGAATCGTCAGCGTCGGCATCCGCAGCGAGGCAGACTCGCCGGAGGTATTTGGTATCAGCTGTAGCGCCTCTGCTCTCTCTCTCTCTGTCTAGATTCCCTTGCAATTTTCTGATGGTCTGGTTTTTTGTGGTTCCACCCGTCCCCTGAAAAGCCCCGAGCTGGGAGCCTCAAGAACGCTGAACATCAGCAAAAAGCCAAGGGATAGAAACCACAAAGACTTCTAATAGACCCGCACTGCATGGCGTACTGATTGCCGCAGGCGCAATCGGACGAAGACCGCCGCATTGCCGTTAGAGCGACCGTGTATCGCGAGACATTGGAGAACGCCGTGCACGAAGAGGGACTAGAGAATGCATGCGAAGATAAGCGCTCCGAAGCTCACTTTCAAGCTCGGCCAGAAACTCGTCAGTCCAGGGGTCGGTGTAATGCCGCAAGACCTGCGCGGCAATCGCAGGATGCCGCACGCGCCTCAGTGTAGCAGTGGTCAGCGCCCGCCGTTGCCCATGAGCAGCCGTCTGAAGGATCGAGTAGTGAGTTTCAGAGGATTTAGCGAGAAGCCCCAGCGCGCGGCCAGTACTGCATGTTAAATAAGCATAAGCGTCATCCATCTGGACAGAACGAGCGCAGGCTCGAGCCAGCACCAGGCAAACGAACGAAACAAAGCTGGCCGTTTTGCGCCACAATGGCTACGGAGGGAGGAGGACGAGGAGGGGGAGGAGGAGGAGGAGGAGGAGGAGGAGGAGGAGGAGGA
The DNA here is from genome assembly GCA_963575745.1 of Prorocentrum cordatum. Taxonomy (NCBI): domain Eukaryota; class Dinophyceae; order Prorocentrales; family Prorocentraceae; genus Prorocentrum; species Prorocentrum cordatum. The sequence goes on along the minus strand of CAUYUJ010014836.1, from coordinate 193,028 downwards.
GAGGGGAGGAGGAGGAGAGGAGGAAGGAGGAGGATGGGGGAAGGGAAAGGAGGAGGAGGAGGAGAAGGGCAAGGAGGAGGATGGGGCGGGGGAGGAGAAGGAGGAGGAGGAGGAGGAGGAGGAGGAGGAGGAGGAGGAGGAGCCCATCCGCCCGAACGTTGCCCCTGAGCTGAAAAACAAAGGCCCGCAGGACCAGCAGCAAGTCCAGGCCGTGGAGCACCTTCGCCAGCCCTAGCACCACGCCCAGGCCCACGCCAGTGGCCACGCTGCAGACCTGCGGGGGCCGCGAGGCGGGGAGGTCTCCTCCACCTCCTCCACCTCCTCCTCCTCCACAATTACTCAATATGAATACTACTCTCCCTCTTCCCCTGATGGCGTGCTGGGAATATTCGACCCCCCCCGCGTACTGCTTTTTTACACACAGGATTCCCGGGAATTGGGTTTCCGCCTGCGTTTTTTTCAAAATGCTGCTCTCGCTGAGGCGCCGGCCTCATTTCTGCTCCCGAATCGTTCCGAATCGTGCTCCCGCTGCAGCGTGGGCCTCATTTTCGGATCGGTGTTTTGCCTCCGTCGTTCAGGATGGCGTTCTCGCTCCAGCGCGGGCCTTTTTCTCGCGCGCCCATCCGCCCGCCACCACCGCGCCGCACCACGCCCCGCCCCGCCGCACGCACACCCACCACCACTTCCACCCACCAACGCACGCACGCACGCACGCACGCGCACCACCACCGCGCACCGCCACCACCACCGCACTACCCCACCCACCACCACCACGCTACACCGCGTCACACCACATCACACGCGCGCACACTCAGACACACACGCGCGCACACACACACACACACACACATACACGCACGCACACACACACACACACACACACGCACACACACACACACACACCACCACCACCGCCACCACCACCACCACCACCGCCATCACGCACGTACGCACCTGGCCCACCACCAAACCACCAAGACGCCACACCACGTCACACCACAGCACACGCGCACACACGCACACACACACACACACATACACACCACCACCACAACAACCACAACCACGCACACACGCACGCACGCACGCGCACCACCACCCACTACGCACACGCGCGCGGAGCCACAGGTCCGCTACGACACGCGTCCGCGGATAGAGAAAATCAGCGCCATGGTAAGGGATGGGAGGGAGGGTTAGGATGTCAGATGTTGACGCGAGCGCACCTAACTTGTCCTCAGCCTCCTCCCCCTCCTCCTTCTCCCCCTCCTCCTCGTCTTCGTCCTCGTCCTCGTCGTCCTCCTCCTCCTTCGCTCCCTTTCCTCCTAAATAAATACTCCCGGTCGCACCCCGAGACATGTCAGTAGGTCGGGCCTTGCGTTTTGCCTGAGACTTCTTCACCATGTCTCATCCTCAAGCTTAACTATGACGACAGTTTCACTGATGGAGAGCGGGTGGTTTTCAAAATGTGGCTCTCGCCTTAGCGCCGCGCAGCTTCGTCATAGACATTCGAAAGGAGTTTCACGGATGGAGGGCGGGCAATTTTCAAACTGTGGTACTCGCCTTAGCGCCGCGGACATTCGTCTTACAAGTTTGCAAGAACTGCACAAATGGAGGGCGGCACCTTTTCAAAATGTGGCTCTCGCCTTGACGTCGCGCACATTCGTCTTAAGAGTTCACAGCAGTTTCAAGGATTCGAATGGTTGACGTCCCACAAATGGTGTTCTGGTACGGCGTAGGAGTGTCAGGACGCAACCGCTTACGTTGATTCGCAATGTTGAAATTCCAGGAACGGTATAGTATTCTGGCACGAATTAGAATCGTCAGGACGCAACTCTGACGTTGATTCGCAGCGTTGAAGTCCAGGATTTTCAGACGGTTGTCTTCCGACGGGGCACTTCCCTCTATGAAAATGAAATCTTTGTAGGGACTTATGAAGAGGAACCTTGGAGTGGGGCTATTGCAACATCGTTCATGAGTCTTGGGCTCACACTGGTCTCCCGCCTTCTACTCCTCCTCCTCCTCCTCCTCCTCCTCCTCCTCTTCCTCCTCCTTCCCCCTTCAGGAGCAACGTTCGAGGGAAGAAGCTCGAGGTTGTAGGTTTTCGGTCAAGTTCTTCGGATGCCAGCGGGGGGGGCCACTCGAAGGCGGGCAGATCTGGAAGAGAAGCGGGGCGAGGGCCGAACGAACAGACGCACGACCGATCGACGCGCTCACTTCGGCCCAGAGGCAGTCCCGAGACAAGTGGCGCGGTGGCGCCGCAGCGCCCTCGGCTTTGGTGGACGGGGGCTGGGGCGAAGCGACTCTCATTCGCGGTTGGCCTTGGATTTTATCCGAGGGCCTGCAGCTTCGCCGCGGTTTTTGCCTGCCCCAAAGGTTCGACGCGTCGCCTCGGGACCTCGCCGCGTTCGCCGCGAACGCGGCATGCAGCGCCAAGGCAGACCATAGAAGAAGAAAAAACAGCATAAACATAAACTTCTGGCGCTCCGCGCGGATTTCTCGGATCCGCGCTGGGAGGGCCCAGCGCGGATCCAAGAGAACCGCGCGGAGCGCCAAAAGTTTCTGCTTTGTTCGGCGGTGGACAAGCCTCCCCTTAGCAAACCACCCTTTAATGAAAACGGCCTGGGATCGAAACCGACGGACCTGAACCCGCAAAAATGACGGCCGCGACGCCCTCTCGCGAGCCGAAAACGGCCAATTCACTAATCGACGTGTCAGGGTAGGTCTGTCCACCTCCGATTTGTGCCGTCTTTCCTTCCTCGATTCCATCCAAGATTCACACTGGCCCACGCGTGCCGCCCGGGCGTGGCTCTCTGGCTCTGGCTCTCCGTGCGAAGGCGGCTCCCCGGCGCGGCGAGGCGGCGGCGGGGCAGTGGGGGAGGGCGCGCAGCGGGAGGGTTAAGGTGGTTGTGGGCGCGGGGAGCGTCAGGGGGGGGGGGGGGGGCGACTCTATTGGACTCGAAGCTCGAGGTTCTCGGACGTTCTTGCTTCCGGTCACAGCAGAGAGCCACAGCCACAAGGCAATGGATTTTTCGGGAGGGCCCCATCGGCGGAGAACCCACCGACCTCGACGTGAGCACTCTGGCTGTGGCTGTGGCCGATTTGGCCGTCCTGGGACGCCACATCGACCACGACCAGTACGAAGCTGGCCTCGGTGCTCCGATGATGTTTGGCATGCGCAAGACATCTCCCGGAATGTGTCCTCGATGTGGTTGTGGTCGCATGCTGTCGAGGAGGAGGAGGAGGAGGAGGAGGAGGAGGAGGATGGGGAGGAGGAAGAGGAGGAGGGGGAGGAGGAGGGGGAGGAGGAGGAGGACCCGCACTGCCAGCTCTCCGGCCTCGGGGTGCCGTCCAGCACGTGCGCCTCGCCAAGAGCGCTCCGCAGGGTGCGCGCATCGCACCGATCGGCCGCGGGAGAGCCGCGGAGTGGAGATACACGAAGGCTGGGCGAGGGAGGCTATCGGGGGGGGGGCTGGCTCAGCGAGGGGGGGAACATCGAGTCTGCATCGGCGAACTGGGGCCGGCAGATCGGCGAGAGACCCCCGATAGCGAAGCCGCACAATCCAGGGCCTGGGTGGGCTGCCAAGCCCCTCTCGGCGATGATTGGGTTGCTGGGGGTCGATGCGTCCCCCCTTTACACGCCGGTCGGAAGGAGTGGGTAGAGACATGAAATGGGAAGGCGTTCAAAGTAGATTGGGTGTCTGCCCGCCCCCCAAAGGAGGACGGTAAAAGGGGAAGCCACTCGATCATTGAAATAGGAGGGCGCTTAAAGCAGATTGGAGTCTGGGACTCCAGAGAGATACCCACTTTCAACGACTGACGGGCACTGGGGGTCGACGCGTCCCCCCCCCCTAAGCCTCTCCCCTCCTGGCGTTGCCCCTGAAGGGGGGAGGGCGCGTGGTGGTGGGTGGTGGTGCGCGGCCGCTGTGTGCCTCGGACGGGGTGGCCCGTCTTCGGTGGCAACTCACGGGAGCCTCCCATACCGTCCTGTCGCCTCTTGCGACTCGACTCCAATCGACGCCAGTCGACGCCGAGTCGGCGCTCGTCGACGCCAAACTGGCGCCAAATCGTCGATTACCAGGCGCTCATCGACGCGAGAGCGTTCCAAAAACGGAACCACGAAGGTACACGAGGCCCCAATGACTTGAGACCCAACCCGTCCTCCCGCTCTCGGAGCACGCCGGCTTCGTCACCAGTGCTGGATGCAGTCCACACCAGCGTGGCCGGCGAAGCGCTCACCGCAGCCGTGGGTGTCGCATCGGCAGCGAGGGGCCCGAGCTGCCAGCTGCGGCCGGCGGGGAAGCGGGCCCCGAGCAGAGCAGCGCGCCGCGCCACGGCCACCACGGTGGCACCGACCGCGGCGGCGACGACGCGCACATGCGATCCGAACCGAGGCACGGGCGAACGGAAAGGGCCCACCCTGCGAGGTCTGGTGCAGGTCACATCGTCGAGCGGAGCCGCGGCCATGGAAACGCAGAGAGTCTGGGACGAGAGTATGTCCTCCCACCGAAAACCCCAAGAACAGGACAACACGCTTGGGGACAGCTGGTGCGGCTGTCCAGCACGAGCTTCCAACACTGGAAAACGAAAAACACGTCGGTGGTTCAAATATGGGGTCCTGGAGGATGGGTCCTGATGACGACGTGCCTCAAACAGTGTAGACCAACACTCTGGACCCCTTCCTACCCGTTGAACGTCCTCCCTCATGACCCCATCTCTGAACCACCGAGCATGGGCACGGTCGCATCCCGGGGAACCGACGAAAACAAGGCAGCGGCGACACGGGAATCTGCCGATCGAAGGGCGGCCGAAGGGGGTGCGAGCGGCGGGTCGCGGGAAGGAGGGGCCTTCCTTTGTCTGCTCGGATCGGGCCATCGCCCGTGGGAACAGGGCGACCGCAGAAGAGGGGGGTCAGGGGGAAGGGGGGCGGAGTACAGTCAACCCGTGTAGTGACGATGCGCGAGAACGACGGAAAAATCCTTGGACGCCAATTTCGAAGCTTGTCGACCGGGGCGCGGCGAACGAAACTGGTGAAGGATGGACCGAGGAGGCAAGGATGCAAGGGTACGCTTGCGGAGGTTGCCCATGTTTACTGCGCCGTTTGACTGTAGGAAGCACGGAGAGGAAGGAAAAACCGAGTAATGATTCAAACAAGAAAATGATATCATGTTTTGTGACATCCGCTCCGGGGTGACGAAGGAGCAGGGCTTCAAACAGCGAGCACCTGACACTCAGCCAGGTTCAGCCAGAAACGTCGCCGACATGAAGAATCGGCTCCACCAAACAGCACGGCGGATGAGGAACGAAGAACAAATGAGGACGGAGGCGGGAACCAGCAGAGGGGAGGGCCGAAGGAACAAGGAGGGAAGAGGAAGAGGAAGACGGAATGTAACGTAAGGAAGAAGGCGGAGGAGAGAAAATGGCGAGGAATATGAGGAGGGATTACGATCTGGAGCACGTAAGAAGAGGGGTGATGGAGAACAAACATATTTTCTTGACAGGACGGATGCGGAGGAAGAAGAGGAGCTATCCGCCGACCCTGTCGGCGTGTGTGACAGGCTTTTTCGTTCGACTCGTCGACTTCATCATGCATTGGCCGTTGTCTCTGGCGCCCCCGTTCCCTGCGCCCGACCTTTCTCTGGGCCCGTCGCCGCTCCCCCCCCCTCTTCCCTGGCTTCTCCTCAAGCGCGCCAGCCCTGCGCAATCGACCGCGCCAATTGCGTTGCATTTGAATCGAAGGGGAAACTCCCCCCCCCTTCGATCCCTCCCCCGCTGGGAGGGGGAGGAAAGTGGCCCCGGGGAGGTCCTGGGCGGGGTTCCCGGGGGGGCCCGACCGCAATGCGATTCCCCCCTGGGCAGCCCCCGGGCTCCAAGAAAATAACTAGGACGGGCCGAGAGGTTCGCGAGAGGCCCCGAAGAATGTCCACGAAGACCCCGGATCGACATGGCGGCCTCTGGCCGCCCCAAGGGCCTGCAAGACGTCCCAAGAGGCCTCCAGCCCTCAGATGAAAATCATCGAGTCCCCATTGGCTTTTGAAGCGCTTCGGCGTCGCCGCCTCTTCCAGGGCCCAAGAGGGCCCCAAATCGCGCCAAGACGACCCCAGAGGCCTCCGGGAGGGGCCCAAAACAGCTCCAGAGAACTCCAATACAGCCCAAAACACCCCCAGGCCCACGGTCCCCAAGACGACTCCAAGAGAATGCCCGAACGAGAGACCAAAACGAACGCGTCGAACCCTCGGCCCCGAGAAACTCACAGGAGCAACCGAGAGGCCCCCAGAAGGCCCGCAAGCGACCCCGAGAGGCCCCCGAAAGAGCCCCAGGGAGCCCCGAAACGCCTCCCAAGGGACATCAAGGGACTCCCATCAGGCTCCCAAGAGGGCCTTCAACTGCCCTCTGCCCTCCAGAAACCCGCAATAGCGCCTCGAAAAGACCCTAAAAGCACCCCCGAGGACCCTCGCCCACGTCGCTGCAGAATGGCTCAGGAGGCCCCCCAAATCGCACCAAGACGGCCCCGGAGGCCTCCAGGAGGAGCCACGAACGGCCCTAGATAACTCCAAGGCTGCCCAAGACACCTCCGACATTGCGCAGAAAATCCCCAAGACGATCCCAAGAGAATACCCGAACGAGAGGCCAGAACGGACATCTCGAAGCCTCGGCCCCGTGGAGCTGCCAAGAGGAACTAAGGATGCCTCCAAAAAACCCGCAAGAGACCCCTAGAGGCCCCCAGTGAGTCCCAGGAAACCCCGGGACGCCCCCAGAGGCCAGCAAGAGCCTCCCAAGAGGACCTTCATTGCCCCCCGGGAGCCCGCAATAGCGCTTCGAGAAGACCCCGAGAAGCATCCCCGAGGACTCTCACCCACGTCAACGTCCTCGCCGTCGCCAACCCAACTGTGTAGACACAGTAACGTGGTGGCCGCACTGCCCCATGCGACACCACCACGCATGCTGGTAAACGGCGAATCCATAGCGATTTCTCCGCCATCCAGATCCTGCATACAAATACACAGTGCGAGTGCGAATGTGCAGCTCCCACACAATCACCTAATCCTCCCCAAAACAACACAATGATACCGTATGAATGCTGTAGTCGTTCACCTCCCAGCAGGAATCCACCACCGCGCTTGCGGAAAAACGGAGTGTTAAAATGCCACCTCCCGTCTGGTGGGCCAGCCGCCCCCCCATATCGCACTCTTTCTTCACCTGCCCCCTCACCCCCGCCCCAGGCGTCCCCCCCCCAACCTCTGCATCCACCTCCCCATGCTCCTCCGCGCCCTCGTCGCCCCCCCTTTCCTTCCCTCCTCCTCCTCTTTGTTCACCTCTATTGCATCCTCCGCGTCCTTGTTTCACCTCCTCGTCACGCGGTTACTCACCTCCTCTTTTTCCTCTTCCTCCTCCTCCTCCTACATCGTCGCGGTCAGCGTCGTCGTTGCCAGGGTCGGCGGCGTCGGCCGCAAGGCCCCCGATACTGAAGAAGAACAGAGGCACGGACGCAAGAGAAGGGAAAAGCAAAAAGTCCTGATAGTGCACGATCGATATGTGCATATGTATACACATATGTATGTGTACACGAATGTACTGATTTTCCCACCGTCGTGGTACACATTGGTTCTTCGGTTCGGTATATGATCGGCATGGGACGGCTATGGCGCGCGGTCGTGCATGATTTTCGACGTCAAAACCTGATGTTTGGGAGAATGCCACAACGACAGCCTAGACGCGATGTGGAACCAAACCTCCATCCAGGGGCCCGACAGGATCCTCGAGGGCAAAGCAGCCGAAATCGTCGGCCACGAAGATAGCGATTCTCGATGGGGTGCATTCTCACCTAAACCAGTGATGGAGGGGGCGCTGTCGGAATGGGTGCCCGCGGACGGGGCCTGTCAATTTTTCCAACCGCGCCCTCGGCCCCAGTCGAAGCCCCTCAAAGCGATATTGAAGAGCTGAACGGACCTCTTTGGCAAAAACGACGTTGGTGGGACCCCGCAACTTTGGCTTGGCCCCAAGAGAGCTCGAGCAAACGCCCCTTACAGGAATCCCAAGACAGACGAACCGCTTAAAAGTCCCAACGCGACACGCGCCCGAATAACAGAAGTGAAATTCGATGTTGCCTTGCCCGCTGAGGCGAAGAAGGGAAATGGCGAGAGCCCATGGTCATATCGTTACTGAAACTGACCGAAACCGCGGGGCCTGGCGGCGCAACTTGCGACGCAACGCCGTCGGCGCAACCGCCTGGCCCGCCCGGTATCTCAAGAAGGCTACCCGCCATGCGGCGAGTAGGCGCAGGTCCGAGAGACTGGGCGAGCTCCGCGGCCCGCTTGGCCACGCTGTCGAAGTGGTCGGTCCTGCGCTTCCTGGCTGCGTCGAACTGTTCGGCAGACGAGACCCTCCTGGGCTCGTCGACCTCGCGCTTGTGGAACTCCATATCGGCGTCCGCGACCGCAGGCTCACCGTTTGGCATCCGCTGGAATAATGCGGTTGGCTGCGGCAACATCTCCAAGAACTTCCCAAATTGAGGAAAAGTCGACTGCGTCGGCGGAACCCGCAAACTTCGCTTTGGCGGCCTGCAGCTTGTCGCGGGCGGTCATTGTACAGAACTTAATTGAATCGATGGGCGCTGTGGCGGTCCACGCGTCCTTGGCGGCTTCCTCCTCGTTGGCCTGGTCAGCCTCGGCCTGCTTGAACCGCTCCTGCTGGTCATTCGCGGCCTTCGCACTTGCTTGGAACCGAGTCTCGAGCTCCACCTCGGACTGCTGGAGATCGTCGACGTGTTGCCTGATCCCGCCGACCTTGTCGGCTGCGCGCTGCGCCCTGGTACGGCGTCTTGCCATTCGCTGTGCCGGGGAAGTGCCACGGCAAACTCTGCCTTGGCTGGAGCCAGGGCTAAAGCTGTTCTGGGCCCCTGCAACTTTGTCCTGGTGTCGGGCAGGACTGTCTCGTCGATCTGCTGCAAGGCGTTGCAGTGCATCTCGACCAGTTGTATATTCTTCTCCGAGGTGGAGGTCTCTGTCGATGGGCCGGCGCTGTGGCGGAAGCACCATTCCCAAATAAGGATGTGACCAGCGCTCGAACTGCAACACCGCACGGGATCAGTACTGCGGCGAGAGCAGCATTCCCGAGAAAGCGATGTTCTGAATCAGGGATGCGGCCAGCGCTCGAGCGGCAGCACCATTTCCACGCAGGGGTGTGGCCGTCGCCCTGGCGAGAAGGCACCCACGATCAGAGATGTGACCAGCCAGCGCCCTCTCTACATGACCACTTCTTGACCATCTCCTCATCGTCCTCCCGATGCTCATCCTCGACATCCCGATTCTCCTCATCGTACTCCTCCTGCTCCTCCGCCTCATCGTCCGCCTCCCATTCCGCCTCATCGTCCTCCCCGCGCCACCGTCCACTTCTTCATCTGGTCACTCCTGCGCGTCCACCCCTTCGTCGTCCTCCTACCCCACTCCTGCAGGGATTCCGCACTAGAAATACATCGGGCCAGCCCCAAAAAATGAAACATTTTCCCGCCAAAGCAACCTAACAGCGATGTGTAGGAGCATATCTGGAAGCATTCCCCTTAAGATTCAGATGAGAATCCAGTTGTAGAATTCTGCTGTTCTCGCAGTCGTAGTCGCATTCGCGATGACAGTCGCAGTGGCAACGGCAGTCGCAGTCACAGCCTCAGCCTCACCCTGCCTCAGCCTCAGCCTCAGCCTGCCTCAGCCTCAGCCTGCCTCAGCCTCGCCTCAGCCTGCTCAGCCTCAGCCTCAGCCTCAGCCTCTGCCTCAGCCTCAGCCTCAGCCTCAGCCTCAGCCTCAGCCTCAGCCTCAGCCTCATCAGCCTCAGCCTCAGCCTCAGCCTCAGCCTCAGCCTGCCTCAGCCTCAGCCTGCCTCAGCCTCAGCCTCAGCCTGCCTCAGCCTCAGCCTCAGCCCTCAGCCTCAGCCTGCTTCAGCCTCAGCCTCAGTCTGCCTTCAGCCTCGGCCTCAGCCTCAGCCTGCCTCAGCCTCAGCCTGCTCAGCCTCAGCCTCAGCCTCAGCCTGCCTCAGCATCAGCCTGCCTCAGCCTCAGCCTCAGCCTGCCTCAGCCTCAGCCTGCCTCAGCCTCAGCTGCTTCAGCCTCAGCCTCAGCCTGCCTCAGCCTCAGCCTCAGCCTGCAGCCTCAGCCTCAGCCTCAGCCTGCCTCAGCTCAGCCTGCCTCAGCCTCAGCCTCAGCCTCAGCCTCAGCCTCAGCCTCAGCCTCAGCCTCAGCCTCAGCCTGCTTCAGCCTCAGCCTCAGTCTGCCTTCAGCCTCGGCCTCAGCCTCAGCCTGCCTCAGCCTCAGCCTGCATCAGCCTCAGCCTCAGCCTCAGCCTGCCTCAGCATCAGCCTGCCTCAGCCTCAGCCTCAGCCTGCCTCAGCCTCAGCCTCAGCCTGCTTCAGCCTCAGCCTCAGTCTGCCTTCAGCCTCGGCCTCAGCCTCAGCCTGCCTCAGCCTCAGCCTGCATCAGCCTCAGCCTCAGCCTCAGCCTGCCTCAGCATCAGCCTGCCTCAGCCTCAGCCTCAGCCTGCCTCAGCCTCAGCCTCAGCCTGCTTCAGCCTCAGCCTCAGTCTGCCTTCAGCCTCGGCCTCAGCCTCAGCCTGCCTCAGCCTCAGCCTGCATCAGCCTCAGCCTCAGCCTCAGCCTGCCTCAGCATCAGCCTGCCTCAGCCTCAGCCTGCCTCTGCCTCAGCCTCAGCCTGCTTCAGCCTCAGCCTCAGTCTGCCTTCAGCCTCGGCCTCAGCCTCAGCCTCAGCCTCAGCCTGCATCAGCCTCAGCCTCAGCCTCAGCCTGCCTCAGCATCAGCCCTCAGCCTCAGCCTCAGCCTGCCTCAGCCTCAGCCTCAGCCTGCTTCAGCCTCAGCCTCCTGCCTTCAGCCTCAGCCTCAGCCTGCCTCAGCCTCAGCCTCAGCCTCAGCCTCAGCCTTCAGCCTCAGCCTCAGTCTGCCTTCAGCCTCGGCCTCAGCCTCAGCCTGCCTCAGCCTCAGCCTGCCTCAGCCTCAGCATCAGCCTGCCTCAGCATTGAAAATGTGGCCCGGCGAATGGATTTCTGGGAACTCGAAGAACACGAAGTGGCCTACAGTTGGCTCCGGGCATTCAAAATCATGCCCAGGAATGGAGTTCTGGGAACTCGAAGAACACGAAGTGGCCTACAGTTGGCTCCGGGCATTCAAAATCATGCCCAGGAATGGAGTTCTGGGAACTCGAAGACCACGAAGCGGCCTACAGTTGGCTCCGGGCATTCAAAATGTGGCCCGTGAATGGAGTTCTGGGAACTCGAAGACCACGAAGTGGCCTACAGTGGGCTCCGGGCATTCAGAATGTGGCCCGGGAATGGAGTTCTGGGACCTCGAAGACCGCGAAGTGTGCAACTGTTTGCTTAAAACGACTTCCGCGGATCCCTGTCCCGATGCCGCCCAGACCCCCCTGGGGAGTCATGATGCTCTCTTTTGACACTACTAGAAACCTATCAGTCTTCGCTGTTAGGTAATAACCCCGAAATGCTCCAAAAATGATCGACAATACTCGAAAAATCGTCCCTGGACCTTCTTCTTTGTTGTTGTTGTTGTTGCTGTTGTTGTTGTTGTTGTTGTTGTTGTTGTTGTTGTTGTTGTAGAAATATTTTTTTGAATATTCCTCCTGTAGAGGGACAGGCCCGACTTGGCACCAGAGCCATCTCGCTCGCGCTTCGCGCGCTCTCAAGATCTATACCTGTTGCGGATCCTCACGCGCAGCGCGGACGCGGGACCGTGCCGAAAGGGAAAAGGCGGCCGTGGGTTTCCAAACCGACGCGCTCGTTGCCGCAGACGCGGGGGGCGAGGGGTGTGCTTTCGCATTGAGACGTGCAAGGAGGTGTAAGCATGCATTTCCCACCGCTACAAGAAGGTCCCCCCTCGCGCTTCTCCGCCGGCAAAGAGTAGGGAAGGAGGGCGGGACGGGGAGACGGGGATGGGGGGGGAGGGGAGGAGGGAAGGAGGGAGAAGCCACGAGCAGGGAAGGATGAAGTAGAAGAACGGGGGCGGAGCGGGAGGATGAGGAAGTGGGATGAGGAGGATCAGGAAGACAACAGGAAAGGACTGCCAATGCCTCTTGCTTGCTCGCATGGGTCGCATGCCGCTGACTCAATAGAAGAAATGCCTGTCCAGGAAGAGGCCGAAACCGACATCTAGTTGCACAGGAGCCCGCCGATAAGCTTCAACGAGCTCTATCAGAGTGGGGGACTCTATCAGATGCATGTATATATATATAAATATGTATATAGGTGTATATATATATATATATATATCAAAAACGGCGTGCTCCCGCGCCATCGAAGCGCATGGACAACATCGGAGCTGACGTACTTATGCCGTGCCCCTTGCATGGCGACGGATGGATTCCGCAAGGCAAGCCCGCTCAAGGACACACTTACTTCGTAGAACAGCTGCCCAGATATATATATATATAGAGAGAGAGAGAGAGAGAGAGAGAGAGAGAGAGAGAGAGCCAGAGAGCGAGAGAGACAGAGACAGAGACAGAGGAGGGGAGGGAAGCATATGTTGGAAATATGAGTGTATATGATCGTAGAAAGACATGATACTGACAGATGAAATAATAACAACCCCAGGAGCAAACGTTGCACTATATGAGCCTCTGGGAGACTTGCTCGAGAGGGCGCGCCGCTGAATCCTGCAAAAAAGGAGGGGTTCGGACCCTTCCCCTCTTCCCCGCTCCGTCGTCGGACCCCCCCACTCCTCCCCCCTTTCCCCGGGTCCGTCGTCGGGCCCCCCCCCCGTTTCCCGGTCTGTCGTCGACAACACCCCCCCCCTTTGGAAACGGGAGGGGGGTCCCGACACCCCCCCCGCCCTACCTTTGGACTCAAAATTCGACCCCCGCATCGTCCTCTTTCGCCACGCCGCCCATTGGCTTCACCAGAACCCGACCCCTACCACCCCTAACCCTAATCCTCAAGCATTACCCTCACCCCTAACCCTAATCCTAAATCGATCACTACACACTACTCCGTACTCACCACTCACTACTCGGTACCCACTACAAACTAGTCACTAATCACTACGCGAATCTAAGTACTCACTTACTACTCCCTACTCCCTACTGGTTACTTACTGATCACTACCCACTACCCATTGCTCGCAAATCACTACTCCCTACTCCCTACTGACTACCCACACCGAACTACTCTCTACGCACAACTCGCAACTCACGACTCACTACTCGCTACGAAGTACTCGCAACTCACTACTCACTACTCACTACACACTACTCACAGCTCCCTACTCGCCACTACTCACCATCCACTACTCATTACTCAATACCCACTACGCACTACTTACTACCCACTACCCATTACCCTGTACTCGCTACTCAACGTTGACTACTCAATACTCACTACTCACTACCAGTGCTCACTACCAACTACCCACTATTCACTACTCAGTACCCACCACCCACTACCCACTACTCTCTACTCGATACTCACTACTCACCGTTCACCACCCACTACTCAATACTCATTTATCACTGCTCACTACGCCCTACTCACTACTCAGTACTCCCTACTACTCACCATTCACTAAGCACTACTCCCTCTTCACTACTCACTACTCAGTACACACTGCTCACTAATCACTACTCACTACCCACTACTCGCTACTCACGACCCACTATTCCCTACTCCCTACTTCCTACTCACTACGCACTACTCATTGCACAGCACTCACTAATCACTACCCACTATTCAGTGCTCACTACTCACTACCCACTACTCCCTACTCCCTACTCGCTACTCACTACTCACTACTCCGTACGCACTACACACTACTCACTAACGACTCAGTACTCACTACACACGACTCATACTCACTACTCACTACTCGCGACGCACTTCCCACTACTCCCTACTCTCTGCGCGCTACGCAGTACGCACAATTCACTACTCACTACTACTCTCTACTCACTGCTCACATCACTACTCACTACTCACTACGCACTACCCACTACTCCCTACTCCCTGGGCCCCTGTCCAGCGCAAGGGGGGGAGAGGGGAGGGTCCGAAATCGTCCCCCTCCTCCTTCCAGCGCAAAGGGCAGGGGGGGGGGTCCGGAGTTCACCCCCCTTTCAAAGAGGGGGGCGGGGATCCGAATCCCTCCCACCCCTTAAAACGAGGAGGGGGGGTCCGAAAATCTCACCCCCCCATTGAAGGGGGGGAGGGTGGGGGTTCTGCGAGCACCCTTTTCAATCACTGGGGGATCCAATGCCGCGCTTTCCCTCTTTGGGGTCTTCTGAGCCCGGCTGGGGCGCCTCTTGGGAGAGAGAGAGAGAGAGAGAGAGAAACAAAAAAAAGAAAGTGCGGGAGCGGAGGGGGAGAAGACGGGGGTCATGACCACGGCTGAACGCGGAGACGTCGCGCGGTCTGTCCTGGCCAGCTTCTTCCCTCCGCGGATCCTCCTCGCGAGTCGGCGACGATCGACATGGACCATGGCCAAGAGCGGCAACGACAAGATACCGCGACGCCTTGGTCATGGACCCCGTGCCTTTATAACATGTGCCACTGCGAAGAATCACCAGCTACTTGGTGTGACTCCAGAGGGCTCCCGCAGGAGCAAATGCAAGGATCGGCGGCGAGCGAGGGGGTCAAGTGAGGATGAGAAGGCCTTCTCAAAGGCGGCGGGGCTTCTCAGAAGGCCTCCAACCTCCTGAACAGTTCGCTGCGCCTTCGGGAAGGCTCTGAAAACCTCTCGAAGGCTGGGGGAATTCCGAGCCTCCTGAGAAGGCCCGCCCCCTCTCCACTCCCCCCGCGGGCTCGCCGCCGGAAAGAGACACCGGCCCCCGCTCGCCCGTCCGAGGCGCACAGAACCCTGGAGAAGCGGTTCCCGCCTCACACTCCGGCAGCAGGCTCGCCCTTGCTCGTGCCTCGTCCGCTGCCCCCCTCCGCCTCTGCCGTCGGGGGTGTGTGGAAGGGCGCACCCGAGGAGATGGCGCAGCACTGGACCCGCAGGTCCCTCGGGGTGGGCCCCAGCGGCGGGGAGCAAGACCTGAACGGCTAGTGCCCGCACAGGCATGTCTGGCATAGGGCTCAAACAGCGGGCGCGCGGCTAATGTACGAGGAGAAGAAGAAGAAGAAGACGATCAAGCAGAACCGAGACACCAACACGCAGAGCGCGCGAGGACGGAGGCCAGCACAGCAGACGATCCCGCAGCCTCGTCAGTGGGCTTGCGGGTCATGAGGCGAGTCCGCCTGGTGCTCGAAAGCTCAGCTACGGCTGCAGGCGCAGCTCGGCGGCGACCAGAGGGGCCAATAGCCCAGGGGCGGGCATTACACGCATTCGCTGGGGAGCCTTGTCGAAGGCACAGATCATCGGCGCCCCTGGATACACGGTATATGCTCCCCCCTGGGCTGTTCGCCCCTGTCGTCGCCTCCGAGCAGCAGCGCTGGGAGCTGGGACGCGCTCCGGCGTCGAAGCAGCTGCACACGCTGGGGGGGGGGGGGGGGCGGAGGCGACGGTGGAGAAGCGAGGGAACAATGGGGGGGAACAAGCGCTCTCCGCGCCACGTGGCCCTGGAGCAGGGGACCCCCGACGCTCCCGCTCCGCAGAGCTGCCGCGAAGCCCACAGGACGACACAGCGCTCCGCCCCGCGCGGCTCCGGCTCCTCAGTCCCAGACCGCCTCCGCAAGCCTGGCGGTCTGGGAGTCGACGAGGACGCCTGGGACCGACGTGTCGTCGGCGAATGAGTCCTCCTTGTGGCCATCATCGGCGCACACGCACATCATATCCTGAGGCAAGTCCGAAAAGGGGGCCTGGTCTGGGGGGGAAGGCGTCGGCCTAGAATCCCTCGGCGGCGAAACCGCACGTTCCTGGGTGGAGCAGGGCCGGGCGTCCCAGGGTGCCGCTCGGCGACGGAATGGGCGATCGGGGGCCGATGCCTGCCATCCCCCGCCCCAAGCCAATCCCCGGAGGAGGAGGAGGAGGCGGAGGAGGAGGACCAGGAAAAAAGAAGAGGGGGAGGAGGAGGAGGAGGAGGAGGAGGAGGAGGAGGAGGAGGAGGAGGAGGAGAGGAGGACCAGGAAAGGGGAGGAGGAGGAGGGAGAGGAGGAGGAGGACCAGGAAAGAGGAGGAGGATGAGGAGGAGGACCAGGAAAGAGGAGGAGGAGGAGGAGGAGGACCAGGAAAGAGGAGGAGGAGGAGGAGGACCAGGAAAGAGGAGGAGGAGGAGGGGGAGGAGGAGGAGAAGGAGGAGGAGGAGGAGGAGGAGGAGGAGGATAATGAGGAGGATAAGGAGGGGGAGGAGTCTTCGGAGCCCGTGCTGTCCCTCGCTTGTCGCGCTTGGCCAATCAGGCTCGAGGCCGCCTCGTTGTCGTTCATGCTGCCGCCGGGGGCCTGGGCCTGCCCGCGCTGCTCCTGTCGAGTGGGGGATGAACTGCAGAAAAGATTTACCCCAACACTGATGTGCTCGTCGAATTCACGGAAAAATGCATAGAAGATCTACGAGCAGTACTCTCAGCTTGTGATTAACACATCCGCGGGGGGCGCGCGATTCACCAACAGGTTTCCCTGCTCGGGCGGATCATGGGGGTGGCGCCCGCCAGATTGACACACGCGGCGGCGACGCCGGTGATTGGTGCCGTCGCGGTCGCGGCGCGGACAGCGACGGTCCCGCGCCCCCTCCTCGTTTGAGAGGAGGGAGGCGCAGGCAACGGGGCCGCTCGTGGCCCGCGGCCGCGGCGCCCGGCCGCAGCGGCCGCGGGCTGGGCTGGGCCCCTGCCCCGCACGGGGCCGCTGCGGACGAGGCGCGGCGAGGCAAGGCGCGGTGAGTTCCCCGAGCTCTCCGAGCTATGGCGCGCGTGATTCAAAAAAACGTTTCGCCCCCCCCTCGAGGAGAAAGTCCATTCTGGGGTGCATCAATTCTGTAATTACTCGATCCCCTACTCGATCCTTGACCTTCTCCCAGCGGACCTTCCACGCCTTCTTGGAGCGCGGGCCCCGCTCGCGGTCGAGCCCGTCCCTGTGCCGCTGGCACTCGGGCGTGACGTCCTCCAGAGACTCCGGGTGCGGGTCGAACCCGAGGAGGCCGCCGATGTCCATGCGGGCGAGCGAGCTCAGGTGCCGCACGGCCAGGTTCAGGTGCTCCTGCAAGGGCAAGTCCTGGCGCATGACGATCTGCGTGGCCGCGTCCTTGTGGTGCCTGTGAAAGATATTCTGCAGCCCGATCTCGACCTGCCCCGCCACGTTCGGCGCCTTCCCCCAGGCGCGTTTGTTGGTGTGCCACTTTGTCGTGGACAGCGTGACCCGCATCGAATGTCCCCTTCCCTCCGAGATGACCATGGGATCGTCCCTCTCATCCAGCTTCTCCCACGGGACCTCTAAGAGGGACGAAAACAGCACAAACCGACAGATATCTCGGATCGGCGCCGTGCCCCACCTCCCTGGCGCGCGGAGCGCGCCAAGGAGGGGCCGCGACCGTATGGGACAGGCTCGATGCATGGCCGACAGATTGGCGATAGGCCCCCGATAGCGAATCCTCACGGTCCTGGGCCTAGTTGGGCTATCGGGCCCCCCTCGGCGAACAACGGGCGATTGGGGTTCGATGCGCCCGCCCCCATGAGCCTATCGCCTCCTAACGTCACGTTGCCGAGCCAGGGGCGGCGCCGGAGGCGCCGCCGCGGGGGCCTCAACGACGACCCGAGAAATCCACGCGGGCCTGCGACAATTTACAGTCAAGTTCGATTGGAGAGGACACCCGAGAGGACACAAGACCCCTTTCCAAGGGGCACATTGCCATAGGAATGAAGAAGGCATGGGTCGCGAAACACAGGACATAAGGGCACCTTTGAATTGGCAAGGTCGACCTACTAATCAAACCCGACTGTACGTTTATGTTTGTTTCTGTGTGGTTCCTCGGGCCTGGGACGGCACGCTGGTAGGCCGGAGCACCCGGAGGCCCAGGAACTTGTCGGTCTCGTTCCCCTCGCGCGACCTCCGGTGACCCGCAGAGCGTGTGGTAGCGCCAACGTGTGCCTGTTCACCGAAGCCCTTCAACACGACGAAGGCGAACAAGGGCTGACACGAGCTGCGCGCTATCGGCGGAGCCGAACGGGGCAAACACACTGGGCTACGGTGGAAGGAACGAGCTTTGCAACACCCGAGCTAGAAAGAACTAAATTCACCCCCCCCCTTCCCTCCAGCCTAACATTAGCAAGTCTTGCGTTCGAGATGCCAGGTTCAAGATTTCCTGGCCCCGGCTCTCTGGGAACGCTCGTTCAATATGAAGGCCTGGGGGTGAAGAGGGGTCATGCAAAGTGGTTCGCGGTGTAACAAGGGCCGACACGAGCTGTGTGCTATCAGCGGAGCCGAACAGAGCAAACACACATTGGGCCAACACACGTTCCGAGGATCATCAAGACCTGAGGTAGGAGCGGACCTGCACGACCTGGCCGTCGAGCCACAGGCCAGACAGCTCGAGCTCGGTGATGTACGTGGTGCACGGCTTCCCAAACTCGGGGCCGATGGAGGCCTTGAGCTCAAGCAGCGGGGGCCTCTTCGTGGCGGCGGCCGCGGCGGCGACGGCGGCGGCGGCCGCGGCGGCGACGGCGACGGCGGTGACGGCGACGGCGGCGGCAGCAGCCAACGTCGACGACGGCCCACGTCGACGCTGACGCCGACGCCAACGCCGACACCGAGGCCGAGGCCGACGCCGCCGATGACGACAAACCGCCGCTCGCCCGCTGGCTCAAGCGGGCGCGCCCCGCCCCCCACCCCCCGCTCCCGCCCCCCGCGGCGCTGCCGCGCAGCGGCTGCAGCATGCGCGCGCACGCACGCGCGCACACGTAACACACACACACACACACGCACCCACGCACGCACGCACGCACGCACGCACACACACAATGCAAACACACACACACACACACACACGCACACACACGCACACACACACACACGCACACGCACACACATACACACATACACACATACACACATACACACATACACACATATACACATACACACATACACACATACACACATGTACACATACACACATACAGGCATACACACATACAGACACATACACACATACACACATACACACATACATACACACATACATACATACATAAACACATACATACATACATACATACATACATACATACATCCATCCATCCATACATCCATACATCCATACATCCATACATCCATCCATCCATCCATACATACATACAGACAGACAGACAGACAGATAGACAGGCAGACAGGCAGACAGACAGACAGACATACACACATTACGTACATTCATGAATCACACATACATACATATATACATATATATACATGCATGCATGCATACATACATACATCCATACATATAAATATATACACACACACACACACTCCTACTCATATATTTTATATCACCAGGTCGACATTCTAGGAAAAGTGCCCACTAAAATTCCCACGGCGGACAGACTATGCAGGGGGGTCCCCCAATCTGGCGGCCAACGCCCCGGACCCTAAGTGTTACAACAAAACTGGCGGCGGCCGCGCGCAAGAGCCAAGGCGGCTATATAAAAACGACGGCGGCGGACTCTGCGCACACTATATGTACTACGCGACATGAACATGGAAAAACAGGGGTGTAGACAATGCATGTAGACGTGTTCAACTCGCGCGCATGCATGCGTGCATTCTGATAACATATATTTCTGACCTGGAGATCGTCGGACCACGAAATACGAGCCTGAATCCGACGCCGCAATCCAATTCACAATCCCCTCCCGAAAATGCCCGCAATCGCTTCCAAAACCAAACGGAACCTTCAACCCACTAACGCGCACCCAAAACAGAACAAAACATATCAACCGCAACAAATTGTTCAACATAATTCTATTAAAACTCCCCCCTGGCCCGAACCCCCCACACAGAGGGAACAACCGCGCAACCGCCACGAATTGCACAACATAATTCTGTTTTGAAGGGAACAAGCGCGCAACCGCGACGAGGCCTCTGGTCTTCGACCCAGGCGCGGTGGCGGGGTGGGCTGAAGGCAATCATACAAACAACCGATGCGGCGGCGGCGGCTGCGGCCCCGAACGCTAGGTGCACTTTGTAAAAGACGGAGTCGGCGACGGCGGCCCGCCCAGAGGCTGGGTGGCGTAGAGGCTTAATAGACCTGGTGATATATTTGTTTAGGGCCAGAGACGCTGGAAAAAAACCCAACCCCCACCCCTAACGAATTTGGCCCTTCCTGGGCCTCCGGGCAACCCTTCAGACGACCTGGGAGAACTTCACGAGAGCCCGAAGACGGCCCCAGTCGGGTTCCAAGCGTTCCGGCACGCTCCCGAAACGACCCCAGAGAGCCCCAAGACGGTCCACGACGACCCCCAAGAAGCCGTCGTACCCCCATAGATCGCTCCAAAACGTCCCAAGACGCCTCCAAGAGCACTCCCAAGAATGCCCCCAAAGGCAAAAAACATTGGTTTTCTCCTCCTCTCTTCGGCTTCCCGACGCTCCAGGACGGCGGTCTTCTGCGCGTCCGAAGCCACCCTGGGAGGCTCCAAAATCGCCCCGCAACCATCCGAAAGCGCTTCCAGGCAGCCCAAGAGAGCCCCAGAACGGCACAGCAGGGGTCCAAGAGGGCCCCAAGAGAGCCCCACGGCCGCCCAAGAGAGACACCCTCCGAAGCATTCCACATCGTGGCCCGGTCGTTCCGGGAGACCGCGGTTGGAGGCGGGGTGGCCCGAGAGTCAGCCCCCCAGAGGCCCCCAGAACACGCCCAGGAGGCCTCCAGAAAGCCTAAAGAAAGCCCGAACAACTTTTTGTGAGGCTCCCAGAGGCTCTCCAAGGAGGAGCCTCCGCGAAAAGAGCTGAGGAGGAGGGGGAGAATGCGCAGGGTATGGCGAGAATAAGAAGAAAGAAGCATGAAAGAAGGATAACGAAAACAATTATTGAATCGCTTCGCTCATTCCGCCGGCCCATACGGTCTCATGTCTGCCGTTTGCCCGAGGGCCTGGTGTCAATGCGGCGCTTTGGGGGTTCCTGGGGCCGCTTGGGGGACTCCTGGGGCGCTCGGGGGGGCATTTGGAGGGCCTCCTGGGGCCGCTTGGGAGACTCTTGGGGGCCTCCTGAGGGCCTCGTGGGGGCCTCTTGGGGCCTCTTAGGGGCCTCTTGGGGCCTCGTAGGGGCTTCTTAGGGCCGAGGGCGCGAAATTTTGTTTCGTGTTCCCTCTCTGGGGCCCCTTTGGGGGTGTTCTTGGGGCCCTCTTGGACCGTCTTGGAGGCTTCTTGGGCCGTCTTCGAGCCCTCTTGGGCCATCTTGGGGCCCTCTTGGGGGCCTCTTGGGCCCTCTTGGGGCGATCTTGGGGGCCTCTGGGGCCGTCTTGGGGCGTCGGGAACCGAAAAGGTGGAAGCTCCAAAATCTTTCAAAAACCTAAGGAAAAACAATGAATTTTGCCTCCGGGGGCCCTCTTGGGAGTGCTCTGGGAGGCCTCTTGGGGCGTCTGGGGGCTATCTTGGGCGTCTTGGAGCGATCTTGTGGCATGTCGGACCCCTCGTGTACCATCTTGGGGGCCTCTTGGGGGCCTCTTGGCCTTTCTTGGGGCTCTCGGGGACGTCTCGGAGCCCTGTTGGTGCGCTCATGGAGCGCTCCTGGAGCGCTCTGGGGGACTCCTCCCGGGACTCTCTCAGGACCTTGCCGGGGTACTTTTCGTCCGGGGACCCCCAGGGGCCGCCCCGCGCGCGCAAACTAGAGAATTCTTAACCAGTTACCGGAGATCTTAGCACGCCTCTGGCCCGTTGGGCCGGCGAATTAGAACTGCGATGCTGGAAAAGGCAACAAGGAGTTATCGCTAAATCGGTGGCTTGACTTTCCTGCCATTCCGCCTGCATACCAAACTTCAAGGACAAAGGTGCATGGCGCGAAGCGCCACTGCAGTCTTGTGCGTGTGTATATACATATATATATATATATATATATATATATATATTTATATACTAGAACCATCGCGCGCGCTTCGCGCGCGCTCAGGTTCTAGCAGGCCCCAGGCCTTGACGAATTCACTGCTCCACTGAAGTAGTGGACCACAATACACGCATTCCAATCTGCATTCCGAAAAGGCCTTCGAGGAAGATGATTGTGTAGAGGGGCGGAGGCCGTATGAATCGGGTTCCCAGAAGGCCTTCTGGGAGCATGGGTTTGGGGGCGTCTTGGGGAGCCTGTTGGTGCGTGCCGTCGTCGTCGTCGTCGTCGTCGTCGTCGTCGTCGTCGTCGTCGTCGTCGTCGTCGTCGTCGTAATGTCGTCGTCGTCGTCGTCGTCGTCGTCGTCGTCGTCGTCGTCGTCGTCGTCGTCGTCGTTTCGTCGTCGTCGTCGATTCAAGAGGGCACTTGGGGCAACTTTGTGCGAAACGATCTGCGGAGGGCCGCGAGAAGGCGATCAGTCATGTTCCCAATCAACTTCCCAGACAGCTCTCCTGTAGAATGGTGGTGCTTCGAAGCCTCCGGAGACTCGCGGGCCCATGATGCACCATGTCCCCGGAAGGCCTTCAGGGAACATGGTTTGTTGGGGTGTGATGGGGGGTCTCTTGGCCGTTCCCTGGAGGCCCCTTGGGGGCCTCCGGGAACTCTCGGGCCCATGATGAACCATGTCCCTGGAAGGTTTTCTGGGGACATGAAATCTTGGGGTGTGTTGGGGGGCCTCTTGGGCGTTCCCTGGGAGCCCCTTGGGGGTCTCTTGGGGCTTCCTGGGGGCCTCTTGGGCGCCTCACGGGGCTTCGTGGGAGCCTCTTGGTGGCTTCCGGGGGCCTACAGGCGGCCTCTAGGGCCAGAGACCTCGAAATATCGGTTGGCAGTCACCCTCTGGGCCCTCTCCTGGGGAACTCTTGGGGCACAGCTGGGTTGTCTGGGGAGCCTCCTGGGCCGTCTTGGGGCCCTCTTCGGGGCCTCGTGGCCCGTCTTGGCGTGATCTGAAGGGCCTCCGAGCGAGGCCGTGAGGGAGCGCTGGGAAGCGGGGAAAGCGAGAACGCCTAAATCCTCCAAAAACCATCGGAAAATTAGTGAATCTTGCCTCCCAGGACCCTCTTGGGGAGCCTCTTGAGTCCATCCTGGAGCGTGTCGGAGTCCTCGTCGACCGTCTTGAGGGCAGCTTGGGCGTCTTCGGGGCCTCTTGGGACCGTCTAGGGCCCTCTCGGGACCTCCATGAGCCTGTCGTGGCCTGCTTCGGGGCGGGCCCGGGCCTCCTCGGGACCCCTCTGGGCCTTCTCTTGGCGCGCTCTTAGGGCACACTTGGGTTGTCTGGGGAGCATCCTGGGCCGTCTTGGGGCCCTCGTCGGGGCCTCGTGGGCCTTCTTGGAGCGATCTGAAAGGCCTCCGAGGCAGTGAGGGAGCGCTGGAAAGCGGGAAAAGCGAGAACGCCAAAATCCAAAACACTCGGAAAACGAGTGAATCTTGCCTTCCAGGGCCCTCTTGGGGAGCCTCTTGAGTCCGTCCTGGAGCGTGTTGGAGTCCTCGTCGGCTGTCTTGAGGGCATCTTGGGCGTCTTCAGGGCCTCGTGGGACCGTCTAGGGTCCTCTCGGGACCCCCTTAGCCTGTCGTGGCCTGCTTCGGGGCGGGCTCGGGCCGCCTCGGGAGCTCTGGACCCCCCCCCGCAACCCCTGGTGGGCACCGATGGGGGGAACGAGCAGCGGCCCGCCCACCCCCCGCGGGCCTACTCCGAGATAGAGAATCATGTTCCCGGGAAGCTTTCCGGGAGTATGATTTGTTCGGCTCTCTAAGTGGGGGGCCTCTGGGGGCTTACCGAGGGGCGCCTTTTGGCCTTGTCGGCAAGCCTATTGGAAACATGGTTGGGGCGGTGGGCGAAGCCCAAGGACTCATGTTCCCGGAAAGCTATCTGGGAAACACGATTTACCGAAGTGTCTTGGGGGCCCGCAGGGGGCTTTCCTGGGGGTCCCTTAGGGGCCTATTGGGGCTTCCGGGGGCCTCTTGGGAGCCTCTTGATGGCCTCCGGGGGCGTCCTAGGAGCCTCTCAGGCCAGAGATCTCGAAATGTTGCGCTCTTCGGGCCCTCTTGGGTCGCTCTTGGGGCTCTTTTGGGGCGCTCTCGAGGCCCTCTTGACTTATCTGGGGAGCCTCCTGGGCCGTCTCTGGGCTTTCTTGGGAGCCCCTTCGGCCGTCTTGTAGCGATCTGAAGGGCCTCCGACGCGGTCCGGGACCGTGGGGAGGCGGAACGTAGTAGAGCGCAAGAATGCTTCAAAAACCATTGGAAAATCTATGATGTTCGGCTTCTGGGGCCCTTTGGAGGGGCCTCTGGAGGCGCTCTTGGGGCGTTTTGGCGGCGTCGTCGGCCGTCCTGAGGCCATCTTCGGCGTGTCTGGGGCCTCTGGGGCTGTCTTTGGCGTCCTGGGAACCCGGAAATCATGTTCCCGGAGAGGCTTCCGGGAACATGATTTCGAACGGGGCCCTCTTGGGCCTCCCTGAGGCCGTCTTGGGAGCCTCCTGGGCTGGCTTCGGGGCCTCTTGGGCCGTCTTGGGGGGGTCCGTCAGCCCCACAGGACAACCCTTTTGGGCCGTCTTGGGCCCTCTTGGGTCTCTCTTGGGCTGTGTTGGGGCTCCTCGGGGGCGTCTGGGGCACTGCGAAGACGAAGCACGGGAGCATGCTGAAAATGTGCGTTTTACTACGGGAACGGGCTGTTTGTGCCTATTGAAGGCCGTCTTGGGGCCCTCTTCGGCCATCTTGAAGCCATCTCGGGCCCTCTTGGGCCTCGCTGAGGCTGTCTTGTGGGCCTCTTGGGCGTCCTCGGAACCCGGAAATCATGTTCCCGGAGAGGCTTCCGGGAACATGATTTCGAACGGAGCCCTCTTGGGCCTCCCTGAGGCCGTCTTGGGAGCCTCCTGGGCCGGCTTCGGGGCCTCTTGGGCCGTCTTGGGGGGTTCCGTTAGCCCCACAGGCCGACCCTTTTGGGCCGTCTGGGGCCCTCTTGGGTCTCTCTTGGGCTGTCTTGGGGCTCCGCGGGGGCGTCTGGGGCACTGCGAAGACGAAGCAAGGGAGTATGCTGAAAATGTACGTTTTACAAGGGAAATGGGCAGATTTGTGCCTCTTGAAGGCCCTCTTCGGCCATCTTGAAGCCATCTCGGGCCCTCCTGGGCCTCGCTGAGGCTGTCCTGGGGCTCAGTGGGGGGGCCCTGGGAGCCTGGAAGTCATGTTCCCGGAGAGGCTTCCAGGAACATGATTTCGAACGGGGCCCTCTTGGGCCTCCCTGAGGCCGTCTTGGGGGCCTCCTGGGCCGGCTTCGGGGCCTCTTGGGCCGTCTTGGGGGGTTCCGTGAGCACCACAGGCCGGCCCTTTTGGGCCGTCTGGGGCCCTCTTGGGTCTCTCTTGGGCTGTGTTGGGGCTCCTCGGGGGCGTCTGGGGCACTGTGAAGACGAAGCCAGCGAGTATGCCGAAAATGCACGTTTTACGAGGGGCATGGGCCGATGTTAGCCTCTTGAAGGCCCTCTTGGGGCCCTCTTCGGCCATCCATCTTCAAGCCATCTCGGGCCCTCTGGGGCCTCGCTGAGGCTGTCCTGGGGCTCAGTGGGGGGCCCTGGGAGCCCGGAAGTAATGTTCCCGGAGAGGCTTCCTGGAACATGATTTCGAACGGGGTCCTCTTGGGCCTCCCTGAGGCCGTCTTGGGGGCCTCCTGGGCCGGCTTCGGGGCCTCTTGGGCCGTCTTGGGGGGTTCCGTTAGCCCCACAGGCCGACCCTTTTGGGCCGTCTGGGGCCCTCTTGGGTCTCTCTTGGGCTGTGTTGGGGCTCCGCGGGGGCGTCTGGGGCACTGTGAAGACGAAGCCAGCGAGTATGCCGAAAATGCAGGTTTTACGAGGGACATGGGCGACGAATGTTTGCCTCTTGAAGGCCCTCTTGGGGCCCTCACGGGCCCTCTTGGGGCGCTCTTGGGCGTGTTCGGGGCCTCTTTAGGCTTTCGTGACCATCTGTACGGCCCGCGTGGCCTGTCGTGGGCAATTTGGAAGCGGCCCAGGGCAGTCCCGGGGGGTCTGTGACCCCCCAAAAGTTCGGGGGGGCCCCCCTGGGGGATGACGGCAGCGATTTTGGCCCCCCCCCCCGGCCTACTCAGAGAGAGAGAGAGAGATACATATATATATATATATATATATATATATATATACATACATAGACACGTACACACAGACACAGACACAGACACAGACACAGACACAGACACAGACACAGACACAGACACAGACGCAGACGCAGACGCAGACGCAGACACAGACACAGACACAGACACAGACACAGACACAGACACACACACACACACACACACACACGCGCACACACACATACACACACATACACACAACACACAATGCAAACACACACACACACACACACACGCGCAAACACATATATATATATATATATACACACACGCGCAAACATATACACACACAGGCGCAAACATACGAACACACACACACACACACGACGCCTCGTGGTCTGGGGGATCTGCAGCAGAGTGAACTCGCCCCCGTGGTTCACGTCGAAGTGCTCCCCGTTCAGGTTGACCAGGTGCGGGTCGCCCCGGGCAGAGATGGTCGGGGCAGGCGTCGGCAGGGGAGCCCCGGCGGGCCCAGGAATGCAAAGCCCAGCGCTCCCAAAGCCCGATGTCTCAGAAAGATCGCACCTCTGGAGAGACCAATAGGTACTGATACCGCTACTCTCTGGACCTCTCCTGGGGTGCGTTATGACCAGAATTTCGAGGCGAGTCCAGCCGTGGCGACAAGGGCGATAACGGGGAAGGGTAGCAGTAAGGGCACTTCTCCTTCTCCCGGAGAGGCCATAATCGAATCGCGAAGTCGGAGCGGTGATCGAAATGAATCGGATCGGCGGAAATCGGCAGCCAAGTCGGGAAGAATCGGATCGGCAGAAATGGCCAGCAAGGCCCCCGTTGCGAAGTCGGAATCCGAATCTCAATCCGAAATCGAACTCCATCGGAATCGGAATCTGTCGACATCGAATCGAATCGGAAGAGTCGAACTGAGCCCTCTCCTCTGAGACTACCCGCAACCTCTCTTTTTGGGGGAGGAGGAGGAGGAGGAGGAGGAGGAGGAGGAGGAGGAGGAGGAGGACACATGCTGTTGAACTTGGTCCGCGCAACGTCAAAACAGGAGGAGGAGCAGGAGGAGCACCTCTCTCCAGACTGACAGACGGCGACGCCACATCCGCACGGGTAGTTGCTGGAGAAGGTGCGCCCGTCGCCCGCGCTGCACGCGAGGGTGACCGCGTCGTAGGTCTCGAAGGGCATGCGCGCCCCCTCCTCCAGGACGAAGAAGGGGCCGCTGCTGCGGAGCAGGGCCTCTGGGCGCGAACCAACGAGGGGGGGCGGCAAGCGGAGGGGGAGGGGGGAGGGGGGAAGCAAGGTGCCCTCTCTGGGCCCCCGAAGGCCCCCCCTTGGGCCCGAGAGGGCCCCAAGATGGGGCCCGAGAGGGCCCCTTTGGCGGCAGCCCTCGCTGCCCCTCCATGCATCGCCCCCCCCCGTTGCGCGGGGCCCAGGGCCTCGTGGGCGGGCGAGGGCCGCCGGCTGGAGTCGAAGCCGATCTTGTCCTGGATCGTTGCCACCTCGCCAGGGAACGTCGGGGCGTCCAAGGGACGGGGGCGTCCAAGGGGAGGGGCGGGGCGTCCAAGAGGGGGGGGCGCAGATCATGGCACGAGGCACGTGCGGGGCCCCATGGCGGGGCCCTGAGGACGCAGTGGAGGAATCCAAAGGAGGCGCCATGAGATCCGGGGAGGTACCCTGGCCCCGGCCACGACATCATTCCCCCCCCCCTGGTCATCACCGCCTCTTGGCCGCCCCCGAGAACAGCATCAAGAAGCATGCCAGAAGCCGGAACACACGCATGGCTGGACTCACACGAAAAACATCCGGAGGCCACGCGTCGGAGCTGCGTGCCGAACCCTATAGCCTACACGGCTTCCCCCCCACTTCCATATTTTCCCGTTTTCCCCGGGGTCGACGATTCACTGTGCCTGTGTGCTTCGTCCCCTCCTGCGTCCAGCCACGCATGTGCGTACCCAGCTCTCGCCCAGGCTGGGCGCGTCCGCGTCAGGCGTATCCCGCTTCCGGGTAAACTTTCGCAGCTCCGATCGGATCTCTTGGATTCGCGCTGGATCCCCCTCGATGGCGCACGGAGCGCACCAACGGCGGCGCCGGAGACGCCGCAAGGGTGGCCCGAGCGCCGATCCAAGAGATCCGCGCGGAGTTCTGGGACATCATAGTTATGCCGTTAACTCTTCCTCTGACCTCGTAATGGCCGGGGTTGCGCGTCGCAATGTTGATCGAGTCGCCCTTCGTCAGCACGTAGCCGGACTCGTCGGTGTCGGTGTTGACGAAGGCGACGGTGCCCCCCACCCCGATGGGCTGGAGGAGGTAGATGCCGCCGATGCAGTTGTCAAAGTCTCCGACGTCCGTTTTGCCGGCGGGGCAGTCGGTGCACGATTCCGATCGACGCCGCCTCGTCTCCCCATTGGGACATACCACGCAAACGCTGGTGCCTGGCATAAAGCACCACCCGTAGTCACAGTGAGCTGGTCCTTGGATCGGGAAGGTGGGCAAATCTGCAGAGAAATCCGACGCCGCACACTCATCCTGGGTGACGCAGCCGTCCTCATCCGCATCCATTTCGGTAAAGTGCCCCGCGAGCTGCTCCACCAAATCGGTCTCCGCCTGAGAAAGGCAACCGTCACCATCGACGTCCATATAGGGAAATGTTCCACATCGTCCCTCGCAAGCGCAGGGTACTCCAGGCTCTAACGTCGGGCTTGGGGTCGCGGTCGCAGGCATGTCGTGCAGCATCGTGATCGCTACCGTCGCAGTGAGCTGTGCACCATCGCAAAAAACTGTCCAGTTTGAGTCACCCAAGGGGACACCATACTTGTCATCAGAGCCAGTGTGCCCAAAATAGGAACATTGCCCATCAAGGTCTAGATCCATGTCAGCATCCAATGATGGTACCCCCTGATCAAGGATCCATCTAGGTACGCGATCATCTCCTGCACGCACGTACCCGTCACAAGAAGCGTCCCAATAGATAGAATTGCCATCGGCGTTGGAATAGATTGGGGCTCCTGTCTGACTTGTTCCGGCAAGGCTGAAGTACGGGTTGCCAATCCCAGGGTTCGAGCACGGCCACTGCACGTGCAGAACCGACATGGGCATGCATGAGCCTGCGGAGCAAAGCTGATTGAGTTCGCACACAGAGGAATCGCACTGACACGGATACTGAGAACTCGGAGAAGAACCATTGATAACATCACAGACGACTGCGGGAGGTGGTGGAACAGGCGTGGGCGAGGGGGTCGGCACCTTGTTGTAGTTATTACTGAGGGCGGCCACTGTGAGGGGATTGGCGCAGGTGGTGTTCGCATCGTGCCCGTCCGTGGCAGGGCAAAGAGCGTCGTACAGGTCGCAGTGGCCACCCCACATGGCATCTTCTGGCGGATGCAAGCCAATGGCCATGCAGTGAGGGTACAAATTGCACTCAGACGCGCACAGCTCAAGGGTCTCGTGCTCATCGCTGAAGCCCTTTATCTTGTTCCCGCACAAGCAATTGCTCCCGACCAGCTCGTACCCAGGAAAGACAGACGCGTGTGCTGGTGCGGCCACGACCCGCTCCGATGGCTCTCCACAGGGCTCGGGGCACACGCTGGAAAACCTTGGTCGCGTGATAGTCGACCCCCGACCTAGAAAAAACATAACTGCCGATTGTTCGTATTTCGAGCCATGTCTACATCGCAAAGCGAGGGGGCAGCTGGGAGAGGGCACGCCGCTCCTTGGCAAGAACATTGCCCCGATGTGTGGCCGCGGCGATCGCCGCGGCGACCTCCAAAACCGACCCTGAGGTTTGGTTCTGGGTCGGATATCACGCAACGAAGCCTGGCTGAGCCGTGCAAGTGCCGCTGGAAGGCCTCGAAGCTGGATCTGCCGGTCAGGGGAGCAAACCTGCAAGGACGAAGGAACTGCATAAACATACACTTCCGACGGTCCGCGCGAATTTCCTGGATCTGCGCTCGACCCCCCTTTCTGTGCGCCAACAGCGGCGCCGCAGGCGCCGCCTTCACGCATACAAGAAATCCGTTCGGACCGTTGAAACATAATATTTATGCAACTTTTTTCCAGAACCACTCTGGGTACTTTACCACGCCCGTCTGCATCGACCACACCACCCTCGCGAAGCACTCGTCGCCCTCCACGGACGTGCGGCAGCTCTTCCGTGCAGGCACCCGCGCTGGCACTGGACTGCGCCGACCTCTTCGGGTCACCAGCGCGTTGGGCCCATTTCCCCCGGCCCGTCCCTTGGGGGTTGCGCTGCGACATTGTGAGGGGGAGGGGGGTCTTCGCGAGAACCAAAACCCATGAACGGGACCCCTGGCCCCCTCGACGTGGACCGCCCAAACAGTCCAACGGAAGCCACGGCACGCCGCCACAGCGGCCCAAGGGATCTTCAAGACGGCACCGAAGGCCCCAACAGAAAACCCAGGCAGGCACCCGAGCAGGGGCTCAAGGCAGCCGACGTCGGTGTCAGGCTCCTCGGAAAGCCCCCCCTGACTCCAAGAGATCGGACCACAGTGGTACGCCTCAGGGAAGGGGGAAACCAGGCGGCATCGGCGTCAAACGGTGACGATTAGGGATTGGCACAAAATGTGCAACGCGCGCCACCGCCCTTCCGCCACGCGTAGCGGGCGTCCGTCGCCGCGCTACTGTGCATGTGGCGGCGGGAACCTGTCAAGCACAGGGCGGGTGGGGGCCCTTGTGGGCCCCCAAAGAGGGTGGACCAGCTTGACCCAGACATGCTTGCCCCACAGGGGTAGAGAGAAAGAGAGAGAGAGAGAGACAAAAAAAAGATAGATAGAGAGAGAGAGAGGAAAAAAACAACAAAACAAAAATCAACAGAGAGCGGGAGGGAGAGAGAGAGAGAGAGAGCGAGAAAGAGAGAGAGAGAGAGAGGAGACCAGACACTGAGAGAGGGAGCCCGCGCATCCCCGGGAGCCGAGAAGCCGATCGCTTGCATTCAACAATTGACAAAGCTGTCTCTGGAAGGAGCGAAGCAGCAGCAGCAGCAGCAGCAGCAGGAGCCACGCGCCTCGACGGCGCATCGGCAGAGAAGATGCCGTGCAAATGTGCACTGGCAATGCGATGAAGAATCCCGGCGCACGTATCCGGGTGCACCTGCCGTGCAGATGTGCACTGACAAGGCTTTGGCCGCTGAGCTTTCCCATGCGGTGTGGCCATGTACGACAGCGACAACGACAACGACGACGACAAGGAGGGGGGGGGGAGGGCGGAGCGAGGGAAGCGAGGAAAACGACACGGGAGGCCGGAAGAGAGGCAAGGGAAGGAAGGGAAGGGAGGGGACATCGAAACCAACATGCGCGAGGCCTGGCATCACTGTCAAGGCAGAAGTGCGTAGACGCAGGGTGCACATTGCTGTTTGGGCCTCCCGCGCGCGCGGCTCTCATCCCAGACTCTCGGCGCCACAGAGTTGGAATTGCACGTCAGCTTGCGTAGTGGGTGATCCTGTGGAAGCGCCGCAATTGAATTGTAGAGATTCTTCTGGCGCTCGAGAAGGTCCTCGCTCAGATCATGCTCTCCCGTCTGCTCCAGCACGCTGCGGTTCGACACTCTCAAGACGTAGGCGCATGGAAGGCAAATCTTACGAAGGCATTGCAGGTGGAACGCATTCACTCTGTCCATGTCGGCCCTGAGGGCCCAGACAGATTCCAAGTTGTACATCAGCTTCGGTACCGCAGTGGATCGATAGAGTTTGAGCTTCCTTGATCGGGTGATGTTCGCGTGCGACCAGCAATTCTGAAGGGATTTGAAAACTCCAATGGCTTTTCCCAGTCTCGCGTGACTTCAGGCCTTGCAGTGCAAGTCGTGCTGAGAAGACCACCGAGGTATACTGCTTGCTCAACCTCTGACAACGGCTCCCCGCGCGGGTATCCGAAAAAATCAGCATTGCGATTCCTCATGAGGACTGTCCTTTTCTTGTCCGATTCAGCTCTAGCCCGTGCCACTTCCCCTCGTCAGTGACCGAACAGCTGCTGGTGAGCATCGTGTCGTCCGCGTAGAGCAAGTCAGCGCATGGGATGAAGTCCGGCTCCTTGCACTGCCAGGTGCTCGCCCACCATCCGCGCGTCGACATCGAAGAACATCACGGCCTGGACTATGATAAACAAATATGGCAACAATGGGCAACCTTGAGCGATGCCGGCTCGTTGCCTGCGCACGCTGGCGTCCCCGGCCGGGCCCTGGAGGATGGAACTCCTTTTGCGGTAGATGCCGGCAATCATGCCCACCATGCGGTCAGGCATTCCGACTCTCCGCAAAGCCCGCAGCATGGCATCGCGCTTGATCCCGTCGAACGCCTTCGCCCAGTCTAAGAGGATCGCCACGAGACAGGGCGACTTCGAAGCATGGGCTGCCGCGAACATATCGCCTGCGCCGTGCCTCTCTCTCTGGTCTGAAGCCAAATTGCGTCTGTCTCAGTCTGCCCTCTGCGCCGCCTCGCTGGAGCCGTCATTGTAGCATCCAGGCGATAATCTTGTAGCCGATAGGAAGAAGAGATGTCGGTTGGTATTTCTCCGGGAGGCTGCTGCCCCCCTTCTTGAAGAGCAGCGCCACCCGCGCGGTGCGCCACTCGTCCGGTATATTTTTTTCCCCTAGCACCTCTGGCACAATGGCAGCGAGCTTTTCCAAGCCCTCTTGCGAATGCAACAACGTCTTCCATGGTCCTGGGCGAGCGCCGCCCAGCCCGGGTGCTTTTCCCACGGCGAGGGCTGTCAAAGCAGCGGCGAGCTCATCCATGTCGAACGGGCTCGTGTTGATCGGCAACGTGGCGCCCATCTCCTAGGCCCTGGTCGGCGCGAATTCGGGGTGGGTCACTTTCCACTGCAAGTGTTCGAAGTTGTCCGCCGTCGCGTCTGCACGCGCGCTGCTCTCCGCCAGGCGCCCTGCAGCGTCGCGCATCTGAACGGGTTTTCTAGCGGGCCCTTTCCGGAGGCCGCGCGCTGCTGCCCAGTTGCCGCCGGCGAGTTCGTCGTCCAGCCAGCGCTGCTTGTCTTTCTTCGCATATGCCCTGATGCGCTTCGCGACGACTGTCTCCTTGTTTGGGCTGCCAGTGGTTCTGATTTGATCTCGCTCCATGAGTAGATCAAGCGTGGATTGGCTTATCCATGGTCTTTTGGTCTTCCTGGCCTGTCTGTCTGCCAGCTCACCTGATGCAGACGCCATGGCTTGTCGCACGTTCTCGGCGTGCTGATCCAGTGTGCGCGCAGCTGTGCTCCCACTGTGCTACGGAAGCCTTGCAGGGCGCCCTCGTCGGTCACAGTTTGCCATTCTGCGCGGCGGTGGCTGCGTAGAGGCATCCAGAGACAGCCCAAGACGCAGCTGCAGGAGGAAGCGCCTGGTTGCCAACGGAATGGTTCTAAGTTATGTCCAGCCTCAGACTCCGAATCCAAGACAGCGCGCCGGCGCCCACCAAGCAGCGGTCGCTCTGGGCGTAACCTCCCGCGTCGACGGCGCCCATCTTCTGCGCCTGCGGCGAATAGTGCGCCATCAACTGGTCGCCAGGCAAATCGAAGAACGCGCTGGCGACCTTCGTCTCGCTGGCCCGGCAAATTTCGATGAACAAGTCCCTGTTCTCTCCCGCTTTTTCGGCAACTTCGACTTGAAGACAAAATCGCCTAAGACGGCGTCTTCTCCCGGCTCTTTGTCGAAGAGCTTCGCATGCAAGTCGCCAATTGCGATTGTCGCGTTGCGCTTGCCTGCGGGCTGCCGCGCGCTCGCAAGTGAATCTCAGAAATCTCGCCGATCTTCAAGACTATGTCCCGCGTGCGGGGCGCAACAGCTCATGGCCGCAAGAACCCGGCCATGCACCTTCTTCTTCAACGCAGCAAGCCTGGCAGACGCGAGCTCGAACCTGATCACGTCTGGGACTGCGCGCGGTGCAACTATGAAGCCGACGCCGAATAGAAGCGCCCATCTTGATTTTCCGATGTCCCTGAAAAGGATAACTACGAAGCCATTGCCCACGAAGCGGGACGTCTCGGTGACGCCCGTCTCTTGGACGCACAAAATGTCGATGTCGAGGCGAATCATATGATGAAGCAGTTCAGGTAATCTAGTGACATATCCTCCCAAACCTTCCACATCCCACGTCGCCAGAACTTGACTGGCAAGCGGCCTGCAACTGCGTTTGGTGCATCCCCATGTGCTTCCGGAACGATGTCTCCAACGACTGGGGACGTCGAGTGGCTCCACAGGTCGGGTTGGCACGGAAGTAGCTTTGCCCTGACCCGCGGCTCCCGTAAAATAATCGGCACGTATGGGGGCCGTCGCGGGCTGCCCAGCGCGTTGCCGACGACGGCCGCGACTTCCGTCGCGGGGCTCTGGAGAGAGCAATGGACAACGTCGCCCAAAGAATGCAGAAATTGGAACGAATTATTTGTGCATCGCCAACTTCGGTGTCGGATTTGGTCGACACCGGCCGCGGCCCCCAGTAGGGCCCCCTGCCTCCTCCTTTCAATCCCTGCGAAGAGCGCTCAACGACGCCCTTGCACTTATCGAAGATACCTCGAGGATCCAGGGGCTCCTGAAACTCTTTCCAATTATGCCATTCCCCCTCCCACTGCGGGATAATGTCGTCGTTGTTGGCGCGCGCGGTCAACGCCAATTTCCCTCCGACATGTACTGCGTGAGGTTCTTGGTCCACCCCCCTCTCTGTCATGTGATATTGAACTTGTTCTTGAGAAGGTATTTGACACCAAAACAGCAATTGCGCGCCGCCCGAGCTGAAGCGGGCCTGTCCTAGGTAGCCCAGACATTCCTTCCACCGCGCTGCAGGGCAGCGCTTCGGAAATGAGCAACGGAAGTATCTCTTTCAACTGCATCTCCAAATGCGGCGAATACGATGTTAGAGAATTCCCCTTCGGAGTAGATGTAGTGCGGCCGCGGACCTGAGCAGGTCTGCAACTGCTCTTTCAACCGCGTGGTAGCCGAAGAAAGCGAAACAAAACCACCCAGGTTCCCATAGATTCCGGCGGGGTGACGTTTTTCGCCACTAGGCATTACCGCCGAGGACTGGTTGGGTGAAAGTCGTAGCGCAGCAACTTGAGTTTCCAATTCACGTAGTTTTGCTTCCACTGCCGTCCCCGTTGATGCGGCTGCCACGCTTCGCGCCGATGCTGGACGCGATGGGTTTGTCTCCAGAGCGGCAACTCGGGCGGTGATGTTCTGGATTGCCTCCCTGAGCGGGTTCACTGCCTAATCGAGGTTGTTCTGGGAGACACCGCGCGCAGTGATGGCATCGATGTCCACCTGGATTGGACGAAGGTGTAGTTTGAAGAGCTTCTCCATCGACTCCATCGTGATACCCTCGTGCTTCACCATTTCACCTGCCCTTTGCTCCACTGTCGTCGTCGAGCCCGTCCATTTCGTGCCGCGGGCTGTGGATGCGATGCTGTTTGAACACCTGCCTGACAGGTGTACCTGGCTGCCTTTTGTCGCCATCGCCTGAAGAGGAAGCCACTGATATGCTGTAGCGCGGGAGAGTTGGAAAGCGGGGCGCGCGGGGGCGGCGGGATGCTTGACTACGGCGAACTGAATGCTCGAGCCAAAATGGCCACGGCTATGGCTTGAGCCAAAATAGCGCCGGGATGCTTGAAAGGAGCGATGGGCGTTGGAGCGCGCATCGGCGCAGCCTCCGCCAGTGGGCAGGTCTCGCCAGGGAGTTGAGGGGCCGGTTCTTCGCGACCTCCACCATCTGTCCCCGTTCGGCGGGTGGCTAGATCCCGCGCCGCCCTTCAGTCGCCAGCGCGCCGTGGACCTTCTCGACGTCCTCCCTGGTGGGCCACAATCGACCGCGCCATTGTGGTAAGGACTCGCGTGGAACGACGCGAGGACAAATCCGTTCTCTGCCTCCATTCTCTTGGCCAGGCGGGACAGGCGGCGCGTGCCAGGACGTTATTGGGGCGCCTCTTTGCCAGCCAGACCTTCAACTTGGAACTGTCGGCCACGTAGAACACGAGCTCCGAGATGACGGAAAACGCGCGTTAGCGTTCGGCCCGTTAGTCGGAAGAAATTGGACTTGGGGGAGTTCGAGGGGGGTGGCATCGCCGGGCCCGGATCTAATTGCCCTCCCGCCTCGCTTTTATCGAGTAGGGCGGCCGTCGGGGCTTAAAAACAGCGTTTCGCTCGAGACATCATCGGAAAACGCTTCTTGGGCGCTTCTTGGCCGTCTTAGGCGCCTAAGACAGCCCGAGAAGCGGCCAAGACGGCGCCCAAGACGGCCCAAGACGGCCCAAGAAGCGCCCAGGACGGCCCAAGAGCGCTCCAAGAGAGCCCAAGACCGCCCAAGGCGGCCCCAAGACGTCCCAAGAGGCCTCCACGACGCCCCAGGAGGCGCCCACGAGGCGTCCCAAGAGGGCCCCAAAGAGGCCAAAATCATTGATTTTCTTTAGGGAAACTTGCATTCGTAGCATATACGGTTTTTCGCCTTTCATGGCGTTGAAAACGGTCCAAGAGGCCCCCAAGACCGCCCCAAAACGGCCCAAAATGTTCCCAAGAGGCCCCCAAAATAGCCCAAGAGGGCGCCAAGACAGGCCAAGAGGCGCCCAAGACTGTCCAAGAGGCCCCCAAGAGCGCCCCAAGAAGGCCCAAGAGGCCCCCAAGAAGGCCCCAAAACGGCCTAAGAGGCGCCAGCACGGCCCAAGAGGCGCCAAGACGGCCCCAGGACGGCCCAAAGAAGGCCCCAACAGGCCCCCAAGAGAGGCCAAAGACGGCCAAAGGCAGCATAGTCCCTTCACCCCCGCAGCCCAGAAGCTCCCAGGAGACCCCAAGAGGCCCCCGAAAAGCCCCAAGAGGTCCCCAAGAGGCACCCAAGAGGCTCCCCAAGAGGCCCAAAATACTCCCAAAGGCTCTTTGCACCGCGGTTCCCAAGAGCGAGCGGTGACGTAATCGAGCTGATAAGACCAAAGCTCCCAACCGAGAGCTGCGACGTAATAAGTTCTTGACGCCAGGGCCCAGGGGCGGGCGGCAACGCGTGGACAACGAGCGGTCCACGCAAGGAAAACGCGGGGTTCTGGAAAGCTGGCAACCCAAACGCGGAAAACGCAACGCGACCCGACCGCCCCTTCCAAAACAAGAAACGCGCTCAAAGAAAGCTCCGCGACTCTCCGAGGCTGAGATAGGACAAGAGCGAGGGGAGGGGAGCCAATAAGAGGTGCAAGAGCGGACGAGCCAGCGATCTCGTGCGCTCTGAAAGTAAGTGCGCTTTCCGTCCCCGTGCCAAGCAGGTCCAATGGCCCCAGCGGGCGGCTGCCAAGCGGGCCAGCGCTGGCGGTTCGGCGACCGCGATGGCCCACCCCTGCTCGGCCTGCGGGCTGCCCCCCCGCCCGCCCCCAGTCCACGGCCCCGATGGAGATCATCGCGGCGCCGCGGCGCCCCTGGCCCACCTCGTCCTGCAAGCCGCGCCGGAGAGAGCGAACCTCTTACAAGGGCTGAGGGCCTGGCAAAAACTGGCCCCGGACGTCATGCTCCGCGCCTCGAACGTGACCCGGAGAAACTCCAATCTCGCGCCCCACTCCTGCGGGGTCAGCTCGACATCCTCAGGGCCACCGCGCGGCTCGGCCCAAGGGCCCCCCCTCCCCGCCCAAAAGGCGCTCGAGAACGGGCAGCTCCGGCCAGGCGATCGGCTGGGCTGCGCTCCATAAGTGGGCGCGCCCCCGCAGTTCCTGCGCGCGCGCCAGCCTCCCAGGGCGAGCTCTGGCACCGAGAGGAGGTGGCGCGTTTTGACGCACTTGGGCTCTGGGAGCCGCGTGGCTTTCGCGCAGAAGCCCACGCGCAGTCCCCAGACCAGCTGCTCCGCGGCGAATTCCTCCTCCTCCTCCACCTCCTCCTCCTCCTCCACCTCCTCCTCCTCCTCCCCCCGGCGGCGAACGAGGGGGAAATGAGAAGAGGCGGGCCCTTCTGAGAGGGCTCAGAAGTGCCCCAGCCTTCTCAAAGATTTCCAGAGCCTCCCCCAGCGACACGGGAAATTGTTCGAAAGGCGCGAGGGTTTCTGAAAAGTCCCGCCGCCTTTTGAAAAGGCCTTCTCCTGTTAATTTCCCCCCCTCGTTTGCCGCCGCCGATCATCGGCCATCTTCTCCTCGTTCGCCGCCTTTTCCCCCGTCAGCGCCGCGTGGCCACGTCGAGCTCGGCCCCGGACAGCCAGTGCCCGACCCCGACCATGGGGTTCGAGGGCCACGCCGTCGCCCATCGGACACTTGGAAGCAGAACTGATGGCGCCCTTCTGTCGCGGCTGCGGCGGTCGGCGCCGCTCGTGCTCCGCTTTGCCGGCCTAAACGAATGACATGCGTGCGCTCCCCCGGGCGACCCAGCCCAGCCGAACACGAACACCGCGTGGATGAGGACTACCCTTCCGCTGACGCCCACCGGCTCCCCATGGGGGGGGGGGCCGGCCTCGGGGGCGAGGTGGTGCCACTCGAAGGCGCGCGCGGGCCACGCCCCTCTTCGATGCCCTCTGCTGGGCTCCTGGGGTCTTCGCCTCCCGCCACAACGACAGGCGGGCGAGCCCCTTGCAGAGGGGCTCGTTCACCGACTGGTGGACCTCCTTCGGGGAGAAGGCGCTGGCCCCCTTCATGTCGTGGATCGGGCGCCCCTCTGCTGAAAGGGTCCGATGTGGGAGCATCTTTCTCGACCGCCGCCGAGTCCATCATAATGTCCGCCTCGTCATCCGACCCAGAGGACCACGCCGAAGCGCGAGTCCTTCCACGCCTTCTGGTTTACCTCGTCGGCATGGTCGACGGCTGAAGCATGGAACTTCTCCTTCACGCGGGTCCGAGGGGCGGTCCGGTGGGCGGGAATACCCATCTCCATCACGTTGAAGTAGGCGGCGTGTGCAAGGTCCAACGCCGCCTGCACCTCTGGCATCGGGGCTCCTTCTGGCGGGTCGCCGTGGCACTGCTCCCTGGCGGCCTTGAGCACCCGCGCCGCCTCGGCAGCGCCTCCAGCCGCACGTTGTAACCGATTGCCTCTCCTCACGGCCTCCTTCACGAGCTCGGTGCGGTAGTCGGAGTGGGCTGCGCACCAGTTGACGTAGGCGTGGCTTCCCGTTCCGCGGCCATTGACACGTTTCGCGGCCCCGTAGCGAGCCCCAGCTAAGGCCCAAATGCCAGGGTTCGCATGGTGTCGGTGCTTCGTCTCGGCACACCCCTCACACGTCTCCTCGCCCCATAGGGAGGTCCAACTAGGGCCCCAATGCCAGGGTTCGCACAACGTCGGTGCCTCATTCCGGCACGCTCCTGACGTTTCTTGGCCCCGTAGCGAGCTCCAGCTGAAGCCCACATTCCACGGTTCGCATTGCGTCGGTGCCTCATGGTCGCACACCCCTCACGCCTGTAGTGGCCCCATAGGGAGCTGCAGCTGAGGCCCATATGCCAGGGTTCGCATGGCAGCGGTGACTCACGTTCGTACACCCCTCTCGCAGTTAGTGGCCCGCGTCGGTGCTTCGTTTCAGCGAAGGCCCAGGTGCCATGGTTCGCATGGCGTCGGTGCTTCATGTCGGCACACACTTCACACGTTTCGTGGCCCCCAGAGGGAGCTCCAGCTAAGGCCCCAGTGCCAGGGCTCGCATGGCGTTGGTGCCTCGTGTCAGCATACCCCTCATACGCTTCGTGGCCCCATAGGGATCTCCAGCTAAGGCCCACATGCCAGGGTTCGCACGGCGTCGGTGCCTCATTTCGGCACACACACACACACCTCACGCGCTTCGAAGCCCCAGAAGGAGCTCCAGCTAAGGTCCACATGCCCAGGGTCGTATGGCGTCGAAGTCGATACTCACAACGACTGCACTCACAACTGCACATGATTGGTTCCTTCACCAAGTTGAGTACCGTCGATTTGTTCAAATTTAACACATCAAAATATCTCGCTGCAGCATGGGCCTCATTTTCGGATCGGCGCTGCTCCCGTCGTTCAGAATGACGCTCCCCCAAAGCGTGGGCCACGTTTCTGGATCCCACAGGTCCCACAGGTCTCGCAGACCCCACAGGTCCCACAGGACCCACACGTGTCGCCAGTCGTCCCACAAGTCCCACATGTACCACGGGTCTGACAGGCTCAACGGGTCCCGCAGGTCCCACAAGTGTCGCAAATCTCGCATGCCCCACAAGTCCCACAGGTCCCATAGGTCCCGCAGGTCCCAGAAGTGTCGCATGTCTCACATGTCCCACAGAGGTCCCCCAAGTCAATAGGTCCCGCCAGCCCCTCAAGTCTCGCAGGCTCGCAGGTCTCACAGGTCCCACGGGTCCCACAGGTCCCACAGGTTCCATGACTTCCATAAAATTCGAAGTTCCGACTGCGCATAACACAATGGGGTCTTTTGTGGAGTTCCAGATCGGCTATTACCCCCATCCACGGATAGAAAAAATCAGCGCACTGGGAGGGGATGGGAGAGGGACAGGATGTCAGATTTGGCGCGAGGGCACCTAGCTTGTCATCACCCCTCTTCTTCCTCTTGGTCCCCCTCGTCCTCGTCGTCCCCCCTCCTCAACTCCCCTGCCCCGTTTCATGTTCTCCCATCAATCAGCGCCACCAGGGACTTAACAGCAGTCTCAATAAGGGGCCACATGCGAACCCTACCCCTGCCCCCCACGATTTTTGAAGGGGAGGGTGGGGTTCGCTTCGCTCGGGAGCTCCAGAAGAGTGAATCCCACCCTCCCCCTCAGAACTCGTGGGGGGGGCAGGGGTAGGGTTCGCACGTGGCCCCCTGCTCAAGCATCATCCCCGCCAAACACCCAACCAGCAGCAGGGGGGCAGGAAGGGGGACGGGGTGAGGTGGAGGAAGGAAAGGGGCAGCATCCTCGAGCCAGCACGCACAGCGCGCGCCCGGAACGCACCGTGCGCAAGGCCTAATCTTCGGTCGGGCATGTACCCCCACAGGGGGATTTTGGGCGAAAATTAAAACATAGTCAAAACATGCCCCCAAATACTAAAACAATCATCGAAACATCGTCCCCAGACTGTTTTTTGTCAAAACTATTTTTGAATATTCGTCCTGTAGACGGACGTGCCGACTTAATTCTACTATGTTGGGGCAATGCTGGACCTCTGTCAGAGCCCTTTCCCGAAGCGCTCCTCCAGAGTCGGAAAGTTCGGGGGGTCCACCGAGGTGGCGTCAGCCTCATGGATCTCCTGCGCCCGCGCACCGCAAGGCTCGGGGCACACGCTGGAGAATCTGGCTTTGCCGTGCAAGTGCCGCTGGAAGTCCTCGAAGCTTGAGCTGCTGGTCAGGGGAGAGAACCTGGAGGAAGCCACCATAAACACATGCACTTTCCGCGTGGATTTCTTGGATCTACGCTGGACCCTCTTCCCTAGCGCCTGGAGCGCGCCAAAGGTGGCGCCAGAGGCGGCGCCATGAGGTCACAGTTCCAAGGAATCCGAGCAGACCGTCGTGCATTACGTTTACAGAATGCTTTTCTTCTTCGAGAGCCACTCTGGGTACTTCGCCACGCCCGTCTGCATCGACCACATCACCTTCACGAAGCACTCGTCGCCCTCGACGGGCACGTGGCAGCTCTCCGATACTGGCAGCGGTGCAGGGGACACCCTCTGCTCCGACTCTGGGACGTGCAGCACCGGCGCTGCACAAGGGTCGGGGCACACGTCAGAGAGCCCAACTACGCCGTGCATATGCCGCTGGAAGTCCTGAAAGCTGGAGTTCTCGGTTAAGTTCCCAAAAGTGTACGCTTCCGGGTGCTCCACGAAATCCGTTCGCATCGCCCACGTCACCATCTCGTAACACGCTTCGCCCTCGACTGACGTGTGGCAGTCGTTCATTGCCTGCAACTCGGTGCACACGCAGCGAATGAAAGCACACGCCACATGAACAAATAACGTTGTACGTAAAGATTGACTTGGTCGAAAGACCGTGTTCATAACACTTCAATAAGTTGAACACTAAAGCAGTGTACCTGTATGGATGTTGTGTGTATATATGACGAGTAATGCTACAGCGGCTGCGGCGCCAGGAGGGATGAGGAAAAACGGACAGACCTGCAACTACGTTTGCCCAGTTGCTGACACGTGTGTGTGCACATGTGCACACGGGTACACAGTCACGTTTCCACTCAAAACCATCAGCATCACCATCATCACGCTACATGCGTACACCACCTACATATCCATGTTTCGCAGCGCGGGCCCAACACAGTATGTCTCTAGCAATCTACGTTGTGCAATTTATGTGGGGAAATGTGTGAGGTCCACTTGGTTGTTACTTTTCCGCACAAACGAATTCACACGTTCGATACTTTTGCAGACATCCCACCCACCAGCCCGCAATTTGGTTTGCAAAACCCATGCGGCGGCGATTGCGATGAGTGGTTGGCGTTGGTTGGTGCATCTCTGCGGCCGCGCTAACCCGCGCATGCTCGCGCGCACAGGCCAGCCAATTTGGCGCGACCGACGCGGCCGCGGTGGCGCTGGCCGCTGGGAACTTCCCAAGGGCAGCTCAATGCGAGTCGATGACTTGGGCGGGCGCGGTATCATGGCGACGCCGACAACGGTAGACACGATTACATGTGACAGTAGCGATGATGGTGACGATGGTGGCGATGAAGACGGCAAGGGTGATGACGGTGCCGATATTGGTCGCGCCCGCCGATGAAGATGACGATGTCCTCGAGTCGGCGATGAGGGTTTTTGAAAAGTTCGACATGCGCGCGCTGCCGACGCGGGCGAATGGCCCGCGTGGTATTATTTGATACGGATCGTGCCTCCCCCCCCAGCACGCGCGCAAAGGCGCCTGAATGAATTCGACATGCGGCGCGAGAGGCCCGTTTGACAAAAATTGATAAACACTTGAACAACCATGGGTTTCTCAAGAATCCGCAAGGCCGCGAACGCAGACTCTTTCTGAAAACTGATGTTGCAAAGCAATGTGTTTGTGTGTTCGGGACGCTCGTTTTGAAATCCTATGATTTGTTTGGAAGATTTCGGCGTGCGCGCGTGACGACGCGCGCGCGCGTGCACGTCGCTCCATTTGTTGTCACGGGTTTTCGCGACGGCACGCGCGCAGGTGCGGCCGAACGATTTCGACATGCGCGCGCGAGGAGGCGCGTTTGGTAGAATGTCATGAATCAGTTGCAAAAGCGGATGGTTTTCCCTAAGAATTCGCAAGAGCGCGGGAACAAGTTGTGTTGTTAGCCAGTGTTGCGGAAAAACAAACGGGTTTACGTATGTCTTCATGACTCTTGATTGTAAATGCCCTGCGAAACCTGAGGCGGTGGAAAGCTTCCGGCGTGCGCGTGCGACGACGCGCGCGCACTTCGTCCGGTCTGTTGCAAGGGATCTTGAAAACGGATGATTTGTAATAAACAAACGCGCACGCAAAATATTTTCTGCGCCAAATGAGGGGGGATGCCCGGCCTGGCTGGGATGGTATGAATTCATGTGTAGTAAAGATGGTGGGGTAGAGCCACATGCACGTTGCAAAAAATACCCCGTTAACCCCTGGAAAGGGGTGGGGATCTGAATAAAGGTCTTTTAGAAGGGAGAGTATTTGCTTGATGCAATACGTGGTTCATTCGAGGTGGGGGCATGCAATTTATGCGGTGCAATCTACTAGGTGCAATTGACTACCCTGCACCGCGTTTGACCACCTCCACTGCTCGCGCAAACAGCCCACCCACCCACCCGGAACTTGGTTTGCAAAATCTCTTAAGACCGTGACGGTGGGTACCAAATGGCACTTGGCAACGACAGCGAAGCCGACGACGACTGCGACAACGACGACGACTACGTCGCCGACAACGACTACGACGACACCGACGACGTCTCCAACGACTTCGACGACGCCGACAATGACGCCGACGACGACGACGACACCGACGACGACGACGACGTCGACGCCGACGACGACGATGACAACGACGACGACGATGACGACGCCGACGACGCCGACGACGACGTCAACGACGCCGACGACGACGACGACCACGACGACGGCGGCGACGACGACGCCGCCGACGTCGACGACGATGAAGACGACGACGACGCCGACGCCGGCGACGACGACGAAGACGACGACGACGTCGCCAACGAAGACGACGACGAGGGAGGAGGGAGGACAACGACGGCGACAACGACGACAACGACGACAACGACGAGGGAGGCGGGAGGACGGCGACGACGCGAACGACGAAGGAGGAAGAACGGCGACGCCGACGACGACAACGACGCGGGAGGAGGGAGGACGGCGACGACGACTACGGCAACGACGACGACGACGACGACGACGGCG
The DNA here is from genome assembly GCA_963575745.1 of Prorocentrum cordatum. NCBI lineage: Eukaryota > Dinophyceae > Prorocentrales > Prorocentraceae > Prorocentrum > Prorocentrum cordatum. The sequence continues at coordinate 148,686 of CAUYUJ010014836.1, read as the reverse complement.
ACGAAATAGCAGGGACGACGACGAGACGCCGACGACGGACGACGACGACGAGGAGGGAGGAGGAGGAAGAACGACCACGGTGACAACGACGACAGAAACGACCACGACGCCAAAGAGGACGACGACGACGAACACGAGGAAAGACAGAGGACGACGTAGGCGACGACGACGACGACGCGGGAGGAGGGAGGACGGCGACGACGACGACGACAACGACGACGACGCAAGAGCGCGCGCGCACGCTTTTGTTGAAAATCCGTGTTGCGAAATCTTTTGTTTTTGTAGATTTTTTGGACATGCGATGTTGAATTCCTTCCGAAGCCGGTGGGTTTTGAAGGACTTCGGCATACGCGCGCGACGACGCGCGCGTCTGCACTTCGTCCCGTTTTTTGCAAAGGATTCTCGCGACGGCACACGCGCAAGGGCGTTCGACAGATTTCGACATGCGCGCGCGCGAAGCCCGTTTGGTAGCATTTTGTGAAAATCTTGAATTATCCCGGCAACGCAACCTAACAGCGATGTGTATCAGCATATCTGGAAGCATTCCCCTCAAGATTCAGGTGAGAATCCAGTTGTAGAATTCTGCTGTCCTCGCAGCCGCAGTCGCATTCGCAATGACAGTCGCAGTGGCAACGGCCTCAGGATCCAATGGAATCCTAAGGATTCCTAGGGATTCCCAAGGCATCCTTAGGCATCCTTAGGAATCCATAGGAATCCTTAGGGAACCTTAGGAATCCTGATTCCTAGAGATTCCTAGGAATTCCGAAGGATTCCTGAGGAATCCTAAGGATTCCTAAGGATTCCTGAGGATGCTTAACTATGCCTACGGATTCCTAAGGATGCCTACGGATTCCTAAGTATTCCTAGGGATTCCGAAGGATTCCTATGGATTCCTACGGATGCCTCAGCCTGCCTCAGTTTCAGCCTCAGCCTCAGCCTGCCTCGGCTTGCCTCAGCCTCAGCCTCAGCCTGCCTCGGCCTCAGCCTCAGCCTGCCTCAGCCTGCCTCAGCCTCAGTCTCCGCCTGCCTCGGCCTCAGCCTGCGTCAGCCTCAGCCTCAGCCTGCCTCAGCCTCAGCCTGCCTCAGCCTCAGCCTCAGCCTCAGCCTCAGCCTGCCTCGGCGTGCCTCAACCTCAGCCTCAGCCTGCCTCGGCCTCAGCCTGCCTCGGCCTCAGCCTGCCTCAGCCTCCCCTCCTCCCCCCCCCCATTCCCCCTCCCCCCATTCAGCCTGACCTTGTCTCAGCTTCGGCCTGCCTCGGCCTCAGCCTCAGCCTCAGCCTCAGCCTCAGTCTCAGCCTCAGCCTGTCTCGGCCTGAGCCTGTCTCGGCCTCAGCCTCAGCCTGCCTCAGCCTCAGCCTGCCTCAGCCTCAGCCTCAGCCTCAGCCTCAGCCTGTCTCAGCCTCAGCCTGCCTCAGCCTCAGCCTGCTTCAGCCTCAGCCTCAGCCTCAGCCTCAGCCGCAGCTTGCCTCAGCTTCAGCCACAGCTTCAGCCACAGCTTCAGCCTGAGCCTGCCTCAGCTTCAGCCTCAGCCTCTCAGCCTCAGCCTGCATCAGCCTCAGCCTCAGCCTCAGCCTGCCTCAGCCTCAGTCTCAGCCTCAGTCTCAGCCTGCCTCAGCCTCAGCCTGCCTCAGCCTCAGCCTCAGCCTGCCTCGGCCTCAGCCTCAGCCTGCCTCAGCCTCAGCCTGCTTCAGCCTCAATCTCAGCCTGCCTCGGCGTGCCTCAGCCTCAGCCTCAGCCTGCCTTGGCCTCAGCCTGCCTCAGCTCGGGCATTCAAAATGTGGCACAGGACTGGTGTTCTGGGAACACGAAGATCACGAAGTGGCCCACACTTGGCTGTTGGCTCCGGGCAATCAAAATGTGGCCTGGGAGTGGTGTTCTGGGAACACGAAGAACACGAAGGGGCCTGCAGTTGGCTCCGGGCATTCAAAATGTGGCCTGGGAATGGTGTTCTGGGAACACGAAGTGGCTCTGGGCATTCAAAATGTGGCCTGGGAGTGGTGTTCTGGGAACGCGAAGAACACGAAGGGGCCTGCAGTTGGCTCTGGGCATTCAAAATGTGGCCTGGGAATGGTGTTCTGGGAACACGAAGAACACGAAGTGGCTCCGGGCATTCAAAATGTGGCCTGGGAATTGTGTTTTGGGAACACGAACAACACAAAGTGGCCTACAGTTGGCTCCGGGCATTCAAAATGTGGCCTGGGAATGGTGTTCTGTTGGCTCCGGGCAGTCAAACTGCGGCCTGGGATAAGGTTCGGGGGGGTCCCCGGATTCCCGCGGCACCCGTCCGGCATCTGTCCGGCATTTGCCCCCCCCCCCCCCCCCCGGGGAGTCATGATGCTCTCTTTTGAGACCACTAGAAACCTATCAGTCTTCGCTGTTAGGTAAAAACATATGGTTTCCACAAGATTTCGCAAGAGCTCACGCGTAATTTGTTTTAGCGTTTCAGTGTTGCGAAACCATTTGTTTTTGTATGTGTTTTTTTTGGAAGCTCGATTGCGAAATCCTTCCGACACCGAAGGTTTTTGGAGGACTTCGGCATGCGCGCGCGCGACGGAGCGCGCGTGTGCACTTCGTCCCATTGTTTGCAAGGGATTCGGGAAAAAATGCTATGTTGGAGCAAAAGATGTCCCCGCGTATCGTCTTTTACAAGGGAACCTCAGTGGGGTCGATACCAGTTCCCCTGGGATAATGTAAATTCATTTTTCGGATGGACATGTGGTCAAAATCATATACGATGTACATACCCGACAGGGGGGCCGGGGGGGGTAGAGTCCATTCTCCTTTTAAAAAGGAGAATTGATTTCTGTTCGCAGTGAAATGCCCACTCCACTGCTCGCGCAAGCATCCCACCCGCCCGCCCGCAAGTTGGTTTGCAAAACCCACGCGGCAGCGATTGCGATGAGCGCTTGGCGCTGGCTGGCGCATCTCTGCGGCCGCGCTGGCCCGCGCATGCTCGCGCGCAGAGGCCAGGTAGTTTGGCGCGACCGACGCGGCCGCGGTAGTGCTGACCGCTCGGCACATCCCAGCGGGCACTTGAGTGCGAGTCGGCGAGTTGGGCGGGCGCGGTACCATGGCAACGTCGACGGCGGTAGACGCGATGATGATGATAGTAGCGATGTTTGTGAAGATGCTGACAGCGATGACGGCGCGGCCAGTGACGGCGCCAATGCCATCACGCCGACGACGGTGACGGCGTCTTCGCGTCGGCGCTGAGATGAAGGTTTTGGAAGGAATTCGAGAATGCGCGCGCGGCAGACGCGCGAGGGTGGCTCGCATGGTATTATTTGGCACGGATCGTGCCACCCCAGAACGCGCGCAAAGGCGTTCGAACGATTTCAACACGCGCGCGCGCGAAGCCCGTTTGGTAGCATAGTATGCATACGTTGAAAACGAGCGGTTTTCTAAAGAATTCGCAAGAGCGCGCACGCTTGTATTGAACATCCGTGTTGCGAAACTCTTTGTTTCTGTTTTGTGGACACTCAATTTGAAATCCTTTTCGAAACCTACAGATTGTCGGAAGATCTCGGCATGCGCGCGCGACGACGCGCCCGCGCGCACTTCGTCTCATTTTGTGCGCAGGATTCTCGCGACGGCACGCGCGCAAGGGCGCTCGAACGATTTCGACATGCGCGCGCGCGAAGCCCGTTTGGTATTATTTTCTAACACGATTGAGAAACCTCTGGTTTTTCTCAAGAAGTCGCAAGAACGCGCGCGCGTTTTTTTTGGGGGGGGAATCCGCGCTGCGACACCCTGTGTTTATAGGTGTGTTTGTTCGGACACTCGCTTTTGACATCCTTCTGAAACCGAATGTGTTTGATGAAGAATTTCGGCATGCGCGCGCGACGACGCGCGCGCACTTCGTTTCATTTGTTGAAGAGGGATTCGTGAAAGCTTGTGATTCTTAATAAACGAGCGCGCGCATAATATGGTTTCCAGAGGTGGCGGGGGTGGGCGCGATGCCAGCCGGCCTGGGATGGCATGAATTCAGGACAACGAACGAAGGGTCACGACCATCTACGAATTTCCAACCGAAGCGCGCGGGCGATGAACCCGGGGGGTGACGGGGGTGGAATCCAATATGCCGAGCTTGAAGTCGCCAACTCCACTGCTCGCGCAATCATCCCACCCGCCCGCCCGCAACTTGGTTTGCAAAACCCATGCGGCGGCGATTGCGATGAACGCTGGCGTTGGCTGGTGCATCTCTGCGGATGCGCCGGCCCGCGCGTGCTCGCGCGCGCGACCGACGCGGCCGCGGCGGCGCTGACCGCTCGGCGCATCCCAGCGGGCACCTCAGTGCGAGTCGGCCACTTGGGCGGGCGCGGTATCACGGCAACGTCGACGGCGGTAGACGCGACGATGATAGCAGCGATGCTGATGGCGATGCAGCCAGCGACGGCGGGGCAGCCAGCGACGGCGCCGATGCTGATCGCGCCGGCGACTGCGACGGCGTCTTCGCGTCGGCGATAAAGGCATTGGAAGGAATTCGAAATGCACGCGCGGCAGACGCGCGAGAGCGCCTCGCACGGCACTGTTTGACACGGATCGCGCCGCCCCAGCACGCGCGCAAGGGCGTTCAAACGATTCCGACACGCGCGCGCGAAGCCCTTTTGGAAGCACTATGAAGTAATATTTGTTGCATAAGAAACCCACGGTTTTCTTAAGTATTCGTAAAGCCTCGCGAGCTTGCGTCGAAAATCCATCCGCGTTGCGAAACCCTGTGTGTTTTATATGACTTGTGGGCATTCGCTTTTGAAATCCTCCTGAAACCGAAATTATTTGAAGGATTTCGGCATGCGCGCCCGACGACGCGCGCGCGTGCACTTCGTCTCACTGTTTGCAAATAATGTTTGACAAGCGAATGCGCGCGCATAGTATATGTTGCCAGGGAATCGATGGGGGGGCCGACGCAGGCCTGGCTGGGGCACTAAGAATCAGCAGCACACGCGTTTTGCATGCGTTCCCGGGGCGTCGATAAGTCCGCGGGGGGGGGGGGGGGGGTAGAACCTCTCTTATTTTCCGCGCGTTTTATGAATGAGTTGACAGACGCCGCGCCGTTGCAAGCACCCCGCCCCCGCCCGCAACTTGGATTGCAAAACGCACGCGGCGGCGATTGCGATGAAGTGTTGGCGTTGGCTGGTGCATCTCTCTGCGGCCGCGCTAACCCGCGCGCGCTCGCGCGCGCAACGGCCAGCCAGCTTGGCGCGACCGACGCGGCCGCGGTGGCGCTGGGCGTCGGGAACTTCCCAGCGGGCACTTCAGCGCGAGTCGGTGACTTGAGCGGGCGCGGCATCATGGCGACGCCGGCGACGGTGGGCGCGACTGCGCAGGTGGCGACGACGGCGACGATGGCGGCAATGACGACGGGGGGGCCAACGGCGGCGCCGATGTTGATCGCGCCCGCCGACAACCATGACGATGTCCCCGCATCGGCGATGACGGCTGTTGAGGGTGCTCGACGTGAGCGCGCGGCCGGCGCGCGCGAGTGGCCCGCGCGGCGGCATCAGTTGACGCGGATCGCCTCCACCCCCCCGCCCCCGCCCCCCTCCCAGCGCGCGCGCAAGCGTTCGAGCGAGTTCGACGCTCGGCGCGAAAAGCCCGCGCGCGGAATTTGATAAACACGCTGGGGGCCCGCTGCTTTCTCGCGTAATCTGCGAGGCCGCGAGGGCGGGGTTGTTTTGGGGGCTGATGTTCCAAAACCAGGTTTGAAAATGTTTAAAAAGCGCTCGCTTTCGCGAGCCTCGCGAACCTAAGGTGCTGGAAGGATTTGGGCGCGCGCTCGCAGGGCATTCTCGCGACAACGCGCGCGCGAAGGCGCTCGGACGATTTCGACGCGCGCGCGCGAGAGGCCTGGTTGGTAGCACGTTCCGAAGACGCTGAAAACGCCGATGATTTTCTTCAGAATTCGCAAGCGCGCGGGCGCAAGCTTCTTAAACGCAGCCCCTGTTGCAAAATCATGTATATTTGTTTCACGAAGCAAATGTGTTCCTGACTCTCGTTTTTTGTAGTCCTTGCGAGACCTAAGGTTTATGCAAGATTCTGGCATGCACGTGCGACGACGCGCTTGTTATAAACGAGCGCGCGTACTTTTTGGGGGAGGGAGGGGGGGGGGGGGGGGGGCGAACTCCGGTTGGGCTGGGTTGATCTGAACTCGTAGTTCGGATGGGCGATGGGGCAGAATCACATGCAAAGTGCAATGGCCCGTGAACCCCAAGGGGAGGAGGTAGATCCGAATGCTCTTGTGGAAAGGAGAACTGACGTGGTGCGCTCACTCTACGTGGTGCAATTCACTTCTGGAACTCGCAACCGTGCAACCCACTGCTCGCGCAACTATCCCACCCGCCCACCTGCAACTTGGTTTGCAAAACCCATGCGGCGGCGATTGTGATGAATTCTTGGCGTTGGCTGGTGCATCTCTGCGGCCGCGCTAGCCCGCGCATGCTCGCGCGCGCAACGGCCAGCTAGCGCTGCGCGACCGACGAGGCCGCGGTGACGTTGACCTCTGGGCACTCCCCAGCGGACACGTCAGTGCGAGTCGGCCACTCGGGCGGGCGCCGCGCCATGGCAACGTCGACAACGGTAGACGCGATGATGATAATAGCGACGCTGGTGGCGATGATGACAACGGCGACGGCACGGCCAGCGACAGCGCCGATGCTGACCACACCGACGACAATGACGGCGTCAGGTGTGTTTGTCGGCCCCCCCCGTAGGCCCAGAAGAAGCCCGATATGCGTGCAGTAGTAGGTAGGTTCATCTAAGGATAGGGTTGATGGGCACCTCCTTAGCAAGGAATTAAACGACTGGGGATGTAGGATGTGCGGCCAGTGCTCCCTCAGAAGGAATCGTGTCACCAGCCAGCCGTACCCAGGAGTCCCCAGAATGATTGTTCGTGCTCACCCATCGCACAGAATGCGGGTGTGGGCGTGCGTATTTCTATGCGCGCTGCGGGGCGTGAGGCACTGACCAGGTGAAAGGGCTTGGTCCAGAAGTGCCTCCCCGTGGCCCACGCGAATGGGGCAGGAGAGCTCTGAGGGAACTCGGAAAAGGAGGGAGGAATCCAACCAGTAACAGGGTGGCGGGCTCTCCCTTTCCAGTCCACTAAACCCGTCTCCTTTTTTTTGAAATAGAAGAGACGCCATAAACATAAACAATTTGGCGCTCTGCTCAAATTTCTTGCATCTGCGCTGGACCCCACCCCCCTGGCGCGCGGAGCGCGCCAGGGGCGGCGCCGAGGCGCCGCCGAGGGGGGCCCAACGCGGATCCAAGAAATCCGTGCGGAGCACCCGAAGTTTACGTTTATGCCGTTTTTCTCCTTCGATCTGAGCCCATTTCCAATACTTGTAGGCCATCTTTCGGCAGTGAGGGATAGACTTGTCGAGGCTCCAAAGGCTCCAAGGGAGAAGGGAAGGGGCAAAACTCGCGAGGAAGGCGCGCCAAATCCGTCTTTGTGAACTTGCCACCGCTGAGCCTCTCCACCGTCTCCTCCGGGGGGCGCCGGGGCCTTCTCCTCCCGGCCTCCCGGCCTCCGCGGAAGTGCTCTGCAGAGACACCCGCAACCTCCAGGAGGAGGGAACATTGGAGGGGGGTCGAAGAAGAGGCCGCACCCTCAACCCGGAGGGCTCTTCCTCCTGAGAGGCGGAGCATGGACAGGCACTCGCCAGGCCCCAGGCCGGGGAGCGAAATCCGCCTTTTTCCATCCACGCAGCCACCATGCCATCACGAGGACCGCTGAGCGAAGAGCGAAGAGGGCATCTCTGGCCGCAGCAAGCACCGTGCCCGCGAACATCGGTCCCCCGGCACGGGCCCGAGGAGCGGCTCCCAACCAGAGCCCCCCCCCGGAACCCAAAGGCGTGTTGCTTCGTGGCCCTGGCTGTCGCCCCACTCCGCCGACCTCGAGGCCTCCCAGGTGGGGCCCGATCAGAGGGGGTCGGGCGATCGCTCCGCACCGATGCATCGCCGACGCACTAGCGGCGTCGGCAGTGCATCTGCGACGCCAGCGCGGATAGAATGGGGCTCTGGACTGGGCCGCATCGAGGATGCATCGGCGATGCGGCGCAGTCCCTCGACCCCGCCTACTCGGGCCCCATCTGTAGATAGCCTACAAAGGACGTGCGCGCCCAACCGTGTACACGAACACGCCCCCCCAATCCGCGAGACTGGCCGCGTGCTACGAACTTTCGCGCAATGCGTACTTTTCATCTCGAATCTGGGAGGCCTAGGCGAACGGCGAACCCACAACCTGACTGGCCCCTGGAGGCAGCAAGCGCAAGCGCACGCTTCTGCGTCGCACACGGCCGGGGAATGGATCCGCACGGGCATCCAGCAACCGGCGAGCCCGAATCCCAGAGACGTCGAACCTGCAACTGCGCTGAGCGCAAGACGCGGCAAGGTGTAAGACCGGCGAAACCCTCATGCAGCGGGGCGGCGGTGGGCCAGACGGCGGCGGGCGAGTGCAGGTCAACCTTCAGCCCGAGACGCATCCATGCAGCACGCAAGCACACGCACGCAGTGGTACGCGAATCAGACCGGATACCGCTGTTCGGAGAAAACCAACACCAGGGCGCGGCAAAGGCGCTGAGCATCCTGCTAGCGCTTTTGATGGGGCCCCGCTCAAAGAGAGAGATAGATAGATAGATAGAGAGAGAGAGAGAGGCCCACTCGGTCGGGTAGACAGCGCAAAACTTCTCCCAGTCGACGCCGCCGCTACTCTCTTGGCGGCGAGCATAAGGTGATAGGGGGAGGGGAGAAGGATTCTTAGAAGGAGGCTGCTTCTTAGCCCTTACACCTACAGAGAAGGCCCGCGCCTTCCAAAAAGCAGCCTCCTTCTAAGAAGCCATCCCCCTCCCCTACCCCCCTCTGCGCGTGGCCGAATTCTGGTTCTAGAGGCCTCCTACACGGGGTCGGAGTAGATGGGGTCGGAGGATCGCACCGCATCGCCGATACGTCGGCGATGCATCGGCGATGCATCGGCGATGCACCAGAGATGCATCGTCGACGTCGGCGAGGTCGACGTGAAGCAAATCGGGCTCCATATTCATTGGCGGCGCTCACAAAGGGGTGGAGAGAAGGGGAAGGCTTCTTGGGAGAAGGCTGCTTCTAAGAAGGTGCCGGCCTTACATGTATATAGATAAGGCCCGCGCCCTCTGACAAGCAGGGGTGCTTCTAAGAAGCCCTCCCCCCTCCACCCCCCCACTGCGCATGGCTGAATTCGGCTACACGCAAGAGTGACCCTCGACAAGAGTGGCCTTTGGTGCGCAACTGAGCGGGGGACGCGGGGTGGCCAAACCAGGGGGCGCAAGCCGCTGCTACCGCTTCGCGTTCCGCGATCGGGGGACCCCATCGGGCCCGCACCGGAGGTCACTCCGGCGAAAGGTCACTCTACCGCTCGTCGATGAATATTCCAGCCGCATCGCCGATGCGTCGGCGATGCGGCGCGGCCCTCCGACCCCACCCCGAACCCCCTCTGGGAGGCCTACGAAGACCTGCCCCCCCCCCTCTGCGTGTGGCCAGACTCTGGCTCGCAATGCGCCGCTGTGAGATGGCGCATCGCGCGCCTGGTCCAGCGTTACAGTCAACCCGGATAGCAAGGATGCGTGATAAGGATGCAAAGGCCTTGGGCGCCAATTTCGAAGCGTTTCGAGCGGGGCGCGGCCAACGAAAGTGTCCAAGCATGGACCCAGGAGGCAAGGATGCAAGTGTACCCTTGGGAAGGATGCCTACCCTTACTATGCGGGTCGACTGTAGGTCGGGCGTGTCCTCCTACAGGCCGATTTTAGAGGACAAATTAACGAAATACTCAACGAATGCAGCGAATGGTCAGAAAACTATCCCAAAATATCGTCCCCTGAGGCCATCTGTTCTTACTATTCTGGGCGTACTCCCCCTGCAAAAGGGCACGCCCGACTCGAGCCCAGCGCGAGCCACGTCGCCCGCGTGCCGGCCGCGCACTGCCCGCGGCGTGCGCGCCCGGGCTCGCTGCGAGGGCTCGGCCCGCCGCCGGTCTCGGCCGATGCTGCGCGACGGCCAGTAGCTTGAGGTCGGGCGTGTCGTCCTTTTTTTAAGAAGAAATAGTTAAACATTGAAAACATGCAGACGTGTAGAAATACGCAGCGCCGAGCGACCAAAAAAAATTAGGTTTAGCGAGTCTTGGACGAAACATTAAACAGTGCTCAAGCATGATGTTTTTTTAAATACATCGATAAATCGTACCCGTACGATGTTTACATATATGTGTTTGAATATTCCTCCTGTAGAGGGACGTGCCCGACTGAACGGTAGCCTTGGGCGCCCGAAGTGGGCACGGACAAACTGGGCACGATGCCGAACAACAAATGTTGCATGTTGTTCCAAACCCACAGCGGCCGCTGCTGGGCAGGCGGCCTTCTGCCTCAACGACCGCGGCGACGTCGCCAGCGGACCCTGGTCTGGATCAGCAAGGACTGCTGCTGGATTTTGTACGCATTGTTTCCGTACCCATGTCGCTCATGCCGAGTAGCAGGCTGTCGGGGTTGCCGTCTTTGCGCCCGAAGTTTGTGCCTGCGCCCCCTTGCCCGTGCCCATAAGGTCGTCCCTGCGCCCAGGGGCACGCCTGCACCCTCCCCCTCCCTTCGCCTCGTTCGCTGCGGAGGCTTGGCTAGGCGAGGTCCTCAGTGTTGGAGCCGCCAACCTCCGTTGTAATATCGAATATATCGGCCTTCCCCTGCCGCTGCTTAAGATATCGCGGTCGTCTTTTTGACTCGAAAGCAACGACGCTGTGGGGACGACCGCCGACGGGGCCGGCCCTCATCGCGCCCGCGTCCTGCTGCAGCTGGGGGGGCCCCCGCCTGGAAAAGCGCCAAGAGAAGCCGCCACTATCGGAGCCGGGATGGCCATGGCAAGCGGCCCCGAGCCTGCGGCGCCGTCGTTCTTCGGCACTCCCTTTCAGCACCCCGATGCTGCTCTCGTGGCCGCCAAGAGGGGGCAGGCATGAGCTGGAGCGAACCGCGGAACCGGATCGGAATCGGAAACGGACCGCATCTCCGGCGCACCGCCCCGAACCGAACCGGCAGCGGTCCGCCGTTCCCTGCGCTGGCCGGCCCCGGGCGCTGCCGGCGAACCGAACCGGAGCGGAGGCGCCGCGCCCGGCCGGCGCCATCGCACCGCAGCGGGCCGCACAGCGTGGGCGGCCCTCCCCCCGGGAAATCCTCCGCGAGAGAGCTCCTCCCGAGCGAGCTCCCGGCGAGGGGCGCGCCCCGCGCGGGCGGCACAGCCATGCAGAGCAGCCCGCGCGGCGAAGGTGTGAGGCCGCGGAGGCGCGGAGCACCACTCGCTGGGCCCCGTGCCGTGCCGGGCGCAGGGGCAGAGGCGCGGTCCCGCCCCCACGAGCGCGCCGCGGGCCGCGGCGCGGCTTGCCCTCGCGCGCGTGCAGCCCAGGAGCGTGATCAGAGGGCCCCCAGAATCGAAGCGCCTCGTGCCTGCCAGCCCGAAGACGCAGGGATCTGAGGGAAGACCTTGGTGGCGTGCTGAATCTCCACCGTAGGGCCCGGGGCTGCTGCCAGTCTGCAGCAGCGGGGATAGGCGCCAGAGGGCGCCGTTGTGCAGCTGCCCGCCTCCGTGCTGGGCCTGCGATGGGGAGCGTGCGGAGAGTTGGAAGCTGCCCAGCTCGTGGCCCTCTCGAGCCAGACACGGCCACAGCCCTCCTCCTCCCTCTTCCTGTCTCCTCCTGCTCGCTCCCTCCCTCCTTCCCTGCTGCACAGTTTCCTCTTCCTCCTCCTCCTCCCCCTCCTCCTACTCCTCGTCCTCCTCCGCCTCCGCCTCCGCGCTCCTCCTCCTCCTCCTCCTCCGCTGCCTCGACCGGCCCCCCTCCGAAATCGGGCGACGCGCCAGCGGCCCGCACAGGAGGGAAAGAGAACGGGGGCCACGACCAAGACTCGGGGGCGCGCGAACATGAATTAGCGATCCACTGATTTGGCGCGCCGTCGCCAAATCCATGGATCCAGGGAGGTGCCCTCCCCAAAATGCGGCCGGTGCGGGTGCCGCCTCGCTCGGCGGCGGGAATCCGCGATTCCCCATGGAAGCGGCACCCGTCGCTAATCCACGCCCCCTGGATCCATGTTTGCGATCGCCTGAAAGACTGAACGCGGAACGTTGGTGCTGAAACTGATCATCCTCCATCTTCGCGCTCTCGGATATACCCTCGCGAATCGGCGACGGCCAGCATGCCTGGGGGGAAGTGAGACGGGGCAGGCCTGCTCAGGAAGCTCTGCCGCCTTCTGAGAAGGCCTGCCCCCTCACTTCCCCTCTTTGACTGCCTACCAGACCACTCATCCCAACCCGAAGACCTGAATTCCGCCCGAATTTCGGGTTTGGGGGGGTACGGGCTTCAATGTTCCCCGACCCCCCTCCACTGGAAATGGAGGGCAAATCGGGGCCTTCGGGTTGGGTTGGGGTGGTTTGGTGGGCGGTGACCTTTAGGCTCGCCGCCGACACGACCAACATCGGCGTCGACACGATCCCGCGACATCTCGGCCAATGGCATCGCGCTTCCTCCCTCGACGCACCCTCCCGTCAGAAGGCCGTGAGAAAAGAGAAGGCCAAGCGCAGCCAGCTGTGATGGGCCCATTTTCCACCACCACTACTACAGGTAGGAGGAGAGGAGGAGGAGGAGGAGGAGGAGGAGGAGGAGGAGGAGGAGGAGGAGGAGGAGGAGGAGGAGGAGGAGGAGGAGGAGGAGGACCTCCTCATCCTCCCTCCTCCTGCGTCTGGTAGTGGTGGTGGAAAATTTGCCCATCAAGCTGAGTCTCCCCGAGGCCGCACGGCTCGAGGTCGATGACCGTCGCCATGAAGCCGGCCAGGAAGCCGAACAACATCACGAGGATCTCCCCGGCCATCCCGCCGCGCCTCGGAAGCGACAACGACGCTCCCCGAGATCTGGGCGTTGCAACTTTTCCGCGCCGGTCGTTTTCGCCCAGCTTCGGGCTCCGGGACCATGACAGCTCGATCTGGCTCGAAAAAATGCCGCAAAATATTGCGTCTGGACTGGGTGCGGGGACATATCCTCCTCCTCTTGGGGGGCTGGGTGGGGGGACAGAGGGTGCGGGCCTGCTCAGAGGGCTCCGAAGTCGACGACGCCGCTGCAGCGCAGGGAGGAGGGAGGGAGGAGGAGGAGGAGGAGGAGGAGGCTTGGAGAGCTTGTCGGAAGGCCAGAGGCCTTCTGAGCCTCCCGAGAGGGCCCGCCCCCTCTGCCTCGCGACGTGGGCGCGCCGCCGAGCGGATCGAGGAAGAATGACCGCTGCACAGTCAAGCCTCCTGCTCCTGCTCCTGCTCCTGCTCCTCCTCCTCCTCCTCCTGCTCCTCCTCCTCCTCCTCCTCCTCCTCCTCCTCCTCCTCCGCGCTCCTTCTCCTCCTCCTCCTCCTCCTCCTCCTGCTCCTCCCCCTCCTCCTCCTCCTGCTCCTCCTCCGTCCTCCTGCTCCTCCTCCGTCCTCCTCCTCCTCCTCCTCCTCTCCTCCTCCTCCTCCTCCTCCTCACCCTCCTCATCCTCCTCCTCCTCTTCCTCCTCCTTCTCCTCCTCCTCCTCCTCCTCCTGCTCTTGCTCCCCTCCTCCTCCGATTCCTCCTCCATCCTCCGCCTCTTGGGGCTATGGCAATGGCGACTCGCCCAGTCCACTGCTCCACTGCGTGTGCCTTCACGTCCCTGATCAGGGCCCCTCGCTCGGGCGTCGTTTCTGGATGAGCTGGTGGGGCTGCGCGAAGCGTCTGGCATCGGGGATGTTTGAGATCCGGCGGCTCTGAGAGGATGCCTTGGGCGCCGCGGCTCTCAGAGCGCCCCGAGGCGCTCCCCGAGAGCGCTCCGGGACGCCCTGGAGCGACGGGCCCTCAGCCTGGGCCTGCCGACCCCCGGCCCTGAGATCTGGGCGCTGCTGCTTTTTCACGCTGGGCGGCCTCGCCCACCACAAAGGGCGACAGCGGGGCCACGAAGGGCATGCAGATGGGGCCACGACGGGTGCGAACGAGCGGGGGCCACGAAGGGAATGCGTGTGTTGGGCCGCAAAGGGCAAGGACGGGGCCACTGAGGGCAGAAACGGGGCCACGAAGGGCAGCAAGGGGTCCACGAAGGGCAGAAGCGCAGCGGGGTTCGGGTCCCAGGACCATCACAGGTCACTCCGGCTCGAAGGACGCCGCAGACAAAGGTGAGGAATATGTAGAACCCTGGTCGTGGTTGCTCGCGCTGCTGCAACGTTTCGCAGGGTCCCATCTCGGGGCCCGCCCCGCCTCCCGCCCCCCTTCCCTGCTTCCTATGGCCGCGCGGTGTGCAGCCGCCGGGAGGGCCCGCCGGGGGAGTCGGCGCCGCCGCCACCGAAGCCCTCGTCGAGCCGGGGCTGTGTGTGGGAAAGGGTCCCAGCCCCCCGAGACCCGCCGAGAAACCAGAAGCCTTCACACGCCACGGAGCAAAACCCGAGCACCCGCGAGAAACATGGAGCCCTGCAGACCAGCCGTTTTTTAATGGATCCCCCTCTCCAGCCTTCGAGCCCCCCTCGGCCGGTACACAACGGCAGCATGAGAATGCAGAACGGACACCTGAATAGCACACGCCTGCCCCAAGTTTGAACATTGGAAGACCATCGAACATCTCAAGCAGCACGCCCCGAAAGCCACCCTGCGACTCGGCCCACCCAACTGCGCGCGGTGCGCGCCGTCTTCGAGCTCTTGCCCGCCCCCCGGGGGAACAAGAGCGCATGCCCAGCCAAGGCCGCGAAGCGAAGAGCGATGCTGTTCGCGCCCCTGCGGCGGGAGCCAGGAGAGCAACCGAAAACCTGCGAAAGCCTCCAGGGACGTCCGAGATTGCTGCGGGAGGAGAGATCCTGACAGAAATGCGTCTTGGACTCCTGGGCATCCCCCAAGACAAGCTCTGCATCCCACGTCGTTCATCGACAACCCTGGAGAGGCCGGGACGGGCCCCCTGAGATTCATCCCGAGTCGTTCCTCGACAACGACGGAGCGCAGGAAGGGCACCTGAGAGGCCGAGATCGGCGTAGAAGACTCCGGGCCCCTTCCCCTCGGGGGACCCCCTTTTTTGGAGGATGCAATGGCAGTGTGCCGGTCATAACTGTCGGATACCGTCGGGGTCCGCGCGGAATGATCGATCCAAGACGCCCAAAGAGGGCCCCAAGACGGCCCAGGAGTCCCTCGAGACACCCCAGGAGAGACCTAAAAGCTTTCCCAAGAGGGCCCCAAGAGGCCTCGACGAGATCCCAACGACCATCCAAGAGGCCTCAGACCCACAACCCAGGCACGGTGGCGGGATAGGCCGAAGGCCATTAGATCCGCCGCCCCCTGTTGATTCATCACAGGGGTGCCTGGCGTGCTAGACGATTTCGGTTTTGATTTTGCTCTTTTCCAAAAGAACTCCCCCTGGGGCTCCGGCGCGTCTCGCTGGGGTCCCGGGAAGGACCTCAATCCATAAAAAAAAACTCCAAGATGGCTCAAGATGGCGCCAAGATGGCCACGTCGGCCCAAGATGGCCTCCAAGATGGTCCAAGATGGTCCAAGACGGCCTCCAGCACGGCCCAAGAGAGTCCAAGATACCTCCAAGTTCGCCCAAGAAGCCTCCAAGACGACCCAACACGACCCAAGAGGCCTCCAAGAGGTCCTCCAGGAGGGCCCGAAGAGGCCAAAATCATTGATTCTCCATAGGTTTTTGAAGGATTTTGGCATTTGCTTCTTCTCGGCATTCCGACGGCTCAAGACGGCCCAAGAGGCCCACAAGATCGGCCCAAGATCGCCCACGAGGGCTCCAAGATGGCCCCATGACGGCCCAAGAGGCCCCCAAGACGGCCCCAAGAGGGCCCTAAGACGGGCCAAGAGGCCTCCAAGACGGTCCCGAAGCGCCCCAAGAGGGCCCCAAGCCGGTTCAGAGAGGCCCCCAAGACGGCTCCCGACGGCGTCAGACGGGCCAGGAACGCCCTAAGACGGCCAAAGAGGCCCCCGAGAAGTCCCCAAAAGGCCCCAAGAGGCCATCAAGAGGCTCCAAGAGAGCCCAAGATAGCAACAACATGGCCTCCAAGACGGTCCCAAGATGGCCCAATCGAGCCCAAGAGTGCCTCAAGAGACTCCGAAGAGGCATCCTCCCCCTTCTCGTTTTCCTCCTTCTCCTCCTCGTCCTCTGCCTCCTCCACGTGTTCCCCGAAGGCTTTCCAAACCGACTCGGGGAACACATGGTCCGATAGCTTCGCCCCCCAAGATGCCTCCAAGACGGCCCAAGATGCCTCCAAGACGGCCTAACATGGCGTCAATAGTTCCCAAGACGGCCCAAGAGGCCCCCAAGAGGCCTCCAAGACGGCCCAAGAGGCCTCCAAGAGGTCCTCCAGGAGGGCCCGAAGAGACCCAAACCATTAAAATCCCCTAAGTGTTTCAAGGATTTTGGCATTTGTTTCTTCTCGCCATTCCGACGGCTCAAGACGGCCCAAGAGGCCTCTTCCTCTTCCTCTTCATGTTCATTCTCCCCAACGTGTTCCCCGAAAGCTTTCCAAACCGATTCGGGGAACACATGGTCCGATAGCTTGGTAGGCCTCTGGCCACACCGTTCGGCCACGCATGCGCTTCCGAAATGGCAGGGGGCGGCGGTGATTCGCCGTAGGCGTGTTCGATTATAGTATCAATCGTAAGCTTTCGGCGGTCCGCGCGGTTGGATCGGCGCTGGACCCGCGCCAGGGGCGGCACTGGATGCCTCGCCAGGGAGAGGGGGGGCAGCGCGGATCCAAGAAATCCGCGCAAAGCTCTGACAGTTTATGTTGGTGCGGACCCCAGCGCCGATCCGAGGAACCCGCGCGGACCTCCGAGCCGTGCTGTGTATGTCGCTGCACGTTCTCCGATGCCCCTGGTGTCCGAAACTCTTTTCGTGAACTTGCGAGCCGAAGCAGGCTTGAACGTAGTCGCCGCCGCGGTACCCGGGTTTCCGCGGGAACCACCCCACCAGCAGTCCACTAGCCCCCCCGTCGCGACCCCCCTTTTCGCGACCTCCCCCCGTCGCGAACCCCAGCTGTCGCGACCCCCCCCGTCGCGACCCCCCCGTCGCGACGCCCCCCGTCGCTGGACCCGCGCCAGGGGCGTGCCTCACGAGGCCCCAGCGGCTCAGGCGCGTGTCCGCGTCCAGCGCGCGGGGCAGCGACCCGCCAGACGCCTCGCCAAGCGGTACGCTCCTGGCGGGACGGGGCCGCCATCGACGTCGTCGTCAGCGTCGTGGGTGTCGTCGCAATGCCGGGGCCTCATACCTCCTCCTCCTCCTCCTCCTCCTCCGCTTCCGCCTCCTCGGCCTCCTCCTCCTCCTCCTCCTCCTCCTCCTCCTCCCTCCTCCTCCTCCTCCTCCCTCCTCCCCCCCCTCCTTCCTCCTCCTCCTCTTCCTCCTCCTCCTCCTTCTCCTCCTCCTCCATTCCTTTTCCTTATAAGTTCGCCGGCCCAACGGGCCAGAGGCGTGCTAAGATCTCCGGCAACTACGTAACAATATTTCTAGTTCGCGCGCGCGGGGCGGCCCCTGGGGGGCCCCGGACGAAAAGTACCCCGGCCGATCCCCGGCTGACCCCCGGGCGATCCCCAGGGGGGAGGCTATTTTTCGCCACCCCTCACGAGGATCGTGGCCTCCGAGGGGGGGGGCTGCCAACGACTACCCCCCATCCCGCCCCAAGGGGCCCCCAAGAGCCCCCCAAGAGACCCCAGGGGAGCCCAATACGCCGCCAAGGAGCCCCAAGACGCTCCCAAGAAGCCCCCAAGAAGCCCCCAAGACGGCCCCAAGAGGCCCAAAATAGCGCTCCAGGGCCGGCGGAATGAGCGAAGCGATTAAATAACTTCACCCTGTCGCACCCCGACGCCAGATTTTAGGGCGGGCTGGGCGTTTCGTCTGAGACTTCCTCACCATTTATGACTCTGAAGCTTAAACATTTTCACTGATGGAGGACGGGTGGCTTTCAACATGTGGCTCTCGCCCTAGCGCCGCGCACATTCGGTTTAACAAGTTGCAAGAGTCTCACGGATTGAGGGCGGGCCATTTTCAACATGTGGCTCTTGCCTTAGAACCGCGCACAGTTGTTTCAAACATTTGCAAGAATTTCACTGATTGAGGGCGGGTGGTTTCCAATATGTGGCTCTCGCCTTAGCGCCACATTTGCAAGGGCTTCACGGATTGAGGGCGGGTCGTTTTCAAAATGCGGTTCTCGCCTTGGCGCCGCGCGCATTCGTTTTAAACATCTGCAAGAGTTTCACGGATCGAGGGCGGTTCCCCTTCGAATTGTGGCTCTCGCTTTAGCGCCGCGCACACTCGTTTTGAAACTCTGCAAGAGTGTCACGGATTCCCATGATCAACGTACCAGAAATGGTGTTTTGAAAGGATTCAGAATTACGCGGGTGCAACAGATATGTTGATTCGCGGTGCTGAAATCCCCCAGAAAGCGTTCTGGAGCGATTCCAGATCGTCAAGACGCAGCAGTCAGGTTCATCCGTGACGTGGAAATCCCGAGAACAATGTTTTGGCATGCTTTTTAGGTCTTCAAACGGTTGTCTTCCAACGAGGCAGTTCCCTCAATGGAATGAACCGTTGCAGGGGCCTATGAAGAGCGAGCTTGGAGGGAGGGTTAATTCCAACATCGTTGATGACTCTTGGGCTTACACTGGTCCTCCTCCTCCTCCTCCTCCTCCTCCTCCCTCCTCCCTCCTCCC
>CAUYUJ010014836.1:105000-127500 GCA_963575745.1 Prorocentrum cordatum | reverse complement strand
ACGCGTGCGTGTTGCTCAGTCGCTTCCCACACCTGCAGGAAGAGGGGCGCCACCCAGCCCACGCGGGCGCACAAGAGCCAGGCCCGCCCGGCTAGCCGCACGCCCAGCACGTGCACATCGGGGAACGCCGCCCCCCGTTGCGCGCAGACGCCGTCAGCCGCGGGGGATGCCAGCTATGGCCGGACCAACACACCCGAAGCCATGAGAACAGCGAGGGTACCCCTCTCAGTCACATCCAACAAGCACGAAGAACACTCGGAGGTCCTCTCCGAAGCGACCTCGATCTCATCAATACATCGGCCCGACCGTGTACACCAACTGGAATTATCGTGAGCGCGCGCTTAGCGCACGCTCAAGCTTCTACCACGATCAAGGCGCACTCTCCAAGGGGAAGACGAGCAGCGCGAGGAGGAGAGCATGAAGAATGGAGGATGTGGTCTGTGGGAGGAGCGGGAAGTGAAGGAGAGGATGAAGCGGAGCGGGCAAACGGTGCTGGAGGTTTCACTGAAGACCCCGTACGTACCATGGGGGAGCAAAATCGAGACGGTGGACAAAAATCCGTGCGGACCTTCGAAAGTTTACGTTGATGCCGTATTTTAGTTTCGAGAAGGGCGACTGTCCTCTGCACGCGTGCCAGCGCCATAGTGTGCTTGCCCATCGGAGAGCCTTTCCGCACGACGCAGGCGGTGCAGTGAGGGCCGACACGGGCTCTGTGCTGGAGCTGAGCAGGATCAGCTCACTGGGTGAACACGTGAGGGGCAACGAGAAGGCGACACCAGCTCGGGGGGTGGGGGCAACATCGAGCTGGAACCAGCGATGCGCCTCAGATAAACGGGCGATAATGCCCCGATAGCAGGGCCTGGGGTGGGCTATCGGGATCCTTTCGGCTATCGGGCCTCTATCGGCGATCAGTGGGCGGTTGGGGGTCGATGTATCCCTACTTGAGCCTGTCCCCCCATCATTACATCGCCCCTGGCTTTCGGGCCATAACTCGGCTCTCTGGCGGCTTTTCTGGAAGATCCACGCACCCAGGGAACGCTCTCCCCGAGGCGTAGCTGCTGGAACGCATCCCGAGGCTGGAAAACCACCAGGTACCGACGAACAGGTCCGAAAACCTCGAGCCTGACCCAGCCCGCCGGCGTCTTGATTCCTGAATAGCGTTCCACTAGCAGGTTCTGAAAAAGATAATCAAAGCCACAGAAGCGTCGAACAAGGGAGACGGGGAACCCTATAGGACACCCGGTACGGCAACCGTTTCCCCTCCGACTTCCTAACAATTCAATTCAGGGATCCTGCTCTCAGTCTCGCCTCGATGCGGAAACTACATTTTTGGCCTGGACGGTGGCGACCCTTTTTGCAAAGATCCGGTACCTTGCCCTCGGGCACGAACCGGAGTGCCCTCAGGTCCCCTGCTCAGTCCCCTGGAGCTTCAGTCCTCAATCCTGAGGGTTCGTTCAGGGGCCCGAAACCAAGATTCAACGTTCCTGGGACTTGGCGCGTGCCTCCTGGGGTTTGTCGCGTCCTGCCGCGTGCCCTTTTCAAGCCCAGCAGGGCCCCAAGACGGGCCCCAAGACGGGCCCCCAAGAGGCTGCCCGGTCGGTCCGCAAGGGCTCCGCCATCGCCGAGCCATCGGCCCAAGACGCACAGGACGGCCTCCAGTTCGGCCCATGAAGGCTCCGAGAGGCCCCAATGAGGGCCCCAAAGAGGCGTTCCTGGAGGGCCCCGAGAGGCAAGAATCAGGAGAGGAGGCCGAGGCAGCACCACCAGCACTTCTTCCACCAGGAGCTGGAGGGCGAGACCAGTCGAGGCTATCAGCTTCGGGTGACGGCTGATGGAGCTCCATTTCCACATCCCCATTGTGGTGCACTTCACCACCAGCACTCGTGCTGAACATAGTTGAGCCTGTACCTTTCCTCCTTCCCCTACTTGCTTAACTATGGCTGCTTGGATCCCCATTGATTTTCACTTGTTTTTTCAATGTTGGAGTTCTCGCCTTTCTGAGCTTCCGACGTCTTGAAGACGAGGCCCCCAAGACCGCCCCAAGACGGCCCAAGAGGCCTCCAAGAGGGCACCAAGACGGCCCCAAACTGCCCCAAGACGGCTCAAGAGACGCCCAAGACGGTCCAAGAGGGCCGCAAGACGGCCCCAAGAGTGGCCCAAGTTGGGGATCACAAATGGGAGATCCAAGCCTTCCGCCCCAAGAGGTACCCAGGAGATCCCAAGATGCCCTGAGAGGCGCCAAGAGGCCCCCGAGAGGTTTCCGGGAAGGCCCAAGAGACTCCCAGGAGGCTCAAAAGAGACAGCCCCCAAAAAGGCTCAAAACTGTCTCGAACAGGCATCTGGGAGGCCTCCCACTGCACACGTCGGCCGGAAGAAGTAGGTAAAAACATTACGGCGTAAGGCGGATAAAGTAGATTGGTGTCAGGCCCTCCCAGAGAATAACAAAACATAGCAAACTCATGTCGACTCGTGAAGTAGGAAGACGCTTGAAGTAGAAAGGGGCCTGGGTATCCAAAAATATAAGTTCAACAACTGGCATGTATGCTTTGAGTGGCACCTGCTTGGCACCGCTTGAAGCATGCGGGTCAAACATATATGTACACACCTACATAGAGATGTCTGCATTTCCACATGTGTAATATATGGCAAACGCCATAACCAAAACCGTTCCTACTCCCACGTCACGTACGATGTCCTCCGTCTGCTCCGACTTCTACGCACATTACAACCTATTTGACACATGTGATCGTCACACATTTCCCCCGCGTGCACTGCACGATCGAACTGGTAGACAGTGTTCCCAAGACGGCGCCAGGAGGGCCCCAAAGCGGCCCAGGAGACGAGAAATATGCCCAAGAATGCCTCCGAGGCAGCCCTGAAGCGCCCGAAGGGGTCTCCAGGGAGGCCTACAAATGGGTTTCCGACGACGACGACGACGACGACGACGACGACGACGACGACGACGACGACGACGACGACGACGACGACGGCGGCAACGGCGACGGCGACGGCGACGACGACGACGACTACGACGGCGTCACACGGGCCAGGACCGCCCTCAGACGGCCGGAGACCTCTGGGGAGCCCTCCAAAGACCCCGAAAAGAAGCCCAAGGAAGCCCTGCAAGAGGCCTCCCAGAAATCCCCAGACAGTTCCCAGGAGGCCACGAGTGCCTCAAAAGGCTCCCAAGAGGGTTCGCCCTCCTCCTCCTCCTCCTCCTCCTCCTCCTCCTCCTCCTCCTCCTCCTCCTCCTCCTTGTTCCTCCCTCGCCTCGTTTTCTTCTTTTCCCCCACGTGTTACCGAAGGATGCCCACCACAGCTGGGGGAACACACAGCCCGATAGTGTCGCCGAGCTCTGGCCGCAACGTTCGGCCACATCGGCGCTTACAAAAAAATCAGGCGGCGCCTCAAGAGTGGCCCCAGAGGCTCCCAAGAGGCCTCCCCCTCCTCCTCCTCCTCCTCCTTTTCCGTCCCTCTTCCTTCTTTTTCCTCGCCTGCGTGTTCTGTGAAGGGCTTCTACGTCGGCCGAGGGCACACGTGGTCCGAGAACTTAGGCCGAGCCTTGGCCGCAAGGTTGAGCTTCGCAGCTGCGAGACGTTGGCTGGTCCCCTGCCTCACTCCTTCACTGTCCCGTTCTCTGTTCTCCGCTGGTGCAGTCGTGTGACTGCCGCACCAGCCCCCGGCAGCCCTCGGCAGCCAGCCCTCGGCAGCCCGAGCCGAGGGATGGCTGACGACGGATCGGGCGAGGAGGGAACCAACTGGGATGCCTGAGACAGAGGGCAGAAAATCCACCCCGATGATAACGACCCCGACACGCGAAGCCGCTTAGCAAACGCACCCAAAGAAATAGTCAAACAGGGCAAGGCTGTTCAGTAAACGCCCACGGCCGTCTAGTAAACGCCAGGTGTCCGGTCCGGATGGTTTTTTTCCCTTGATGAGGGACGCCTGCAGCAGGAGGGCCCTCCCCTCGCCGCGGAGCGGGGCCCCTGGCGAGACGCGCCGCCCTGCAAAGGGGGGGACAACTAAAAAAACACGCGCGAGCTGTCGGCAGGAAAGATCCTCCCCTCGCCGCGGAGCGGAGAGCCCCTGGCGCGACGCGCCGCCCTGCGGGGGGGACAAATCGGGGGCGCGCAAGCATGGATTAGCGATGCATGGATTTGGCGCGCGGTCGCCGGGGCCCGTCGCTGATCCACGCCCCCTCGATCCACGCCCCCTCAATCTTCGAGCGTGTTTTTCCCCATATCCTAATATGGGGTCCTCGTTATTGCTCGGACGCCGCCTTTTCCGGAGAGAACACACCTACTCATACACAGACTTACTCATACTCAGACTTACTCATACTCATACCGTCTCATGGTCTGACTTACTCAACACACAACATGCACGCCTACTCATATTCAGACTTACTCATGCTGGGACCCCTTCGCACCCAGACTTACTCATACCCAGACTCGTTCCCAGACCTGCTCGTACACAGACTTACTCATACTCAGACCTACACAGACTCAGACATTCTCATAGTGTGAATTACTCAACGCACGGACTGAAACCTACTCATACTCATACCTAATCATACTCAGACTCGCAAAGGGAGCCGACAGGGGTGTTTTCACGGGCCCGTTCGCGGCCAGTCTGTGGGGATGTCTCAAGCGGTTTGCTCGTTCAAATGCCCAACATCTTGGGCTTTCAGAGCAGACTGTGAGGATGTCGCAGGCGGGGCGCTGTTTTCAACACCCCTAAGGGGAGCCACCAAGGGTGTTTTCACGGGTCCGTTCGCGGCCAGTTTGTGGGGGTGTCTCAAGCGGTTTGTTTGTTTTCATTCCCAACATCCTTTGCTTTCAGAGCAGATTGTGAGGATGTCTCATGCGGGGCGCTGGTTTCAGCACTCCTAAGGGGAGCCACCAGGGGTGTTGTTTTCACGAGCCCGTTCGCTGCCAGTTTGTGGGGATGTCTCAAGCGGCTTGCTCGTTTCATGCCCAACATCCTTGGCTTTCAAATCAGATTTAGAAGATGTCTCAAGCGGGGCGCTGGTTTCAGCGCCCCTCAGGGAAGCCGCCAGGGGTGTCTTCACGGGCCCGTTCGCGGCCAGTTTGTGGGGATGTCTCTAGCGGTTTGCTTGTCTTCATGCCCAACATCCTTTGCTTTCAGAGCAGATTGTGAGGATGTCTCAGGCGGGGCGCTGGTTTCAGCGCCCCCGAGGGGAGCCGCCAAGGGTGTTTTCGCGGGCCCGTTCGCGGCCAATGTGTGGGGATGTATCAGGCGGTTTGCTGGCCCTTCGCCCCGATGCCAAGTGCAGAAGGCTTCTTTTTGCGTTGCCAGCTGGGCCCGATGCCAAGCGCGGACGGCCAAAGCCGAGGCGCAAACCGCGAGGGTGCCATTTGTAGCACTTGCCTTTTGCACGTCATGTACCTGCGGCTTCTGGTTGCGTTGCCAGCCAGGCCCGATGCGAAGTGCGGACGCTTAAAGCTGAGGTGCAGGTCGCGAGGTGCCGTTTGAAGCACTTGTCATTCGTACTTCCCCTGGTGCTTCGGACGCGGCGCCGAAAGAATTCTTTGCCTTGACAAAAAAGATGCGCAGGCATATGCATGTTAATGAATGCATGGGCGTGGTGGATGTGCAGCCGCGCTGCGCGCACGTGTGCTCGCCGCTCACATGGACGCGCTCGTGGAGCAAACAAGTATCATGGACAAATGTTCGTCTTGGCACTATCCTACAACATGATATGCACATATGGCCTTGTGTGGCTAAACGCTCGTTTTACGGATCCCACTGCCAATTATCCCAAGACATACGCACATTACCACAGGCTGAGGAGGGCACGGCCTGGCAGCTGAGGAGGGGGAGTGAATGGGAGGCTCATATTCAATCATGCTCAAAGCTCACTCTGACTCATACTCACTCACTCGCATTAGGATTCACTCGTCTTCGTCGGCCCTGTCGCCCATGTGGCCATGTGGACGCGCTATTATAGTCAAACGCTCATGAACAGACGCTCATTATGGCATGGCATAAAAACATGAGATGCACATATGGGGAACTCCACGCAGTGAGTAATTTCCCCTTGCAGTGCAGGGGGGGGGGGGAATGGACAAAAAACACGCGCGAGGCGTCGGCAGGAGAGCTCCTCCCCCCGCCGCGACGGCGGAGAGCCCCTGGCGAGACGCGGCCGCCCCTCGCGGTGCGCTCTGCAGCCCGGAGGCCCCGCCCCAGAGATTCTGCCTGGCGGTTCTTGAATGGGGTCCAGGGACACATAACTGAATACGCACAAAGAACAGGATCCCCCCTAGTTTCCCATATTCTGTGGGTTGGTGTCTTCCCCCCACTTCCCACGTTTTCCCGTCTTCTCCTGGGAATCGACGATTACTTGTGTCTGTGTTTGTTCTCTCCGCTCCCGAGTTTTGGTTCGGGATGTCCACACGGCTCCGAGACCAGAGCCACGCGCGCGCTCGCTTCACGCGCTGATGCTCTAGCATGTTCCAACTTTTTTATGGGCGCACGGCGCCACGGCAAACAACGTGGGGGGGGAGCGAAACTCGAATAAGATCAGTAGGCGACAGGACTGGTTACAAGGGCGCCTGTGTACGCACGGCCTTCGTCCGAACACCTCACGCGCTGCGTGGGGCCTGCTTTCCAAATGTGCGACCGAGCAACTGCATACGGACACTTGATATCTCACTCCTTGAACCATCGCGCGCGCTTCGCGCGCGCCAAGGTTCTAGCGCAGGCCAGGGTTTCGCTCGAAGATCTTGGACAGCACCATCGTTTGTAAGCGAGGGACATAGTCGTACCCATCCCCACCCTCATCTTCATTCCCGTCCTAACCCTCGTCCTCCTCCTCACCATCCTACTCAGCGTCACCACAATAGTCATCATGATCATATCCATCATCAACACCAACAGCAGCATGATGGTGAGCATCCTTGGCCAGGTGCTACTAGCCATGCTGTCACGTCAAGCTCACGTATCAGCATCAGCAGCAGCATAATCATCATCAACAGCATCATCATCATCAGCATCATCATCACCCTTACCCTCACCCGAATCATCATTTTAGTTATCAATCCCATTACTATCATCGTCAACGCCGCTAACAATAACCTTGCACACTTTCGATAGTATCGTCTTACCGATCATCATCATCACCATCACCATCACTATCATCAGCATCAGCAGCATCTGCATACATATATATATATGAAACATCATAAACATCATTATCATCAGCATCATCATCATCATCATCATCACCATCATCATCACGATCACCATCACCCTCATCCTTTCCCTCATCCTCATCCTCATCACCATCACCATCATCACCGTCACCGTCACCATCGACATCAGCATCAGCATCAGCATCACCATCGCCATCATCGTCATCACCATCACCACCACCACCACCGCCACCACCATCATCATCATCATCATCATCATCATCATCATCATCATCATCATCATCAGTATCATCATCAACATTGCCATCGCCATCGCCATCGCAATCGCCATCGCCATCGCCATCAGCATCAGCATTAGCATCAGCATCAGCATCATCGTAATCATTATCATAATCATCATTATCATCATCATCAGCATCATCATCAGCATCAGCATCATCATCATCATCATCATCTTAATCTTCATCATCGTCACCATCTTCATCATAATGAACATGAGTGTCGTCATTGCCGTCGACGTCGGCCCGATGGTCCTGGAGAGGCCTCCTGGAACATCCATCCGACTGCGCGCCTCAGGGAGCATCTTGAACACGTTGGGGACGGGGGGAGAATGTGGGCTCCAGGAATTTGTTTGAAGATTATCTCGGGGCTCTCTTCCGTCGTTTCGCGAGCCCCTTGAGTCGTCTGGAGGGCATCTGGAGGCCTGAGAGGCCTGCCCATCGAGAGCGAAAGCAGAGTTCTTCAGAACCTGCAGTTTTCCAATTGGTTATTGAACGATTTAGACGTCCTGTTGGACTCTTGGAAGCCTCTAGCGAGCATCTTGGAGGCTTCTAGGGGGGCTCTTAGTGCTGCCTTGGGGCATCGAAGGGAATAAGCCTGTTGGCCCGTCTGACGCCTTCGGAAGCCGTCAGGCTGGGCTCTTCGAGATCCCTTGGGTAATTTTGGGAAGGTCTTAACGGCTCTTCGAACCGTCTTGGTGGCCTCGTCCGCGGCAGCCGGTTGGAGGGCACGGAAGGTGGAGGCCCAAGGTATTAGGGTGCTTTGTCGGGGTAAGTCTTGACATGCGCGAAACCCCCAGAACTCTGGACCACTCCCTGGGAACCGGCTTCCCGTCCCGCTCGTTTTCCTGATGGTCCCGGGGCCCGGCGAGGGCCCCTGGGAGCCGAAAACGGCAGGCCTCTGCCCTGACTTGTGCTCAGGAGGCCTCGAGGTCCAGGGGAGGACATCCTCGAAAGAGCCCCCCGGCGGCGGGGCCTCTGAGCAGCTGCGGCAGCGTCACGCCGTGCGGCCGCTCGCGAACCAGCAGCCCCTGCACCAGCGCCTGGCGCGCTGCGCCGCGGCTCGCGGGGCGGGCGGGTCTCGCCGCGCCGGTCGCAGTGAGCGTCGTCTCCAAGATGGCCCAGGAGCCCCCACGAGGTCAGCCCATGCTGGCCCAAGAGGGCAAGAACTGCTTGAGCATGAGCTCTTGGAGGTCCGAGCGGATTCCTGGGACATGCGCCGAACCCCCCATCCCTGGCGCGCGAGCGCGCCATGGGGCACGTCCAAGGCAGCTTGCTTGCTTCCTCGAGGCCCGAGAGGCCAAGACGGCCTCAACAGGGGGCCCGAAAAGCACGAGACTGTGGAAGCGCTAGAAGCTGAAGCCCCCCCCCAACATGATCCCAATAATGGGCCTGTTTTCCACCACCACCACCGCCATAAGATGGAGGGGGAGGGGGTCCTCATCCTCCTCCACCTCCTCCTCCACCTCCTCCTCATCCTCCTCTTCGTTCTCCTCCTCCGTGTCCTCCACCTCCTTCCCCCCTCCAACTTCAAGTGGCGGTGGTGGAAAACGAGGCCATCACCCAAGACCCCCAGGGGGGTGGCCCGGCGGAGGGCTGCGAAGGCCTCCGCTGCAGAGGCCTGGGCCTCCACCCTGGGAGGAGGGACAAGGAGTTTCCAGCATGGTATAGCCTGCCCTGCTGGAAACTCCTTGCCCGAGGGCGACAGGATCTGTACGCGCCCACTGCTGCAGGCCTGGCCGCCCCTCCCGGGCCCAGAAGCAGAGGCATGCGCCCTCCCGGCATGGCCAGGGAGGCACGTATGATCGCGGGCTCCGTGGCCACGGCCCCCCCCCTCCCCAGATGGGACGGGTCCCAGGGTCCTCGTGCCACCCCCCCAGATGGGATGGGGGGGGGGGAGGAGGAGGAGGAGGAGGAGGAGGAGGAGGAGGAGCAGGAGCAGGAGCAGGAGGAGGAGGAGGCGGAGGAGGAGGACGACGACGACGACGACGACGACGACGACGATGGCGACGACGACGACGACGACGACGACGACGACGACGACGACGACAGACGACGGACGACGGACGACGGCGGACGACGACGACGACGACGACGACGACGACGACGACGACGACGACGACGGACGACGGACGACGGCGGACGACGACGACGACGACGACAACGACGACGTCGACGGCACCGGCGGCGGCGGCGGCGACGTCGAGCACCAGAGCTTTCCGAAAGCACGTCAGCATGACGCCACAATCACAGCCACACGCACACCCACACCACACCCACAGGGGGGGAGGGGGGGAGGACATTGGGTCACCCCACACACACACACACCCACAGCAGGGACCATCGCGCAGGGGAGGGGGGGGGCAGTGGAATTAGCAGTGGGGGGGGGTCAAACCCTCGACCAGAAATGCGCCGCGCCTGGGCCTGGGACGGGCCCGACCTGGGGCAGTTGAGAGGCACAGATCCAGTTCGGGCATGTCCTCCCACATGTGGATATGTGGCACAAATTACAAGTAATCAAAAACAAAAACAACAAACAATCAAAAGAGCCCGGAAAATCGTCCCAGGACTCTTTTTCAATTGTTCTTGCATACTCCTGCTGCAGAGGGACATGCCCGCCTGAAGCATCGATCACGCTGCCCTATGGATGGAGGAAGAGTGGGCCTCCGGGATGTAAGAAAAAAGGGGCCTCCAGTGAGTTGCTGAGGGGCAACGATAGGGGGGGGGACTGGCATAGGGGGGATGCATCGACCAGGAATCGGCGACACATCGCCGATGGAGAGAGGACAGGATCGACTGCTGATAAGAGTGGCTGCAGCAGCAAATCGTCTCAACAGCCACCACATTGCGCAGAGGCAGCAGCACCTGAAGGACGAGATGTCGCAGAAGGGAAGCTGGCAGCGCCGCGGGAGCTCGGGGGAAAGGTGGTCAGGAGCAGGGACCACACACCCAGCCCCCGCGGTCGGTGCTCAACAGGGATCTGTTGGAGGGCGCCCTGGAGACTGGAAGAACGAGCAGCAGCACAGCTGGAAGGACAGGGCCCCCTGGAGGAGCAGCTCGGCCAAAAGGACGGGCAGCAGGAGCAGGAAGAGGACTCAGCAGGAGACCCGCAGCTCAGAGCACGTCGGCAACTTCCAGTACACCCAACGGCAGAAGAACGTGCTGAACGGCATCACCCCAGTGCCGGTTGCGACTGCGATGGGGCACGAGAGCTGGAGCACGCCCCCCCCGACAAGGAGACGATGTTTCTATGGTATAAGACGAAGTGCCAGCGGCTGGCGCGACTGGCTAAGAATATAGTCGGGGCCAGAAGCGCTGGACTTGACACCGAAAAATTGGAACAAGAGGCACCCATCACCGCAACGAACGTCTCTTTCGTCCTCCCACCGAAGGAGAGGATAAAGCAGCTGAAAAGCACCCTGGAAAGACTAGTGGAGGAGCACGCGTGCCTGGAGAAACAGCTCAACCAGATGCTAGATCAGGAAACCAGAGCATCGCACACCATCAAAGTCTACAAAACGCTGATGAAGGAGACGAGGGACCAGGTTCAAACCCAGCCTCTCTCCCCTCCTCCTCCGAGGTAGTTTTTGGTCCCTGGGCCTCCTTCTTTCCTCGAAATCGGGTTCCCGCGGCCGCCGTCTGGGTGCCCACACGGCACTCGTGGGTTGCTGTGGCGCGCTCCGCGCTCGGGGCGCATGAAAGACGCTGCTCGGAGCGAGAGCGCAGAAACGCAGAAACGCAGGTGGAGGAGGAGGAGGAGGAGGAGGAGGAGGAGGAGGAGGAGGTGGGGGTGCGGACAGTGGTGGGGACGGTGTTGGTGGGGACAGTGGTGAGGGGACAGCGGGACAATGGTGGGGACAGTGGGGGGACAGTGGGACAGTGGTGGGGACGGTAGTGGTGGGGACAGTGGTGGGGACAATGGTTGGAACAGGGGGGACAGTGGACAGTGGTGGGAACGGTGGTGGTGGGGACAGTGGTGTGGGGACAGTGGGAATGAGGTGGAAACACTGGGACAGTGGAGGGTACAATGGTGGTGGGGACACTGGTAAAGGCGGTGGCGAGGACGGCGGTGGGACAATGGGACAGAGGTACAGTGGGGACAGTGGTGGGGACAGTGGGGACAGTGGTGGAAACAGTGGGACAGCTCAGTGGGACAGCGGAGGAGTCAGTGGGACAGTGGGGACAGTGGGGATAGGCAGTGGTTGGGTCCGTGGAGACAGTGGGGAGAGTGGAACCGTGGTGGGAACAGTTGTGGGAACAGTGGGGACAGTGCGACAGTGGTGGGGGCATTGGTGGGGACAATAGGGACGGTGGTGGAACCAGTGGGGACAGTGGTGGTGAGGACAGTGGTGCTGGGAACAACAGTGGGGGATGTGATGCGAGCGGTGGTAGGGACCGGGAGTCGTTTGCTGGCGGTGCGTGGGGGGGGGTCGAACCGGTAGTGACCCCCCTCCGGTTTTCGGGGGGGGGGGGGGGATTCCAACCGGTAGTGACCCCCCCCCGGTTTTCCGGATCCGGGGGGGGGGGGGGAGGAGGGGTTCGAACCGGTAGTGACCCCCCCCCGTTTTTCGAGGGGGAGGGGGGGGGGAGGGGAGGGGTAGGGGGGGGTTTTCGCCGGGAGGAAGGAGGGGGGGGGGGGGGGGGGGGGGGGAGGGGTTCCGGCAGGGGGGGGGGGGGGATTTTCGGAGGGGGGGGGGGGAGACCCCCGGGTTCCGGAGGAAAAGGTTGGCAATTTTCCGTAGTAAAGCGGCGGTGGATCACGCTCTCTCGAATATGGAGGTCCGCTGGCACCTACTGAGGTGCCTATTGCTTCCCCATTATCTGGATGGTCTCAGCTTTGCTGAGCGCTTTGGGCCAGGGCCCCATTGCAATACGACGTAAATACTCCCGCCCTGTGGCGGTGGGTGTGTCACATGCGACGGCTAACTTCCCGATCTGTCGGGAGGCGTACACCCCGCAGGCAGGAGGCAGGAGCAGGAGGAGGAGGAGGAGGAGGAGGAAGAGGAGGAGGAGGAGGAGGAGGAGGAGGAGGAGGAGGAGGAGGAGGAGGACGGGACTGCCAATATGGACTGCCAAGGTGTGGGAAGGCCCCTCGGGGCTTGACCGCCCCGCCCCGAGCGCCGCCACCCCGGAGGGCCTATGGGCCAGCGAGGCGGGGACAGCGGGCTTGGGCCCTCCGGGGATGCGCCTGTTGCAGGTCCGGGCCTCCGGGCCCCCCAGTCACCCCAGAGGGCCTGGGCGGGCCGGGCAGGCGCGGCGTGCGTTGCGCTCCCTTCGGGGCCGGCCCTAACGCCGGGCGAGCCTCGCAGCCTCCCCGCCGCCCGGGGGCCGATCCCCCCGCAGGTGGGACAGGGCGCCGGGTGGTCGGGCGGGCTTTGCAGGCTCGCTCAGCGCGAATGCGAGGGAGGGCGGGGAGGGGGAGGGAGGAGAGGAAGGGACGGAGGAGCGGCGAGAGAGACACCGGGGAGGGGGAGGGGGAGGGGGAGGAGGAGGGCAGCAGCCGCGGCAGGTCGGGGGAAGGGGGGCATTTTTACCTGCGCGCGGCATGCACCAGCGCCGCGCAGGAGAGCCCCAGGTAACGGACCTTCGCCGCGAGCTCCCCGAGGTCATCGGTGTCAGCGAGCACCCACTCCGCCAGCCCCGGCGGCGGCGCCCATACCTCCAGCAGGGCGGCACGGAGCGCATCAGAACCCGAGCACCGGACCAGCAGGTGGTGCAGCCCAGCCGGCTCTCGGCCGCACAAGGCACAGGTGGTCGGCAGGCGGGCCGCCCCCACGCCCCAGATGGCAGTTGGCAGCTCGGACGTGACACGCGCCACGCACCAGGCGCGGTGGAACCTCCATTGGGTCTGGCCCCAGGAGGCCCAACGGAGCTCCTCCGGCCAGGCCTGCCGCAGGGGAAGGACAGCCGCGATCGGCAGCAGCCCCGTGTCGTTGAGCTTGGCCAGCTGCTCGCAAAACCACACCCTTTCCGCTTCCCGCACCCGCGGGATAACGCAGGACCGCGCCCATAGCCGCACCACCCTGCGGCGGGCCGCCGGTCCCTCCGCCGCCGCGGTTTTCAGCTCGTCGGGCGGCGGCCCCACCCCGAGGCTCCGAGCCACCGCGGCTGCGTCCTGGAGCCAAGTGCCTCTGCCTCTTGCCAGCGCCGCCTGGACCGCGGGCGCGACGGGCGAGCCTTCGGGGAGCACCAGCAGCCGAGCCCACGCCAGAATGATGCGCTGGGCGACTTTGGCGGCCACGCGCGTCAACAGTCGCGTCTCCAGGAAGACGCGGAGGTAGCCCCCATCGCCAAAGGACGTGCCCGGAGGGAGCCCCAAGAGCGCCTTCGCCGCGTCGTAGTATGCGCGGTTTAGCTGGGCCGCGACCGCGGCCCAGCCACGCGCATGGCTCGCCAGCAGCTCCGTGCCATACAGCGCGGCGGACTCGACGCGGCTCGGGACCTGACCAACGATCATGGGGAGGCCGAACCCCTGGTCCGAGAGAGCGGCCGTCAGTCGTCGCGCGCCGTCCCGGAGGATTGCGCAGGTGCGTGTCAGGAGCGGATCCAAGGAGAGCTCCGCGTCCACCGGGATGCCCAGGACCTCGAGCTGACTGACAGCGCGGACCCCGACGGCCCCGATGGTGCCGCACCTGCTGGGGTCTACGGCCGGCAGGCCCACCGCCATTGCAGCGGGGCCCTTGCTGCCGTCCTGGTAGCGATGTCGATAGGCGGCACAGAAAGCGCCCAAGCCAGCGTTGGCCCGCATCACCCCCGTCTCGTCTGGCTGCAACACGAACGTGTCGTCGACGAACTGCAGCATCGGCAGGGAGGGGGGAGGGGCGCTCGCCGGGGCGCTCTCCGCGAGTGGGAGCGGCTGGGCGGCGACCTTGCAGGCGTCAATGAGAGCGCGGACAAGCGCGCTGAACATGTGGGCGCCCCCGCGCCTGCCTTGCCCCACCCCGAAGTCAAGGAGTGTGGCGATCTGACCCACGAGGGGCCCAACGCGCACCCGCACGCGCTCCTCGCTGAGGGACGCCGCCGCCGCGAGCCACCACCGCCCGCGCAGTCCAGCCCGGCGCAGCTGCAGCAGCACGCCGTCGCGCCAGGCCATGTCGAACCCATGCAGCAGGTCCGCTTTCTGGACCACCGTGCGGAGCCCCAGCCCGCGCCGCACCTGGAGCGCGATGAGCAGCCCAGCCGCCATGAGCGTCGCACCATAGCGCCCCCCTGCCTGCTCAGAGCCGGCGAACTGCTCCAGCAGCGGGCGGGTGACGGCCAACCAACCAGCATCCAGAAACCCTTCAAGGTCCCCAACGTAGCTGATGGGCCGGAGGGCGGCAGGGTCGCTTACCACCGGGGGCCCCCTCTTGCGAATCGGGGATATCTCCCGCATCCACTCACTTGCGCAGAGGCCAGAAACCAGCGCCAAGTTGAGAACGGCCCACGTCACCAGGCGGCCCGGCGCCTGCGCTGCCTTTGCCGCGGCGCGCGGCAAGTGGAGCGTTTTGCGAGAGGCGCGAGCCTGCTGGACGATCTCCGCCACCAGCTCCGGCGACAAGGGGTCGCCGAGTTCCTCCGCCGTCTCGCGGAGCGCTGCAGTCTGGGCTGCCCGGACCTCCGCGCGGACCTGCGCGTTGAAGGACGCCACGCCCGGGCCCGCCGCCGCGCCCCGGCCAAGGATGGACGCAGTCACTACCTCGATCGCCTCAGCGGGGCCGAGCCGCCTGCCCGAATCTGGGTCCCAGAGGGCCAACTGCAGCGGCTCGCGCGGCTTGAGGAGCCCGCTCACGTAGTTCTCCGCCTCGCCGCGGGAGGTCGCCGCGAGCTCCAGATATCGGTCCAAAGCCCGAGCCCGGTGCTCGGCCCGCGTGCCGGCGAGTTCATCCTCTAAGGCCAGTTGGTCCGCGTCAGGCGCGGCGATCCCTGCAGGTTGCAACGCCTCCTCTGCAAGTGCTGCCTTTTCCTCCCCGGCACGCCTGCCCTGGCAGGCCGCTCGCACGTGGGGTGGGCGTCTTGCCACGAGCACGAGGCCTCCGAAATGGCCTGCCAAGGTGTACACCACCGAGCGGTACCACACAGCGCGGTCCAAGAGTCCTTGTCGTACACCTCGTTTTGCCCCGCGGGCCGTCCACTCCCTGAACTCCCTGCTCCTCATCACGGCACCAGCCCAGCCTCCAATGAAGCTGAGCGCCGTCGCCACGTGACCAAGCGCAGCGTCCCACTCGTCCCCGTGCCCCCACCTACTGCGGCCGAGCGTCATCTCAACGTTCACGGCGAAAGTCGCCGGGAGGGCGACGTCAAGCCTCGCATGGTCGCCCGGGACACCTGCGGACCCGCACGGCACGACCACCACGCTCACGGGGAAATCGGCGGAAGAGGCCACTACGTCGATGATGGTCCCACTCCTGTGCGTCCCCACCTCGACTGGATTTCTGAGCACCGCGCCAAAGCCAGAGGGGCGCAGAAGCAGGTCGAGGATCTCGCGGTCCAGCAAGGACTCGGCCCGCCGATTGGCTATGCCCAGGCACGCAAAGTGTAGGTTGAAATCGCCAAGCATAACAAGCCTCCAGTCCCGGAACCTCGGGCGGCCCTGCAGCTCAACCCATTCCTCCCAGCGCCGCTGCCAGAAAAGCTTTCGGACCGCCACCCCATAGTGAGGGGGCGGAGCGTAGATCCCCAACAGCAAGATGCCAGGGCCGCCTTCCAATGGCAACTCGCACCAGATGGCACGGGGCCCGCCCACTCCCGGCACCGGCAGGAGCCTTGCCGCCACCGGGGTGGCAACCAGGAGTCCGACGGTGTCCGGCCCAGCGCTCCGCTCGCCATGGTAAGTGTAGCCCGTCCACTCTGGCCAGTTCAGGCCTGGCGCCAACTTAGGCTCCGACACCACCGCCGCGATCACCCCAGCCGCCTGGAGACCAGCGCAAATGGTCACCATGCGGCCCTCGTCCGTCTCGACACCGCCCCCCATGCAGAAGGCCCCAGCGACGTTTAGCGCGGCAACACGGCCCTGCAATCGCGCTGAAGGCCCACTCGGTTCAGGGCTTTCAGTCGCTGGCAGCCCCCCCTCCCAGGCCCCGAAGATGGAGTTCAGGGCGAGGCCCTCGGCGAGCCTGCCCATGCGCGCCTCCAGCTGGCTCAGTGTCGTGTGCAATCCGGCGTCGAACTCCCGAAACCCCTCCAGCCCCAGCGGAACCTCGCTGAGGCCATGGGGAGGCCGCTGGGCCAGCAGCGCGCGGACATCCCGGCGCAAGCACAGGGCCCCCCATCGGCGCACCGGTCCAGGAGCGCCTGGCAGCTCGCCCTCCACCAGGGCGGCGACTTCGCGAACAGCCGCTGTGGCTGCGGCGCGGGACCCCCACGCCCGCAGGGCGTCCGTCGGCGGGCTCTCCATTTTGGCCGCCCCCCCGGACTGCCAGCCCCCAATGCGCGAGCACTCGAGCGAAAGCGGCCACGCGACGAGCACGGGGCAAAAACGGCCATGGAGGGGAGGGACAGGAGGAAAGTGGCAGACGGTCGCCACGCCGCGCAATTATCTTCACGCTCCGGCCAGAGCCACGTAAGAGCCACGACTCGGACGACCTCCCAACCAGCAAATCGGCGGCGATTCGGGTCAGGCATCGCAAGCGTGTGCCTGGAATAACTTAGGCCGCATAGCCCAAACGGCCCCCAGAGGCCCATCGGCTCCACGGGAGGAAAGACGAAGAAAGAGACAATCAGAACGAAACAAGTGCCCCACACCCGGCGGCGACGCGAGCAACAGTCCGGGACGAGATGTAGAAGTCGAACAACTAGCGTGACACAAAGCACGGAAGGGGGGGAGGAGGAGGCGGAGGGGAAGGGAGGGACAGGGGGGCCGTGCTCGGCACCTGTGCTCGGCCCGGGGGCTCGGCACCTGTGCTCGGCACCTCCGCGCTGGGGAGGACGGGGAGGGGGAGGACGACGACTACGGCCTAAAGGGCCCTGATGCCGCCACTCTCATCTTGAAATGGCCCGTCTACCGGCCTACAAGCGGAAAGTGGCGGGCAGTCGCACGTGGCGGAACAGGAGGAGGAGGATAGTCCGTACTGCCACGCTCGGGGAACAGGAAGATCGTGCAGGCGTGGGACTGCCAATATGGACTGCCAATGTGTGGGAATGCCCCCCGGGGCTTGACCGCCCCGCCCCGAACGCCGCCACCCCGGTGGGCAACGAAAACGACGACGACGACGACAACGCCGACGACGACGACGACGACGAAGACGACGACGACGACGACGACGGCGGCGGCGGCGGCGGCGGCGGCGGCGGCGGCGGCGACGGCGACGACGACGACCAGACACGACGACGACGGCGGCGTCGGCGAGAACCCCCCCCCAAGGCACCGAGGCCGACACCAGCGGGCAGGGAAAGAGCCGAGACCGAGGGATGCCAGCCCATCCTCAGACAAGTCGCACCCCAAAGTATCAGAGAAGGGTCCCCTACAAGTCCTTTGACAAGGAAGGGGGGTGTTAGTGCGCAAGCGTTACATAGAAAGTACCGGCGGCGGAAAAAGTGCATCTACACCTTTCTGGTACACCGGAACATCCACGGCGAGATCCCCCCCCCACAGCGCCGAGGCCGAGACCAGCGGGCAGGGAACGAGCCGACCCCAACCAGAGCTCGACGAGAGATCCTGCCCGTCGGCCGCAGCGGAGCGACCCCCACGACGCGCGACGACCGAGCTGGGTGGGCCCCGAGGCCTCGCGGGGGCCCCCCCCAGCCCCCCCAGAAGGGGCGAGGGGCGAGGAGGTGGGTGCGCGCCGTCTCCCGGTCAAGGACCAGAGCGCTCCGGCTTCATTACAACCGCCGCCGGGTCGACACCCCCCCGGGCCCCCGGAGGCGGCGGGGAGGGGAAGCAGGGAAGCAGGGAAGGACGACGACCGACCAGGGAGGCGGAGGAGGGGGCAGGGAGGCAGGAGGGCGGGAGGGCCCCCAGGGGCAGCAGCAGCGGCAGCACGATCGGGAAGCGGGCGATGATTCTCACGCGCCAGGCGGGGCGCCTACCGTCGCTTATCCAGGAGTCCTGCAGAGAGGGAGGGGAAAGAGAGAGAGAGAGAGAGGGAGAGAGAGACCACAGCGGCCTCAAGCACCGCGGGCGGTGCCTGGAGCAAGCGGCGCAAAATGCGCGGAGCGCTCCCTCGTCTACGCCCCTGGGCACCTCAGCCGGGCGGCACCAGGAAGGCGTGCATGGAGCCACGCCCGGTGCTGTACGTCGTGAGCGTCGCGCTGACCCGGGACACGGCGCCGAAGGCGGCGATCCAGTGCTCCGCGAACTCTTAAGTTGGCACGAATGCCACTCGCCACCAGGACGCCTGTAGAGGCGTCGGCCTGCACGCTCACCTTGGTGATGACCCTCTTCGTCGCCCTGGACGGGATGCGCAGGCGCAACACCCATTTCCGGTCGTCCCCGCCTTCGGACGCCGTCCACTCCCCCGGCTGGGCCCTGTGAAAGATCCGGCCGGCCTCGCGCTCGACCGTCTCTACGCGGACCTGGATGGTGCCGAAGCTGGCCAGGCGCCGTGCCATTCCCAGCTGGCTCTCCACTTTCCCCGCGAACTCCACCTCCAGGCATGGAGGGAGTCCCGCGCCCGGCGCCCGGGCCGTGGCGCTGGCCTGGGCCAGTTTGGCCTTAAAGGCCCGCACCTCCTGCGCGGGCGGGCCCTCTGCTGCCGGCCGGGCCCCGGCCTCAGCGCTCGCCCCCTGGGCGGGGAGGGGCGCGCCGCTTTCGAGAGCGGCGGTCGCCCTCTGGACGATCGCGGCGACCGCCTCCACCGCGTCCCGCGGCTCAGCCCCGTCGGCCTCGACGCGGTCGAGGGCCTCCCGGACGGCGTCCGCGAAGCACTCCGTGAAGCCCGCGCCGTCCTCAAGCGCGGCGGCGCCCGCTGCCGCCGCGGCGGGCCCCCCCGGGGGCGGTCCAGTGGCCTTCGGCGCCGCCGCCGGGAAAGGGGCAGCCGGGTTGCCCTTCCAGGCGGCGGCCCCCAGCCCTCCCGGTCCTGCCCCGAGCGCCTCCGGAGCCGTCTGCAAGGTCGGGCGCGGCTGCTGCTCCGGCGCGCGGGAGTGCCCGGCGAAGCCCAGCGCCTGCGGCAGCCCGTCCTGCTTCGCCCCGAGTGGCCCCTGCGGCGGCGCTGGGAGTGCGGCACCTGCCGTCGCGCTGGCCCAGGCCGGCCCGCCCTCCGCCCGCGGGGCGGCCGCCGCGGCGCGCGTCGGGGGCAGCCCCTCAGCCAGCCCTGCCAAGGGCGCTGCTTCCAGAAGCGCCGCGGCCGGCCAGG
Organism: Prorocentrum cordatum; assembly: GCA_963575745.1. NCBI lineage: Eukaryota > Dinophyceae > Prorocentrales > Prorocentraceae > Prorocentrum > Prorocentrum cordatum. The sequence goes on along the minus strand of CAUYUJ010014836.1, from coordinate 107,775 downwards.
CGGCGGTTGCCGCGGGCGGCCAAGCGGCGGCGTCGGCGGCCCCCTTCCCCAGCGAGAGCAGCGACCCCGCGGCGGGCGCGGTCGGCGGCTTGGCGGCGGCGCCGGCCGTCGGAGGCGCCCTGGCCGCGAGCCCTGCCCAGGGCGAGGGCGCCGTGCCAGGCCAGGCGGTGACGGCAGCCGTGGCCGCCCCTCCCGGCGGGGGCGGTGGCCCAGTGGCTGCGGCGGCGCCGGGCGCGGCCGCGTGCGCCTCCGCAGCAAGCCCTGCACAGGGCGCTTCTGCTGCTGCGGGCGCCGTGCTGCCCGTCCAGGCGCCGGGCGTGGGTGGGGGCGCGCCAGCGGCAAGCCCAGTCCAAGGCGCGGGCAGCGTGCCCGGCCAGGCGGTGGCGGCAGCCGTGCCCACCACCACCCCCGGCAGGGGCGCGGCTGTGGGCCAGGCGGCGGCGGCGGCGGCGCCGGGCTTCGCGGCCGCGTGCGCCCCCGTCGCTGGCCCTGTCGAGAGCGCGCCTGGTGCTGCGTGCGCCGTGCCGGGCCAGGCGGCGGTGGCGGCGGCCGCTGCCGCCGTGGCCGCCCAGTGCTCCGGTCCGGCGGCGGCGCCGGGCTTCCCAGGCGGAGCCCCTGTAGCAAGCCCTGCCGAGGGCGCTGGCGCTGTCGGAGCCGTCGGTAGCCAGCCGGCGGCGGTAGCCGAGGCGGGCCAAGCAGCGGCGGCGGTGCCAGCCCCGTCGCCCTGCGAGGGCGCCGTTGGCCAAGCAGCGGCGGCGCCCCCTTTCGTTCCGGCCGCCAGCGGCGGCGGCGTCTGGAAGCCCGGCGTCGTCCAGTCGAGCCCGCGTGGGGGTGCCGCCAGCGCCGCTGCGAGCGCCGCTTGGTGGAGCGCCTGGTACTGGAGCCAGGCCTGCGTCTGCCGCTGGAGAAGCTGTTGTTCGCCAGAAGGTCCGGCGGCTGCGTCGGCGGCCGGCTCTACTGAGCCAGTCGTCGGTTTCCTCGGGCCGGCGGCCGGCTCTGCTGAGCCCTTCATCGGTTTTTTAGTCGGGCCGCGCCCTGCGGCAGCAGCGGCGGGTGCGGGAGGGGCGCGAGGGGCGCCATCACCGCGGCCAGAGTGCGGGCCGGAGCGCTCGCGGCTGCGGCCGCTGTCACGGCGGCCCCGCCGGTCGCGGCTGCGGCTCCGGGACCGCTCGCGCGCCGGGGCTCTGGGTCGGCTGCGCCTGTCGCGGCTGCGTCGCGGCTGCGGCTCCGGCATCGCGAGTGGCGGCGAACGGAGTGAGGGTGTCGTGAGGGTGTCCTGGTTGAGCTAAACCCCTGCTCGAACCAGAACGGCTACGGGCGACGGGGACGGACAAAGGAGGGGGAGGGGAGGGGGAGGGGCCCGTGCTCGGCACCTGTGCTCGGCCCGGCGGGCTCGGCACCTGTGCTCGGCCCCTGCGGCCAGCGGTGGTGCTCGGCACCTGTGCTCGGCCCGGAGGCTCGGCACCTGTGCTCGGCACGCCCGCGCGGAGGGAGAGGGAGGGGGGAGGGCAATTAGGTGCGCGAGGGGGGAGGGGGAGGGGCCCGTGCTCGGCACCTGTGCTCGGCCCGGCGGGCTCGGCACCTGTGCTCGGCACCTGGAGGTCCGCTGGCACCTACTGAGGTGCCTATTGCTTCCCCATTATCTGGATGGTCTCAGCTTTGCTGAGCGCTTTGGGCCAGGGCCCCATTGCAATACGACGTAAATACTCCCGCCCTGTGGCGGTGGGTGTGTCACATGCGACGGCTAACTTCCCGATCTGTCGGGAGGCGTACACCCCGCAGGCAGGAGGCAGGAGCAGGAGGAGGAGGAGGAGGAGGAGGAAGAGGAGGAGGAGGAGGAGGAGGAGGAGGAGGAGGAGGAGGAGGACGGGGGGGCAGAGGAGGAGGAGCGGAGGAGGAGAGGAGCAGAAGGAGGAAGAGGAGGGGGAGGAGGAGGGAGGAGAAGAGGAGAGAGGAGGAGAGAGGAGGAGAAGAGGAGGAGGAGGAGGAGGAGGAGGAGGAGGAGGAGGAGAGGAGGAAGAGGAGGAGGAGGAGGAGAGGAGGGAGGAGGAGGCTGGAGCAGGAGGAGCAGGAGGAGAGGAGGAGGGGAGGAGGGGGGGGGAAGGCAGGAGAGGAGAAGGAGGAGGAGGAGGAGGAGGAAGAGGGAGAAGAAGGAGGAAGAGGAGGGGGAGGAGGAGGGAGGAGAAGAGGAGAGAGGAGGAGGAGGAGGAGGTGGAGGAGGAGGAGGAGGAGGAGGAGGAGGAGGGGGAAGAGGAGGGAGGAGAAGAGGAGAGAGGATGAGGAGGAGGAGGAGGAGGAGGAGGAGGATAATGTTTGTGACGGAATTGCTGCATGGCGGCGAAATCAAGATTTTGGAGAATTGCACTCTTATCTACCACGGCGGTCCACGGCGCTGGAGTGTCCGCTCGTGGAGTATGGGGTGACTTCTAGCAGAAGAGATGAATGTCCACCTCCTCTTGAGGGCCCGGAAGTGGATATGGTTGGAGTGTTGGACCCGCTGGACACCTCGGGAGCGAAATCTTCATCGATGGTTCTGGTCTCGACTCGACGGTTGAGTGGCGTACTCGATCAGGATGTTCCGCAATGTCCCTTGCTCCTGTGCCCGATGAGGAAGTTTCGTCGGTTGCATATGGGCCTGTTCCTGGACCCGTCCAGCCTGCAGGGTTGGCCGAACACTATGCTCTGTACATGTGCTTATGCCTCATGAGCGCGGGGTTCACTATTATTACTGATCATGCCAACCTCGTCAAATGGTCTGGACAAAGGGCCTGACAT
>CAUYUJ010014836.1:90000-100000 GCA_963575745.1 Prorocentrum cordatum | reverse complement strand
CCACCGTGCGCATTCAGACCAGGGTGGCGTTCCCCGAAGGCTCCACGCATTGGCGCATCGACACCACGATTCGTAACCTTGTCCGCGCAAGCTCCATTATCCCTGTTGACTGTGAGTTTCAGGTTGTCGCTGTCCAGCACCGCCGCGGGTTGACTCCTCGCGGACTGCCTTCCACGCCCCTTAGCCCGGCGTCGCCGGTCGCAGGCCGAGTGCAGCTCGCGCAAGAACTGCCTCGAGAACTGGCCATGCTCCGTCACCTCGCTCACGCTGTAAGTCTCTGCAGCAAGCGTAGACCCCACCATGCGCTTTACTCAAGGACTGGCTCACACCAGCGGGGCCTGCTTGTCAGATGCCCCGATGATGACCCGCCTGGAGCCGATGGTCAGGCACTGCACGGCTCCCGGCTCCTCCTCAACCACAAGGTCATCACTCGCCTTCTTTCTCTGAGTGCTCGTCGATGCACCCCGCTGCCTCGACGGCCTTCGCCGAAAAAGCGTGGATCCCAGATCCCACGCTCGCCCGGGTCGATCTGCACACCGCAGTGCTCGAACGATCCGTCCTTGACAACTAGGTCGACGGTCTTAGCAACGCGAAAAAAACCTTGTGCACCTCCGGGCACTCCGTCTGGCACGCGACGAGGAGGTCGTCCACGTGGCCGTGGAGCACCATCTTCAGCTTGCCATGTTGACGCGCATGCGCACGCCGCGCTCGAGCCTCGACTCGCACCTGCCCCCCCGCGCACTCGCGGAGGTGAATGCACCAGGCCCTGCCAACGTCCGTGGTGGTCGACCCCCCCCAGCATGAAGGTACACCGACTGCACGTCGCGAGAGCATCCCGTCCAGCCTTCCTGCGCCATGAAACAGGTAGTGGCCATCAGCGCGTCCACCGAGCCAGCGGGGGTGTCGCTCCTGATGTAGGCCGACTGTTCTTGGCAGCTCTGGACCAACCGTCTGGACTTGTACTTGGGCTTCTTCGTCTGCTTCGAGGCGACCACCCACTTGGTGCCCACAACCTTAGCGCCATTCTTCACATGACGCTGCAGCCTGCGGCCAGGGCAACGTCGGGCAGCTCCGAGAGCCATCCACGCGTCCCACTCGCCCTGCATGGATGCCATCAACTCTCGGATGTCGTTCCTGGTGATCGTGTCCAAGTCGACAATTTTTTGTATGAGCCGCTCTGGTCAGGTAGCAGCATCTGACGCCTCGACCTGCAAGATAGTGCAATTTTGCCGTCTGCCAGCTCTGATAGGAGGTGGGGCTGGGCGCCGTTTGATCGAGTGAAGGACGTCGCCCAAGTGACCGCAACGGGCTGGTCGGAATGGCGTCGCGTGACTGGTGGAGTTAGTTGCACCAGGATCCAGCGCAAACACTTGCTCCTGCTCCTCGTACGGTTCGCTGGCTCGTGGTACGGTAAGGAATCCTCAAATGGGGTCTCGTCCTCCTCCTCAATCGGCCTCCAATGCACGTCGTCCACGTAGGGTACCTGCTCCGCGTCTTGGGGCTCGACCTGGTCCTGCTGATCTTCTCGCTCGGGTAGCTGAAGTGTCTCCTCCGCGGTAGTGGGGTCGTGGTCGTACGGTACCGCCTCGGCAGCCTCATGAGCCTCTTGTCGCATAGCCTCCTCGCGTAGTACTTCAAGTGGTGGTGTATCATCAAGGAGCTGAGGTGCGAATCTGAGTTGTTCATCGTCTGGCTGAGGTTCAGGAGCCGCCAACTGTTCAGGTGGCTCGCGGTGTAGTACAATTGTTGCGCCATCCTGCGCACGCGGGTCAGCATGCGGTGTAGGACGTGTCTCAGCCATCCTGCGACACCAGTCGATCGTTCTGCGCTGGCGTGTTCCACTTGGGCCGTAGTGCTGAGGTCCCCTCTGGCACTGTCCTTCGCTCGCGGGCGTAGGTGGAGCAGCAGCCGTAGGTGGGGCAGCACTGGGAGGTACATGAGGGGCCGCATGCTCGTCGATCGTCATGTCCAGGTCTGCTTGGTCTGCGGCGACTCGCTGATGTCTGGAACCTCATTGTCGCCATGCATGTCACCATCCGAGCCAGGTGGTGGCGTGGGGCTCCCAGCCGTCCTGCCGCTGTCCGAGGGCTCCTCCGTCGCGCCCGTCGCGCGCTCGAAGATACCCTTCCAGCTGACTACCTCCGACGAATAGATTGGTCGCACATGCCTGGTCGAGGCCTTGATCGCCAGGTTGCGGTGAGCCAGCCAGAGGTTGCGCCAGGGAGGGGGTCCAGCGCCAATCCAAGAAATCTGCGTGGACCTCTGAATTGTTATGTTGATGTCCTTAGTTTTCTACAGAAGCCCTCTGGCCTGCTGAGAAGCCCTCTACGTCTTCGGAGGAGGCTTAGAAAACTGTTCAGAAGGCAACAAGCCTTCCGATCCTTCTGAGAAGGCCCGCCGTCTCTGGCATCCCCCCCTGGGCTCGCCGCCGACTGTCCGATGGAAACCATAACCGGTCCCAAAAAGTCCTTTAACTTCGTCGACTACACGTAACAGTGACCCTAGGAAGGAATGACGTTTGGCGCAATGATGTCGCGGGGCCAACCCCGAGCGTGCCAGCAAGCCGCTGCTATCGTATCGTACTCAACGATCGGGGGAACCCCAGCGGGCCCGCTCCACAGGTCACTCCGGCGAAGGGTCACTCTTACGCGTAGTGGACTTTTGAACACCCCGGAGATCCGACGTTGCAGAAGAAGTGCAGCATGACCAGAGCCCCAGACCCCATCTTTCTACGGCACTCTGCGGGCTGGCTCCCATGGTGATGGTCCCAGGTCCCGAATCCGGGCCACAGCGCTTCGTGAGCAAAGAGTTGCAGCGCCCAGATCTCAGGGGAGAAGGCGCTCCCAGCATGGACGGGGGAACGTGTGTGATGGACCCAGGCCCCGAATCGGGGCCACAGCGCTCCGTGAGCAAAGAGCTGCAGTGCCCAGATCTCAGGGGAGAAGGCGCTTCCAGCATGGACGGGAAAACGCATCTGTTCAGGAGGAGGAAGGGGAGGAGGAAGAGGAGGAGGAGGAGGAGGAGGCTCTGGAGACTCTGGATGACGACGAGGTGTGCCGAGAACGATGCACCAAGCCACAGAAAAGATACTCATAACCGTCGAACTTAACGATCGACGCGACCGAAGATCGGAACAGGCCTGGAGAAGCCATTACCGACCTTCTCCCCAGACGGCCCCGGAGGAGACGGAGCAGGAGCAGAAGGCGCTTCCAGAGAAAGCGTCCCGAGAGCTTGCGCACCTCCGTCGCCGCCCACGCAGAGCGGCCGGGGAGGAAAGGGAGGCAGGAGTGGCGAGTGACGAGTGAAGCCGGCGAAGACGCACGCGCGGAGGCGGCGCTGGCGACCTGCCCTAGAAGCAGGACGCCGAGGACGCAAGGACGACAGAATCTGGGGACACGCGGCGGGCTCCAGAAACCCTGGGCGCAAAAAAATGATGCCACCTCTTGGGGGCACATCTTTTACTGCCGTCGGCTTCCGTCGGCCTCGCGTTGCTTCCGTCGGCGTCCGCCGAGGAAGAGATGGCAACTCCTTCGATCCTCGAAGTCGAGGCCCTTTTCGGAGCGCCTCACATTGCAAGTCCGCGTCGACCTGGCAAAGGAGCCCCCTCCCCTTCGGGCCGACGCCGACATGGATCGGAGAGCCGTGGGCCCGGCCCTTTGCATCGGGGAAGCGACCCTCAGAACATGGCGGCATGGCGCCAATGCTGGCCGATCTGGCGACGGAGCGCGCCGATTCGGCATGGAAGCGGGACCCGTCGCTGACCCACGAGCCTGACAGTAGGAGCTCGACCACAAGAAGCCGTGCACAAGCACAAGATACCCAGCCCCGAGACCCCGGGACGTCCCTTGATTCTTGGTGTGGCAACGTCACGATTTCCATCGCAAAACCATCGAAACCCACGAAAGCCAGGAGGGCACCCTGGAGGCAAGCAGGGTGTTTCTTGACATGGGTCCCCCAGGCGCGCCGCCGAGTATGGCTTTCGGGTCATAATTCGTGTCTCCGGCGGCCGTTCGGGACGATTTGGGCACCCCCGGAACGCCCTCGACGAGGCGCAGCTGCTGGCAAGCATCCCGAGACTGGAAAGCCGCCGAGAACCGACGAACGTCCGAAAACCTCGAACCTCGGCTCCCACCGAATGGAACGCCGCTCCCCCCCTGGCTCGATGAGCTCGACTCTCTCCTCTTTCGGGGATGGACAGAACCCCCTTCAGCACAACGTGGTCTAGTGAAAACGACCTCTGGCCCAAACCTGGCGGGCGCAGGCCTGGAACATGGCGGCCGCGGCGCCCTCTCGAGCCGAACACGGACAATGCACAATGACCGACGTGTCAGGGCGGGGGGGTATCTCCATCCCCGGGCCTTACATGATCCATCTTTGCGCTTCTTCGATCCCTGCGCGGCCCGCGGGGCGGGCGCGGGGCTCGCCAGGAAGGCCACCAGCGGCCCGACGCTCCGGCACGCGGCCCAGAGCTGCAGCAGCGGGAGCCTGGGCGGCGCTCTGCGGGGGGAGGGGGCGCGGGGGCAAGACGCCCGCGGCGCGGGCAGTCAAGAAGATGAGAAATGATGGTGATGGTGATGATGATGCTGATGGTGATGCTGATGGTGATGATGACGATGATGGCGATGATGGTGACGAGGATGATGGCGATGATGGCGATGGTGATGATGATGATGCTGATGATGGTGTTCATGATGATGCTGATGATGATGATACTGATGATAAGGTTGATGATGCTGAGGATGATGATGATGATGCTGATGCTGATGATTTAGTGCTGATGATGGTGGTGATGATGATCATGCTGATGCTGATGATTACGATGATGCCGATGCTGGTGATGATGTTTATGGTCATGATGGTGATGGTGATGATGGTGATGATGATAATGGTGATGATGGTGACGATGATGATGGTGATGATGGTGATCGTGATGATGATGCTGATGATGATGGTGATGATGGTGATCGTGAGGATCATGCTGATGATGATGCTGATGATAATGATGATGATGATGAGGGTGATGATGATGCTGATGCTGATGCTGATGACTATGGTGATGATGATGGTGCTGATGATGCTGATGCTCATGATTATAGTGATGCCGGGGCTGATGACGATGGTGATGATGATGATGATGATGATGCTGGTGATGATAATGATGATGCTGACGATGCTGATGATGATGATGATGTTTCTGGTGCTGATGATGGTGGTGATGATGATGTGATGCTGATGATTATGATGATGCTGACGATGCTGATGATGGTGATGATGATGATGCTGATGATGACGATGGTGATGATGGTGATGATGATGATGCTTAGGATGATGATGATGATGATGATGATGATGATGATGCTAATGATGATGTTGATGATGATGGAGATGAGGACGATGATGATGCTGACGATGATGATAATGATGATGATGCTGATGATTATGATAAAGCTGATGCTGATGGCGAGGATCTTTATGATGATGGTGATGATGATACTGCTGCTGCTGATGATGTGATAATGATGATGACTATGGTGATGATGATGGTGGGGATGATGATATTGATGATGATGCTGATTATTATGATGCTGGTGCTGATGATGATGCTGATGATGATTATCATGATGATGCCCATGATGCTGATAATGGTGATGCTGATGGTGATGATGTTGATGATAATGCTGATGATGATGATGATGCTGCTTATGATAGTGTTGACGATGATGAGGATGATGACGATTATGATGGTGATGATCATTATAATGATGGTTAGGATGATGATGGTGGTTATGATGATGATGCTGATGCTCATGATGATGCTGATGATACAATGATGTTGATGCTGCTGATGATGATGTTGATGATGTTGATGCTGCTAATGATGATGGTGATGCTGGGAATGATGGTGATGATGAAGAGGAGGATGCTGATGATGCTGCTGATGATGATGGTGATGATTATGATTATGCTGATGATGGTGATGGTGATGGTGATGGTGATGATGATGGTGATGATGGTGATGATGGTGATGCTAATGATGATGAGTAGGAGGAGGACGAGGAGGACGAGGAAGAGAAGGAGGAGGAGAAGGAGGAGGAGGAGGAGGAGGAGAGATGAGGAGAGGAAAAGGAAGAGGAGGAGGGAGGAGGAGGAGGAGGAGGAGGAGGCAGAGGAGGAGGAGGAGGAGGAGGACACGTACAAACCCAAGACTCCAAGACTCTCCAACGATGCTGCAGCAAACCCTCCCTCCGAGTTCCCCCTCCGCGGGCCTCCTTCCAGGATCCCGCAGAGGAGCCCCGTCGGAAGACGATCGTCTGACAATCTTCCACCGTGCTGCTCTTGGAAACTCAGCGCCGCGGATGGGATGCCCGACGCCCGGCCCCACGGCCGGCAACCTCTCGGCGGCGAGCGAGGGGGAGGGGGGGGAGGGGGAGGAGGAGGAGGAGGAGGAGGAGGAGGAGGAGGAGGAGGAGGAGGAGGAGGAGGAGGAGGAGGAGGAGGAGGAGGAGGAGAGAGGAGGAGGAGAGGAGGAGGAGGAGGAGGAGGAGGAGAGGATGATGAGGAGGAGGAGGAGGAGGAGGAGGAGGAGGAGAAGGAGGAGAAGGAAGGAGTAGGAGGAGTGAGGGAGGGAGGGAGGGAGGGAGGGAGGAGGAGGAGGAGGAAGAGGAGGGAGGAGGAAGAATGAGGAGGAAGAATGAAGAGGAGAGGAGGCGTTTCTGCTGTTCCTGTTCCCTTCCCCTGCAGTCGGGGGGCTGGGGGACAAAGCTGCCCCGCTCCCTGGGGGGGTCCACCCGCCGTCGTGCTTCCCTTTTTGGCCTCCGCTCTGTGGACTTGTGGAGCGGGGCAGGGCAACCAGGAACAAAAAGTAAGGAGGTGGCTTCTCCTCCTCTTCCTCCTCCTTCTCCCTCCTCCTGCTCCTCCTCCTCCTCCTGCTCCTCCTCCTTCTCCTCCTCCTCCTCTTCCTCGTGTTCCTCCGGTGGGAGGACGAAATCGAGCAAGTTGTTCGTGGCCGCATGCGGCTGCACACCGATTGCGACACCATCTCAACGCCTAACCCCGCCCCCTACATTTCAATGTGGGCCTCCCCCGATGAGGTACCCCACGTCCAGGAGGACGAAATGATGCAAGTCAACATCGACATGCTTGGAGGAGGGAATTCCTCGGACATCAAGGGCAACCGATCCACATTGGCACGCGGCTTCTCAGAACGCTCAAATAACTTGCAGCGTTTTGTCCACCCACTGTCCCTCTCTCCCTCTCTCCTCCTGCCAGTCCCCGACAGCGGGACCTCCTTCCCGGAAGGGGGAGGAGGAGGAGGAGGAGGAGGAGGACGACGACGACGACGACGAGTAGGAAGAGGAGGAGGAAAAGGAGCAGGAACAGGAGGAGCAGGAGGAGCAGGAGGAGGAGGAGGAGGGGAGGAGAGAGGCGACAGGCGAGAGACGAGCGCGCGAATTCGGTCCGGCGGGACCGGGCCTCATGGGGCGGCGCGGGGGGGCCGTAGCCCTCAGGAGACGTGTTGGGGGCAGGAGTCGGAGCTGGAGCCGGAGAGATGGATGGGAACCGGAGTCGGAAAGGTGTGAACAGGAGTCGGAGAAACGACCACAGCGGGCAGAGCACGTAACGCTGGAGTCGGGGATGCATCCCAGATCCTATAGGTTGTAGTGGGCGTAGGCGTTTTATATAAAATCATTTTATAGATCCCCCCATAACTGTTGATCTGCTGCAATTGGTCGCCATTGGTTGTTGTGTCCCTGGTCGTCGCGGTCTTAGCACATGCCCTTGGCGCGTCAGAAATGCATGATGTCGTCTGCCCATCGCTTTCGTTGACCTCCGTGCCGCCGGTGCGCTGGGCGCGGGTCGTGTGAGCGTGGTTCCCATGAGGCAGCTAAGAAAGTCCACCTGTCGCAATCGCGTGTCGCCACACGAGATATCCACTTCCATTTCCGTTTAAAATATAGAGCAACCCATTATTCCACTTGGGCTCGGGAAGCATGGTCCGTGGCTTCGCGCGTGGCTCGTCGAATGTAACCAGTCCATGGTTCCTTTCCGTCATCATTCCTCTCGTCGCTGTTGCTGGCTGTGTAGTTCGGGTTGTTTGCTGTGTCGGCGTCGGTCATGTTGTGGTGGCGGTCGTTGTCGGAGGTGTCGGGCGCGTGCTGGTGTTGTTCGTTGCGTCTCCGCGGTACTCCCGTGACAAGCCTGAGCATTTTCCGTTGGACGCGCCTGAAAATAAGAGGCATCCCCTTCGTCAGAATCCAGGATGAGCAGCCGTACAACACGGATGGCGTGACAGTGCCATTGAACAACTTGAATATACTATGGAGCGGGAAACGTTTGTTGGTCAATTCGTCACGAAGCTGATTGAAACGGGCCCCACCGGCGGCAATCCTGTTATGCAGCTCTGTGTCATGAAATTCGTGAAAAATAAGCTTAAGTACTTCGTGACGTGGCTGCAATGTAGGATGCTGATGCTGTCGCCGTTGATGTCGGCATGGATGATTGTTCTCCCCTCTCTCCGGCTAGTGCTCGTCAGGATCTTCGTCTTATCTGGATGCAGTAACAGACCACCTTTAGCTGCGTGGGTTTGTATGTCACGAAGTAAGCAGGTGAGCTGTCTTAGGTTGGTGGCGTAAAACAACACGTCGGCGAAACGCAGATTTGTGATCCGCGCTTGTGCTGAAGAGCCAAGGTGGATCTTCTTTCGTAACCAAACAGGTTTCACTTGTCTGAACACGTGCTCTAAGACGGCGTTGAAAAGGAAAGAGCTCAGCGGGTCTCCCTGATGAACGCCCCGTTCGATATTGAAGGATCCGCTGTTGGTATCCGTCCGGACTGTACTTGTTTGGGTACTATATAAGGGTTGCATGAAGGTGATGCAGGCGGGAGGTGTATGTTGCTGTCGTAGAGCGTCCAACATACAGTCGTGGTCAACGCAGTCAAACGCTTTCTTGAAATCTATTGCGGCGGCCCGGAGAGCCAGCTGCCATTCGTGAGAGCTCTCATGAAGCATTGTTGTGGTGAACAAGTGGTCCTCTGTGCTGTAGTTCATTCGGAAACCTGCTTGGTCTGGGCATTGTTGCGCATCGAACAAGACGCTGAGCCGGTTGCAAAGGAGGCGAGACATCAGCTTATACAGCAAAGCGATGATGGCAATTGGTCTGAAATTGCCCGGTTGTTTTGGGGTCACCAGACTTGAGCATTACAACGATGGTGGTGCTCTTCCACTGGCCTGGCGGGGGGTGATCAGGCTTGATGGTGTCGTTGTATACTCGAAATAGATGGCATTGTAAAACGGTGCCTCCTGCTTTGAGCAATTCTGCCGTGAGCCCAGCGGTGTCGCTGCACCTGCCGTTCTTGAGTTGTTTGATTGCTTGGTGGAGCTCGCTTGCTGTGAAAGGCGGGATGGTCGAGTCGTCGTGAGTCTGCAGGTGGGTGTTGCCGGTGCTGGCTACGCGGTGCGGGTCCTTGTACAGCTTCTCGTAAAGAGTCGCGAATACGTCTGTTATGCTTTGTCTATCTGTCTCGTCGATACCTTCAGCTGTGGTCATTGATGGGATTATACTTTTGTGTTTGCTGGTTTTCAACCCAGATATTTTCTTCAGTCCTTTGAATTGGCAGACAATCTCCTCGAGCTCGGCATTCATCTCGGCACGCTTGACAGCCCTTGTCAGTCGAAAGATTTGTTTGCAAGGGATCTTCGTGCAGTTGTGTCTCGTGGTGCGGTTGCGCGTCTTTGTTGGATGAGTGCCTTGAGCCGTGCTGTTGGTCCGTCGTTGGCGTGTCCTTGAAGGTCTCTGGCTGATTGCTCTTGGTGTTCCTGGTAATCCTTGCATGCAAGCTTGAGCCCTTCACCAATGTCATGGTACCTACTGTCCAAGTCGGCGTCGTGGTTGTGGTCGCTCAAATGCTGTTGCAAGCATTGTCGGAAAAATGGGTCGTCGGCTGGGGGATGGGATCACGTGCCGCGGTGCGGTTGCTTCGGTTTCCTCTTTCTTTTCGT
>CAUYUJ010014836.1:57500-85000 GCA_963575745.1 Prorocentrum cordatum | reverse complement strand
CCGTCATGAGCAAAGACCAGCTCGATGCACGCTCCCGCGCGTGCCGGCGCGCGCGGCGGCGGGCATCGAGCTGATCTCGTACACGGCCGCTGGGCGCGAACTGATGTGGGGCGATCGAAATAGGTGAACAGCCGTTGGGCGAGAATTAACGTGGGGCGATGAAGTAGGAAGGCGTTAGAAATAGACTGGACTTCCGCCCGCCCCCAGAAGAGGAGGGAAGAGGTAAAACCCCTCGACTCGTGAAGCAGGAAGGCGCCGAAAAAGTAGATTGGGATCTGGGTGACCAGTAGAAATACCTACTTCCAACGACCGACGGGCAGATGGAGGGGGAAGGAAGGTACCCTTTTCGGGCCCTCAAGGCCCCCTTCTGGGCCCAAAGGGCCCCTTCAGGGGCCCGAAAGGGTCCCTTTTCGGCAGCGCCTGGGAGCGCCTGTGAGCGCCTGGGAGCGCCTGGGAAGGCTTGGGAGCGCCTGGGGACCGCCTGGGGGCGCCTGGGGGCGCCTGGGGAGCATCTGGGGACGCCTGGGAGCCCCCGTTGCCCCCCCTCCCCCTCCTAACGCCCCCCCCCTGACGCGGCCTGCTCGGCGGGCGCCGTCCAAATGGCGGGGGGGGGCGCGGGCGCGGGCCGGTAGATCAGCTCGTCCTCGCCCCGGAGCAGCGCCTGCTCCTCCTCCATGGCCTTCTTTGAGCAGGGACCGACCGTCCCGGCATTCCGATAGGCCTGCCACGACATGTTCTTAGAACCCAGACATGTTCTAACAAAAACAAAGTTCCTAGGAAATAAGCCCGATGTGTTAAAATAAGACCGTCCCAGCCGGAAATGCTCTAAGAACATTTCGTGCAAACCACAAGAGGTTCTTAGAACATGTTTTAGTAGGCCTATAGGCGAGCCAGGACGCTCCTCCTCCATGGCCATCTCGGGTGTCGGCGGAGAGAGGTCTCTGAGGGCCAGAGGCTTAGGTCGAGCATGTCCCCCTACAGGCGGATTTTGGAGGAACAGTTTTTCAAACATAGCCCAAGAATGTGTTCAAACGTAGTCAAACAAATAATCGAAACATCGTCCCCAGACTATTTTTTGACTATCTTTGAACCTTCGTCCTGTAGAGGGACAGGCCCGACTTGACCACCTAGTCCCTGCCACGTTCTCGCACAGGGCGCTTCTTCGCCCTGTGCTTTTTGGGCCCCCGAGAAGCCGTCGCAGATCGACCCATCGTGAACAGCTGCCGCACCAGATGTTTGTTCCTGAGATCCGACGTCTCAAAACCAGAGAGCAGAACATCCACCCCCATTAAGGAGGAGGCGGAGGAGGAGGAGGAGGAGGAGGCGGAGGAGGAGGAGGGGAAGGGGGAGGAGGAGGAGGAGGAGGAGGAGGAGGAGGAGGGGGAGGAGGAGGGGGAGGGGGATGAGGAGTAGGAGGAGGAGGAGGAGGAGGAGGCGGAGGAGGATCACCCCGACACGCGCAGTCATTCAGCAAACGCACCCAAAGAAGGAATCGAACAGGGCAGGGCTGTTTGGTGAACGCCCAGGGCAATTTCGCAAACGTCATCTTGTCGGGTCCGGGTGGCTTATCCTCCCTTGAGAAAAAATCGAGCCTGGAGCCCTAGACCCTATTTTTTTGCGCCATTTTTCGAGTCGCATCGATCTGTGAGGGTCCCGGGGCCCGACACCGAACGAAAACGCCCAGCTCGAAAAAATTGAGTCGCCAGGATCTCGGGGTGTGTCCAGGGCCCCAGTCGTGATTTGTTCGTTATGCTGCAATGATTTTCGCAACCTCGGAACTCAGGGGATGTGTGCCTGGCCCCCTGGCGTCTCCTGGGGCTCCCAGGGGAAGGCCGAGCGGGCCTCGAGACCACCCCTGTCGAGAGGCCCACGAGAGGCGCCAGAAGGCTCCCCAGACCTGCGATGTCCTGGCTTTTCCCAGGCGAGGTCCCCGGAGCCCTGCACCGTGTCGCCAGAGGATCGCATTGTGACAGTCCCGGGGCCCAGCGAAGGCCCCAAGCCGCCGAAAGCTGCGAAGAACCTCCGTCAGGAGGAGGTGGTGGAGGAGGAGGAGGAAGAAGAGGAGGACGAGGAAAGAAAGGGAGGAGGACGAGGAGGCGGCGGAAGACGAGGAGCAGTTGATTTTCTCAGCACGTTGGAGGTGTGCGTCCGGAATGGCGCGAGACGCTGGGGGGGCACCCTGGGCCGGGGACCCCCCTGGCAGACCCCGAGCCTTGCGCAGAGCCTCCTCCGCTCGGAGGGCGATCTCGTCCACCTGCCGAGGAGTGCGCCGCGGAGGGGGAGGAGGAGGGGGAGGAGGGGGAGGAGGAGGGGGAGGGGGAGGATAAGGAGGAGGAGGAGGAGGAGGAGGAGGAGGAAAGAGGGGGTCAGGAGAGAGGAGAGAGGAGGGAGAAGAGAGGAGAGAGGAGGGAGAAGAGAGGAGAGAGGAGGGAGAAGAGAGGAGGGATGAGGAGGAGGAGGAGGAGGACGACGACGACGACTGTTAACCCAAGACTCCTCGACGATGTTGAAACACACCCTCCCTCCCCCAAGATCACTTTTGTAGGCCCGTACTACACAGGGCTACTTTGTTCTGAGGGAATGTCCCTGTTTTGGGACAGCCGTGTGAACATCTTGAAGCGTGCCAAAAACACCATTCTCAGGACTTTAACGCCACGAATTAACCTGACTGTTACGTCTTGGCGATCCTGAATCGTACCGGAACAATATACCTGGGACTTCAACACAGCGAAGCATTGTAACTGTTGCGCCCTGGCATTCCCGAACCGCTCCAAAACACCATTCCTGGTACGTGAGCCATGAGAACTAATGAAAATCTTGCAAATGTAAAAAACGAATGTGCGCGGCGCAAAAGCGAGAGCCACGTTTTGAAAAGGAACCACCCTCAATCGGTGAAACCCTTGCAAATTCTACAACGAATGTGCGCGGCGGCAGAATCACACATTGAAAACGACCCGCCCTCAATCCGTGAAGAGTTCTTGCAACATGATTAGAAAGAGCGTGCGCGGCTTAAAAACGAGAACTAATTTTTGAAAAAGAACCGCCCCAATCCGTGAAGCGTTGCATATTTCTACAACGCATGTGCGCGGCGCTAAAGCGAGAACCACATTTTGAAAACCACCCGCCCTCCATCCGTGAATCTCATGCGAATGTTTAAAACGAATGCCACTCTTGGAACTTCAACGCCACGACTCAACGTTACTGTTGCGACCTGGCGGTCCGAAATCGTACCAGAACACCATGTCTGGGAAGTGAACCCCGCGAACCAACGTGAAGGTCGCGCCCTAACAACCCTAAATCGTGCCGAAGCATGATTTCTGGAACGTCAACCATAACAATATTTGAAACTGCTCTAAACTGTTGAAACGAATGCGCGGCGCTGAAGCAATCATCACAGTACAGTGCGGGCGCGGCCGCAAGAAACCCTCGCAAGAAACCCAACCCTGAAAACCCGTGCGCGAAGCACACCTGAGGGGAAACCCGGGGCACCCTGAACGCAGCAGCTCTTTCAACGGCTGCGGAAGTCACCGCGTAGCGCGAGGAGCGTAGAAACCCAGGATACCCTGACGAAAAGCAGATGGTTTCTTGATGCGCGTCCGCACTGTATTGAAAAAGAGCTGCGCTCCATCTGTGAAGCTCTTGCAAATACTTCAAACAAATTCGCGCGGCGCTAAGAAAAAAAAACACATGTTGAAAACGGCTCGCCCTTCATCCGTTAAACTCTTGCAAACTTGAAAAAACCGAATGTGCGCGGCGCTACGGCGAGAACCACATGTTGAAAACCGCCCGCCCTCCATTAAACTCTTGCAAATCTTCAAATCGAATGTGCACGGCGCTACGGCGAGAACCACATTTTGAAAACGACCCGCCCTCCACCCGTGAAACTCTAGTAAACTTTCAAAACGAATATGCGCGGCGCTAAAGCGATAACCACATTTTCAAGACCCCCTCCTCCATCCGTGAAGCTCTTGCAAACTTTCAAGCTTCAGGTTTACAAATGGTGAGGTAGTCTTGGGCGAGTCGCCTGGCTCGGGCTGCGACAAAGAGGATATATATATAAGGAAAATAATAATAATGGAGGAGGAGGAGGAGGAGGGGGGAGGGCAGGGTGGGTGGGTAGAGGAACAACACAAACGCCCAAACACAAACTTCGGGAACTCTGCGCAGACTTCTTGGATCGGCGCTAGGCCCCACTGGCGGCGCCTCTGGCGCCGCCCATAGGGCGCTCCGCGCGCCAGGGCGGGGCCCAGCTTCGATCCAAGAAAGTATCATTGTGCAGTTCTTTCGTATTCCAGTCGGGGGTGCGGGGGTGGGGGTGGGTTGGGGATGGCGAAAAAAAGGTTTTGGGAGGCTCTTGGGAGCCCCCAGGAGGTTTCAAAAGATTCCTGGGGCGCTCTAGCGGGTTCCAGGGGGTGGCCCAAGGAGGATGAGGAGGAGCAGGAACGGAGAGAAGGAGGAGGACAAGGAGGGGAGCGAGGAAGAAGGAGGGAGGAAGAAGAGCAGCAGAGGGAGAACGACGAAGTTCAGGAGAACGACGAGGAGGAGCAGGATGTGGAGGAGGAGCAGACGGATTTGGAGTAAAGAGGACAAGCAGGAGAATGACGGGGAAGGGAGACATGGAGCGCAAACATAATGATGACAAACGGAAACAGGAGGAATAGGAGGACGAGGAGAGGAGGACTATGGCCTGGAGTATCAAGAAGAAGGGGAGGACAAGGGTTGGTCACGGGTGTCCCGACATCTGGCTCGACGATAGGGGGTCAGATCCTCGGCCGAGGGCAAGATGATGATATACACCACAAGCGAGTACAGGATCCCGTACGTACCCTGGCCTGTTCCTCCTCCTCTTCCTTCTCAGGAGCAGGGCAAGGAGCATGAGCAAGGCGGATAGCGACGAGGGTCGGAGGAGGGAGGAGGAAGGGAATGGGGGAGGGCGAGGAGTAGAAGAATGAGAAGGAGGAGGGAGAGGAGGAGGAGGAGGAGGAGGAGGAGGAGGAGGAGGAGGAGGGAAGAGAAGGAGGAGGAGGAGGAAGAGGAGAAGGATGACGACGACGACGACGACGACGACGACGACGCCGACGCCGACGCCGACGCCGACGCCGACGCCGACGCCGACGACGACGACGACGGGAGGAGGGCGAGGAGACGCTCGAGGAGCGAGGGTGAGGACCCTGGCGCCTCGGAGTCTGAGTCCGAGCCCGAGTCCGAGCCGCTGGGCGCCTCCGCTGCGGAGGCCGGCGCCGGCGCGGGCGCGTCCGAGGGGATGGCGATGGGTCGATGTTCCACCACCACTGCCATAGGTAGGAGATGGAGGAGGAGGAGGGGGAGGAGGAGGGGGAGGAGGAGATGGAGGAGGAGGAGGAGGAGGGAGGAGGAGGAGGAGGGAGGAGGAGGCGGAGGAGGAGGAGGAGGAGGAGATGGAGGAGGAGGGAGGAGGAGAGGAGGAGGAGGAGGAGGAGGAGGAGGAGGGAGGAGGAGGAGGGAGGAGGGAGGGGCGGAGGTGGAGGAGGAGGCGGAGGTGGAGGAGGAGGGGAGGAGGAGGAGGAGGAGGAGGAGGAGGAGGAGGAGGAGGGAGGAGGAGGAGGAGGGAGGAGGAGGAGGAGGAAGGGAGGAGGAGGAGGAGGACGACGACGAGGAGAAGGAGGAGAAGGAGGAGGAGGACCCCCCCATCCTCCCTTCTCACCCGTCGTACTATGGTAGTGGTGGTGGAGAACTGGCCCATCAGATGGGGCTCATCGCCGCGCCGCGCCCAGGGGGCACCAACCGCGCCTGCTCCTGTCGGGGGGACTTACGATGTGGCCAGACTGAACGTTTTCTGCTTCGGCGCTTCGACATTCGGCGGAAGGGGTGGAGGGCGGGGGTCTGGCTCCGGACCTCTGCTTGCTGCGACTGTTTGCAACAGTGCGTCCTTTGGGGGGAACTCCACTTGTTTGAAACAGGCACCACAAACAGCCGAGATCTACTCCATGGGGGGGAGGGGGGGTGCGAGGGCCCGCGCCGATCGGCAAAACAATGAATGAGAAAACGATCACTCCACATGTTTTGGCTTGCTTCGGTGCGAATTTTTTTCGGTCGTTTGCGTCGGTTCTCGGCGGTTTTCGAGCCTCGGGACGCGTTCCAACGGCTGCGCCTCGCCGAGGGCGTTGTGGGGGTGCCGTTGGAGGCCCGAATTACGGCCAGAAACCACGGGGCTGGGGATAGGAGGCACGAGCGCGGACGAAGGGGGGAGACTTCAGATCCGCCGTACTTTGATTGATCTTCCGACTTGAAGTTGTCGGGACTGCACCCCAAGCCATGCGAAACAGTGGGCCTCACTAAACCAGTGCGGCTTTTATTCTCAAGACAATGGCGGAAACGACGACGGCAGAGCAGGGTGGAAATCGGCATCGCTGGAGCTTGACAAATAGAGCGGGCGTTCCCGCCCTACAGTCAAGCCGTATCAGAAAGATGCGCGATAAGGACGCAAGGGCCATGGACGCCAATTTCGAAGCTGTTCGAGCGGGGCGCGGCCAACGAAAATGGCCAAGGATGGGCCGAGGAGGCAAGGACGGAAGGGGGGGCCCGTGGGAGGGTTGCCCGTCCCTACCATGCGGGCCCACTGTACTTACGTAATCGCAAAGCACCGTAGAGCGGGAGGAGGAGGAGGAAGGGGAGGAGGAGGAGGAGGAGGAGGAGGAGGAGGAGGAGGAGGAGGAGGAGGAGAAGAGGAGGAGGAGGAGGAGGAGGAGGAGGAGGAGGAGGAAGAGGAGGAGGAGGAATGGGGAGGAGGAGGAGGAGGAAGAGGAGGAGGAGGAGGAGGAGGAGGAGGAGGAGGAGGAGAGGCAGTAGAAGGGATGGAGGAGGAGTGTCATGAGTGTCATAGGTCCAAGAAATGAACGGCGAGCGACGCTCAAACGTCACCCTCGGCCTCCCGGACAGGAGGACGGGGCCCGCAGGCGCCAGC
Organism: Prorocentrum cordatum; assembly: GCA_963575745.1. NCBI lineage: Eukaryota > Dinophyceae > Prorocentrales > Prorocentraceae > Prorocentrum > Prorocentrum cordatum. The sequence goes on along the minus strand of CAUYUJ010014836.1, from coordinate 78,057 downwards.
ACCGACGGTCAGGGGAAAGGCAGATACCTCGTCGCCAAGCGACTCGCTGCCCAACCGAGACGGCGTGGTGCGTAGGGGGACAACCGCGTCACCGCGCAATATTTCCCGACCGTCACCCCTGCCGAATCGGATGGCATGTGCAACTGGGTTTGTACCCCAAGGTGAGCGGTCACAAGGTCCCGAAGGACTTACGGACCACATGGCCCCGCCTCTCAACCAAATGCACAGTCCCCGTGCCTGGTACCCATCTCCAGGTCACGGGCGCAGCTAACGCGCCGCTGCCACGGGCAAAGTGCCACGTGGCTGGTGCAAGAACGACGAAAGCCGGTTTATCTGCCCCCAACCGCCGCATGCAGTTGACACTGACAGTGTGCCCCGAGGAGTGTGTGGCGCTGACAGGCCCCCACCGTCGGGGAGAGGGATGGAGGAGGAGGAGGAGGAGGAGGAGGAGGAGGAGGAGGAGGAGGAGGAGGAGGAGGAGGAGGAGGAGGGAGAGGAGGAGGGAGAGGAGGAGGGGCAGAAGTGGAGCTGGAGAAACATCGTCGAAAACGACCGTTGGAAGAGGGAACTGTGAGCACCCGTGTGTCGACGGCGAGCCCGGCTACGGGGAATGCCGAGGGGGCGGGCCTCCTCGGAAGGCTCGGGAGGCCTCTGGCCTTCTGAGCAGTCTGCTGAGCCTTCTCGGAAGACAGAGGCGGCCTCTCAGAGGGCGCGAGAGCTTCTGCCTGGCCAGGCCCATCCTGAACCCAGCAGCGGTGTATACACAACGCCCTCCCCGCTCGGCCAGGAGGGCGTGTACACAGCCCATGGGTTCAGGATGGGCCTGGCAGGGGAGCAGTGGATGTGTATAGATTTCGTCGCCCGAGAAGGCCTGCCGGCCTCTTACTCACACCCTGGGCTCGCCGCCAGAGGTGGGCCACTTTCCCCAACCGCACCCTGGGATAGAAACCCCGATCCCGGCAAAGGTGGGGGGGGCGGGGCCCGTCGGCACCGCATCGGGGAGCCGGGTCGAGCTGGAGCGTGCGCCGCAGCGGGCCGCATCGGCACGGAGGCCGAGGCCGAAGCAGACAGAGGCTGCGCCAAGATGCGCAGGGGCGCCGCGCCGGCGTCGGGCCGCGCCGCACCGCGTCGAGTCGATCGGGATCGAAGCAGGCCGAGCCAGCCGGGGCCGATGCGCGCTCCTTCGCCCGCCGCAGCGCCTCCTCCGCCCTCGCGGACACCTCGGCGCACGCCCTCGCGCGCTCCTCGTCCTCCGCCTTCGGGTACGGGGGGGAGGGGGGGGCACAGGGGCGGAGCGTGGAGGGGGGGACAGAGAGGGGCGAGGAGGAGAAGGGGGAGCGCAGGTAGTCAGGTGCATTGCCTGTAAGAGCCATTTCAAGCCGAATTGTGCTGCCAAGAACGCTACTAACGCTATTGATGCCGAATTGTGTTGCTATTCACGCTGTTGTGCTGCTAGTAGCGCTATTACCACTATTGATGGCCCCGTGCACTGCGCGACTGAGAACATCAAACGCATCCAATTGGGAAAACGCAATGGCAATCTAATCGGTCGCGGCACTGACCGCTAGGCGAGCCGTTGCGCGCAAGCATGAAACTGGGGCACTGGCAAAACTGTCGAATTATACAGCTAAGTGTGCACAAGCTCCATGAATGAACTGGGGAGTGATGATGTGATACAACGATGGAGACGAGGAGGGAGAGGTTGAGGCGTGGGAGGGCGAGGCAGGGGAACCGCGCTCGCACTAGTAAGCACAAATGCGCGTTAATTGCGGGGGATAACAACAACTCATGCTTAACATGACTCTCATAGGTAACACACCTAAAGGTAGAGACAAGGAGGAGGAGGAGGAGGAGGAGGAGGAGGAGGAAAAAGAGAAGGAGGAGGAGGACCAGTGTAAACCTAAGACGCGATGTTACAGTAAACCCTTCCTCCGAGTTCCCTCTTCAAGCCCATCCTGGTCCCAAGGCCCGTGTACACGCCCTCCTGGCTTGACCGTCGAGGCCCATACACCGATCCTGGGCCTAGGATGGGCCTGGCCAAGATCGGCGCAGGTACACATGTATAGAAAAACAAACAAAGCCATAATCATAACCTTTTGTGGCGTTCCGCGCGGATCTTTTGGATCTGCGCCAGACCCCCACTCCCTGGCGCGCGGAGCGCGCCAGGGGCGGCGCCGGAGGCGCTGCCGGGGGGGCAGCGCGGGTTCCAGAAATCCGCGCGGAGCGCCAAAAGTTTATGGCTTATGGGCCTGGCCAAGATCGGTTTAGGTACACGCGTATAGTTGGTGCGCTCCGACTCCCGACCGGAAATGTCATGGTTTCGCTTTTCGGCCTGTGGGCCCCAAAACTCTCGAACCCCCTTCCCGGGTCCCGTTTCTGACCAAATTATGGCGCCCCCGGGCTCTTGAAAACCAAAACGCGGCGTCGGAAGGAAGGGATTAAGCTGTTCTTCTAGTTGGTGCACCCCAGGCCTTGCGCCGCTGTATCGCCTGCCTCGCCTGCTGCTCGGCGTCCAGGCGGGCGGCCTTGCGGAGCGCCTCGTCCTGGCGGCGGGAGCTGCCAGCCGTGCTGGCGTGGGGAGGCGGAGCCCCTCCTCCTCCTCCTCCTCCTCCTCCTCCTCCTCCTCCTCCTCCTCCTCCTCCTCTTCCTCCTCCTCCTCCTCCTCCCGTTCTCGCTCCGGCTCTGGCTCTGGCTCCGGCTCCCCCTCAACTCTCCTTCCTGCATCCCTCCCTCCCTCCCGCTCCTCCTCCTCGTCTCCTCCTTTTTTCCTCCTCCTCTCCTCCTCCTCCTCCTCCTCCCTTCCTCCTCCATCCCTCCTCCATCCATCTCCATCCCCTCCTTCTCTTCCTCCTGCCTGCTCCTCCTCCTCCTCCTCCTCCCCTTCCCCCCGCTACCCCTCCCCCTTCACCTCCACTCCTCTCCCTGCTTCCCTCCATCCCGTCCTCCCTCCTCCTCCTCCTCCTCCTGCTCATCCTCCTCCTCCTCCTCCTTTTCTCCTCCTCCTCCTCTCCTCTCTTCCTCTTCCTCCTCCTCCTGCTGCTCCTCCTGCTCCTGCTGCTCCCCTGTCCTGGTTTCCTCCTCTCTCCTCTCCTCCTCCTCGTCCTCCTCCTCTCCTTCCTCCTCCTCGTCCTCCTCCCCTTCCTCCTCCTCGTCCTCCTCCTCTCTCCTCCTCCTCCTCCTCCTCCTCCCCCTACCGCTCCCGCTCCCGCTCCCCCTCGCCCTCCACCTCCACCTCCACTTCCACTCCCCTCTTTGCTTCCTTCCCTTCCTTTCTCCTTTTGCTCTTGCTTGTTTTGTTTATTAGTTTTCTCTTGTTCTTCCCCTTCTTTCTCTTCCTCCCCCTCCTCCTCTTCCTCCTCCTCTTTCTCTTTACCTTTCTCTTTCTCCTCTCCTCTCTCCTCTCTTCCTCCTCCTCCTCCTGCTCCTCCTGCTCCTCCTCTCCTGCCTCCTCTTGCTCCTCCTCCTCCTCCTCCTCTTCCTCCTCCTCCTCCTCCTCCTCCTCCTCTTCCTCCTCCTCCTCCTCCTCCTCCTCCTGAATCCCTCCCCCTCCCCCTTGGGGGAGACACGGGGGAACGAACGGGCGGGGGGAGGTCCACGCCCGTCTCCCCCCCACTCCCGTCCGCCCACCTCTGCCGTCCCGCTCCTCCGCGACAGCAACAGCGACGGCAACCCGCGACAATGCCGGCGATGGCGGCGACGACGCCAACGACGACGACGACGCCGACGCCGACGCCGACAACGACGACGATCACGACGCCAACGCAACGAACGACGACGACGACGACGACGACGACGACGACGACGACGACGACGACGACGACGACGACGACGACTGCGACGACGACGGCGACGGCGACGGCGTTGGCGACGGCGCGCCAACGGCGTCAATGGCGGCGGCGGCGCCTCGCCCGCGGCGGGCTCCTGCGGCGGTGGCCGACCGGCTTTGGCCGCGGTCGCCCTGGGTGCAGTGCCAGTCCTATTGGGGGGGAAGAAGGAGGAGGGGGGGAAGGAGGAGGAGGAGGAGGAGGAGGAGGAGGAGGAGGAGCAGGAGGAGGAGGAGAAGGAGGCCAGGGGGAGGTGGATAGCACTAGAGGCCTCCCAGATGGGTCCCGAGCAGATGGGGTCGGAGATGGCGCCGCATCGCCAGTGCATCGCAGAAGTGCATCGCAGATGCATCGGCGATGCATCAGCGATGCACTGGCGATGCACGAGCGACGCCGACGATGTATCGGCGACGTCGGCGTGGAGGAAATCGGGCTCTGCATCGAGCCGCATCGCCTTTGCATCGGCGATGCGGCGCGATCCTCCGACCCCACCTACTCCGACCCCATCTGGGAGGCCTAAAATGGAGTGGGGGGGCCACCCATGGGACGTGGACAGCCCATGGATAAAATATTTGAAGACTCACGCATTTGATCGGGATGTTGATCCCCCCCTCTGCCCCCGAAAGCAATGTTGATTTCAGCATGGCTGATGGTATTGGACTTCGGGTACTTTTGTCCACCCGCGCCCCCTACACTTCCGGCACCCTCAATACTCATGTGGGATGTCCAGGGGGGCACCTTGCGCCACAGACTTCGAAATTATTGTCCATGAACGTAGGGAGGTCAGGCTCGAGCTAAACAAAGGTTACCGTTTTCGTTTTCGTTCTGCCTCGTGCTGACTTCGTCCAGCCTTTTGCCGCAAAGCGAAAGCACAACGAAAACGGTCAACGAAATCGCCAAAACACAGTTTAGATTGCGCCCTGGGAGGAAGTCGAGAGGATAAGGGCGGATAGGAGGATGAGGAGGGCCAGTGCAAACTCAATGTTGTAATGAACCCTCCCTCTAAGTTGCCTGTTCGAAGGTCTCTATACGAAAATATGTTCATTGCGGGAAGGGCCTCATTGAAAGACAACAAGGACAACTGTCTGAGAATCCTCAGTCGTCCCAAAGCGCCGTTCCCGGGACTTGAACGCCGCGAATCAATGTGCGCTGCGTCCTGGCATTCAAAAACCATGCCAGAACAATTCCTGGGACTTCAACCTTCGAATCAAAATGAATGTTGCGTCCTGGCAACTCTAAATAAATGTCCTGGGATTTCAACCATACGAGTCCTTGAAACCGTTGCAGACTTGAATAACGAAGGTACGCGGCGCTTAAGCGACAGCCACATATTGAAAACGGGCCGATATTCATCCTTGAAGCTGTTGCAAACTTTTAACAACGAGTTTGCGCGGCGCTAAGGGGAGAACCAAGTTTAAAACGTCCCGCCGTCCATCCTTGAAATGTTTGCAGATTTCAAATTTCAGGATCATGAGTGGCGACGATTTTTTAGGCGAGACGCCTGGCCAGCCCTTCCGACACGTCTGGGGGTGCGACAAGAAGGAACGACTTACCAGGACAAAAAGAAATGGAGAGGCGTGGAGAAGAGGAAAGGAGAGACACAAAACATGTAATGGAATTGGACTCGGGTAACCAACACGCCCTCACTGCATCGGAAGGGAGGACGAAGAGAAGACCCTGAGAACTGGCCGTTGCAGCTTTTTCACGCCAAGCGTTTTCGCCCGACTTCGGGACCTGGGACACCCTGGGACCATCACGGATCGATTCGGCTCGAGAAGCGCCACGGGAAGACGGGGCCTAGAGTCCCTGCTTAGGATTTCGCCGTGATGCATCTTTGTTTCGCCATGTCGGATCTCAGGGGCGGGGGAGGAGGAGGATGAGGATGAGGAGGAGGAGAAGGAGGAGGTCTTGGATGGTTGGCAGCGGCGTGGACCGAACCTGTTACTATCCCCCCGGGCCGAACTTGCGTCTTTCCCCCCCCTGTGGGCGTTGGGCCGATCAGGAAAGCACGATGGGCGACGCGCCGTCGTCCACCCAGGATATGTCCATGGGACATGAACTATCCCACATTGTGAGATAAAACATCCATGAGCAGAAACACGAGCTTGGTTTCCGCTGGGTCGGAACCAGGGGCAAAAATGTTGCGTGATGTTTGTCATCGCGTCTCAGATGGCCAGAGGGTGCTGTATCCGGAGCCTCTTGGCTCAAGATCTGACAGCTCAACCGTTGCTCTCTTCGCGCATCCACAGCGTCTCTCGAGCGCCAGCCAGTGGTGCCTGCGTGGCGCGCAGCTCTGCTGCTGCTGGCCCCTCCTCCAACGGGTGCTCGCCCCCTCCCCCTCCTCGCCCCGCTCCCAATCCTCCCCCCCCATCGCCTTGCCCCTCATATCCTATCCTGAAGGCATGAGGTCCTCAAGGGTGCTGCCATTGGCCCCGTCCTGCACGTACCGTCTGGTACCGCAGGAGGGGACCATTCCGCAAATGGGCCGATCACCGTTGAAGGGGCCGGCGAGGTACGAAGGGGGGAAATACGGACGGGGGCCCGAAAAGAAGGAGGACGAAGGGGATCGCCCCCCCCCACCCTCAGCCTCGCCCCCTCCCCTTCCTCCCGGGCCCTGCCTCGGCCCCCGCTCCCCGCCCTCGAGCCCCCCGCCCCCCCCCCGTCCTGCGGTCGCGGGGGCTGAGCCGCTGGCGCCAGGAGGCCTCCTGGGCGGGCCGGCGACGCGGCGCAGGGGGGAACCTTTTTCGTCGCGGCCTCGGCGATCGCGCGAACCGGTCGAAGGAAGAGGAGGAGGAGGAGGAGGAGGAGGAGGAGGAGGAGGAGGAGGCCTTATCGGAAGGCGGCGGGGCTTCTCGGAAGGCCTCTGGCCTTCCGAGAGGTCTTCTGCGTCCTCAGGGGAAGGCTAGGACAACTCCTCTGAGGCCCGAGGCATTCCGAGCCTTCTGAGAAGGCCCGCCCTTCTCTCACCTGCCCCCCCAGGCTCGCCGCCGAACGAAGCGGAGGAAGCACTTTTTCGTGACCGACCCAGCGATCGCGCGAGTCGGTCGAAGAAATCGGAGCTGCTGCTCACATGAAATTCGCCAAGATGGCCACGGACGAGCGCGGACGCGGCGGAATCTGTGCACATCCACTGCCCCCTGGTCAGGCCCATCCTGAACCCAGCAGCGGTGTGTAGCCTTAGCAAGTCTTAGACTTTGACTCCCCCTTTTCACTCGGCGGTGAATAGGACTGGTCCTCAAACCTCTCCCTCCTCCTCTTCCCTCCACTCCCCCTCCTCCTCCTCCTCCTCCTCCTCCTGCTCCTCCTCCGCCTTCTGAAGAAACAATTTCTGACAAACAAAATTCTGAGCTAGGAATTTTCGCGACAGCGCTTCAGCACTTGTGGTCGTCGTAGTCGTAGTCGCAATCGTAGTCGTAGTTGTCGTCGTCGTTGTCGCGCGGTTACAACCAACTGGTGGGACCCCAGTCCTTGAATAAGGCCGACGAAAAATTCAATTACTCCCATGTTTGGGGGGAACATCTAAATACTGATCACGCTTACGCCATGCCTTGCTGGCTTGGCCAGAGGGGCATATATGATCCGGGGCTCCTGGCCCACGGCCAACCCCCCAGATGGAACGGGTCTCAGGGTCCCTCGGGCACCCCCCCCTGATGGGATGGGGGGGGACGACCACGACGACGACGACGACGACGACGACGACGACGACGACGCCGACGACGACGGCGACGACGGCGACGACGGCGGCGGCGGCGGCGGCGCCGACCTCCGGAGCCCCCCTCCGACGACGACGACGGCGGCGGCGGCGGCGACGACCTCCAGAGCTTTCCTGAGCACCAGGTACCACGCCACACACACGCCACACCCACAGCACCACACCACACCCACAGGGGGGTGGGACCATCGCGCGCGGGGGGGGGGCGTTGGCATCAACATGAGGGGGGGAGGATCCAGACCATGGGCCACATACACAGCTCCTCGGCCCAAGGAAGGCACGGCAAGCGCGACGACGGCCAAGCCGCACTGTCGCCTACGCACATCATAACCGAAAGACCCCCAGAACCGTCCCCAAACAGCACCACACGGCCATACCTGGGAGAAGGTTCGAGGGCTCCGAACGCCGCGGGGCCAAATTTCAGAAGGGGAGGAGAACGGAGGAGGAGAAGGAGGAGGAGGAGGAGGAGAAGGGAGAAGGAGGAGGAGGAGGAGGAGGAGGAGGAGAAAGGAGGAGGAGGAGGAGGAGGAGGAGGAGGAGGAGGAGGAGGAGGAGGAGAGGAGGAGGAGGAGGAGGAGGAGGAGGAGGAGGAGGAGGAAGGAGAGAGGAGGAAGAGGAGGACGAGGAGGAGGAGCAGGAGCGCCTGGTTCGAGCATGGGAATGCCTCCAATCGGCGCCAGGGGATCGGGGGGGCCGCGGGCGGATGTTGTTACTATCAGGTAGCAGGTCAGCGGGAATATCCATTTGGGACAGTCCGTCATGATGGTCGGCCGCGAGGCAGAACGTTTCACAACCAACATGAGGCCCCGAGCCTTCCGCGCGCAGGTGTTTGGCGTCCCTGCGTCCGATCCACAACCGCCACCCGCAATGCCATCATCGGCATGGCTTGCTTCATGCAGCACTGGCAAGGCTATACGTCTACGACGGAAGTGGCACGCCTGCAACGCCCTCCAGAAGCCCGCGGAGCTTCGCATTGGAACGTTGAATGTACAGCAGATGTCTTGGACTCAGATTATGTATCGCAGTATGCTCGCGCACATCGTGACACGGATGCGCGCAGAAAAGGGCTCGCAACATGTGTTTGGCAGACGTGCACACGCCAGGCTGGATCTTCGGAGGCGAGCGCGTGCCAGCGATCTGTGGTATGGAAGAGTATACGATGTCTGTTGTTGACAGAGTGGCTATCGTGCTATCCAGGTATGTTGTGACGCAGTGGCGGCAGGACGGATCGGTGATGGCAGTGGCGCCCGAATCAGACCGATGGTTAGGCATGAGATGTCGTTTGCAAGGAACGCAGTATGTGATATGTGCGCAGTATGCTCCCACCCAGGGGATCACGGCGGCCAAGAACCAGAGGAAAGAACACTTCGAGCAGGGGAGCCTTCTACTTCGAAATCTACGACGCTCGGGGTGTCAAGTGATCGTGGGTGGCGACGCGAACTCGCAGTTGGGGGCCGACCAGAAGGGGGACAAGAGTTCAGGTTTCCTTGGAACTATGACGTTGAACACCCCCACGTCGAAGATGTCATACCAACTTGTCGATTGGGCCCAAGGGGACAACTTGAGGGCGGTGGACTCTTACCTTCCGTGCACAGGCAGGGGGACATGGTTCCATGGGGTACTACAGAAGTGATACGAGCAGGATGTGTTCCTATCTACACTTGGGGGAATGAGGAGGAGGTGGAGGAGGTTGACGACGATGGAGTTTGCGGGGTGCGACCATCGGGGCAAGTTTGTATCCTTCCTGCCGTTCGGTCGAGCCCTCCTCCCAGATTGAAAGAAGCTCCAGAACGTCCAAGAAGACAAAACAAAACAAATGCTACGTTGGGACCGAGCCAGAGGACCATGGGGACATATCACAGGGTCTTCGGAGAAAGTGGGCAGAGAAGCTGTCGACGGTCGATGCAGAGTTAGCGAGCCAAAATCGAGCCACGATCCCCGAATGGGGAGAGGTAGCAGCGAGCATCGCCAAGGTCGCCGAGCAAATCGTGGGTCGTGGGTCTCGTCGGAGCGATCTGCCGTGTCTGCCCGATCTGATGAAGAAGTCGAGAGCGAGTTGCAGCCAGCTATCGTTTGGTCCAGCAGGCCAGAGGCACCCCGAAGTTCCCCGAAGAGAAAGCCCGTCACGCCCAGGTCAAAAAAGTCGAGGGGGGGTTCGAACATCAAAAGAAGGGCCAGAATATGAAGGAGTTGTGCAGAGAGATCCAGTGGGCTTACACAAACCACGAGGTGGGGAGGCAACGTGGGCCACTCAAAGAGTTGGCGGTAAATTTCAGGGACACCAACTTCCAGGACGTCGAGACGATCAAGCCCGAGGATTGTCGCCAGCACTTCCAGAAAATCAGCGGCACGAAGGCAAAACCGAAGGTCCAGGTGGCCGCGCACACGATCCCGAAACCAATGGCCCAGGAGCTCGACTCGCTGCCGTTGTTCGACGAGTATGCGACTGCGATGAGAGGAATGCGAGCATCGGCCCCGGGAGGAGACGAGGTGACCATTGATATGATCCGGAGCGCCCCGATAACGACGCAGCAGAGAGTGTTCGAGGAGATGTGTGCGATGTGGGAGGAGGCTCCGAAGGATGGGGCCCAGCCGCGTCGGAATACAGCTGCACACCAAGCCGTAGTACTGATGTTATGGAAGCAGAAAGGCTCTCGCACGTCACTCGACAACTATCGAGGCATATGCCTTCTCACGATGCTGACGCGAATCATAGCCAAAATTGCGATCAAACGAGCGACCGACTATTTCGAGAAGCAGGATGTTTGTCAACGAACAATAGGGTTTCAAAAAAGGGAGATCAGCACGGGACATTATCTTGATTCTACGGGTGACCTGCGAGTTATATGCCGAGTGGGAGTTGCACTTATATCGGTCCAGGACAGCGTGCGAACGAGCGGGGACATGGGATCAGCATCGGGCAAAGTGGGAGGAGGAGTACGAGACTTTCCAGATGAAGCGGGCCATGCTCTACTTAGCCGACATAAAGGAAGCCTACCCCACCGCGCCTCGAGAGCCGCTCTGGGAAGCACTCCGCACAGAGGGGCTACCGCCGACGTTAGTCGCAGTGTTCCGCCGCTTACACTCCGAGACAGAGTACCAGGTCAAGTTGCGCCATGGGACCTCCACTGTATACCATTAGTTCAGAGGTTTGCGCGAAGGGCGTGCCAGCTCTTGTGGGCTGTTCAATGCATACCACAACTATTCCCTGACAGAGCTACTGGATCGCCTGCCTGGCATCAAATTGACGTGCTCGAAGCGGTTGCGGCGTGCAATGGGGCGCCGGGCGTGGCGAGACTCAGAAGATCAGGCTCAGGGGGTCCTTCGAGTCATGGGTTTCGCCGACGATGCGCAATCGTGGACCGAGGCCCAGCACCTCGCACCTCGAGACAACGACGAAGATGGTGTTCGACGCGCTAGGCGATCGAGCAGAGGAAGCGCATCCTGACAAGGGCGAGTCCTGGAGGGCAGGCGTTTACAACGAAGGTGGCGAGCTGCCAAAGGGCTTCCACCACGCCGCCCGCATGCTCAGCGCGTGGATCGACTCCGACGGCGGCGCCCGAATGGACGCGAGCAAGAGGATGCAGGCGGCGTCCAAAGTGTGGGCCAAGCTGAAGTACCCGATGAGCGCCGCCAAGCTACCGCTGAAAGCACAGGGTCAGATCTTCACGGCGGCCGTGACAGGATGCGTCTTTTACGGGAGCGTGGTGAGAGCGTACCAGGCCGAGGATCTAGATCGCATGCAGTCATTTGTGGGCAGCTGCGCTCGATGCCCGATATATCGTGCTCGAGGCCTGACGCTCCGCCAGATGGAGGCCAAGAAGATCAACACGACGATGATTTGCGAGTGGCTAGGGCTAGAGCTGATCGAGGTGCAGGTGATCCACCGCACTATCTCATACATCGGACACTTCGGGCGCTACGAGGACAGCCGCTGGGAGGTCAAGATGTTAGGCGCCGCTCTCGTCGACCGTCCAGGCCGAGCCGAGCCTTCGGGGCAACATCTCCATTTGCGGCAGTGGCACTGGCGCCAGATCCAGCCAGTGGTGGCCAAGACCCAGTTCCCCGCAGACGAGTGGCACTCCCGCTGGCGAGACGTGGCATGTCTGACGTTGGCGGAGCTGGCAGTGAAGGTCAAGAAGGAGGTGCATGCCAAGGCCTACGCCGCTGCCAACGCAGAGATCGGCGATCGCCCGCCCGCCGAGAACCCGCAGACGGCGCTCAAGGTGGACAAACAGGGCCACGGCGGCGCGCAGCTGTGGTTACGCCCCAAGTGTGGAGACCACCTCCACCCCAATGGGTACGCAAAGCATGTTCGCCATTGCTCGGGCCAGCTCCGACCAGAAAAACCACGTCTCTTGTCTTCGTGGAAGGTACGCCCGCACTGCGAAGTTGTGATATCGAATCGCTCTCGTGCCGATCATGTCCGTCGATGTGTCCACTGAGCCAGCTTCCCGGGAGCCGTCAGCGTGAGGAGGATGAGAGGAACGCAGCCTGTGCCCCGACAGTCTCCAGTGGGACCCCCTCCCGGTCTCGAACAACCTCCTCAGCAGCCGCCCATCCAACGTCCCCCACTGGTGCCAGCGCACCCAGTTGGTCCAGGACATCCAGTAGGAAGAGGAGGCGGAGGAGAAATAGGAGGAGGAGGACCACCACAGACGAGGCGGAGCTACCGAGGAAAACAACCCCCACGAGCTGCTCCCAAAGGCCACGGACATGGACACCCGCAACAGGACCCCAAGCCGAAGGCTCCCCCTCGTCGCGGTCGTCGCCTCGCCAAAGCAGTCGCCAAGCCGAGGGTGAGGAAGCAGGTGAGCACCAAGGGCGTGACCGTCTCGTGCAAGTACTGTGGGCAATATGTGAGCACGATGGACCATATCTATACATGCACGCATGCGCCGTACGAAGTGTGGGTGAAGGGGGTTCGACACAGAGCAGCACGAAGGGACAAGCAGCACTCCCCAGCAAGCATCACATCATGGTAATTCCAGCGCAAGTATTGCAGCACCAAGTAGGAAAAGCGGCACAGCCTCGCGCAACACTTTGAAATATGCCAGCATCACCGCAAAATCACTGGCCTCCCGCTGTAGCTGTAGCTATATGTGCTCGAGAGTTTCGAGATATACGTGTTTCTCGAGGCTGGCCAGGGAACATTCCACAGCGTGCCTCCACCATGTCCATGCTTGACGCTCTGGCATCGGCGGGGCCGACAGTTGGCGGTGCGGGGCCAAGCCAGCAACAGACAGGCCGTGGGGCAAAAGACGATCAGAGGAGAGCATCGGCATACACGGTTGTGCGCAAGATGGTGCCCGTGCTGATCTCGCTGGACCGACGCATGGGCTGCCTCGAGGACCACGCCAGCTTCGTTGCCATCCTGAAGGGGGAAGAGGAAAAGCAGTCGGTCAGCCAGCTCCGCGCCTTGTGGCGAAAGGATGAAAAAGCAAGGCGTGAGGAAGCAGGTGGCGTGGACTCGAACATGGGTGAGAAGAAGGATCTGCGTGCACACGTGCTGGGTGGCAGCCAGCGTTCGGTGATGTATGATGGAGCTCTCGAAGAAAGTCGAGGCGGCGGCGGAGACGAACGGGGAGACGAAGGCCTTAGTAGCGAAGCACGCTGCGCTGACCCCGCCAGCCTTGGACAGCGTCCTTTTTCGTGCTCGGCAGCGCCATCCCACGTACAAAGAGGGTCGCCCATTGGTGTGGGCCTTCATGATGCAGGAGCGGTGCGATGTCGAGTTTCGGTCCAAACTGAGAGATCTGTATGCCATACGTAACAATCAGCTCTACGTGCCCCCCCAGCACACCTTGGACGGCCTGCTGCTGAAGTGGCTGCTGGAGTTCAAAAACGGTGGTGCTGACGGAGATGACGATGGGGAAGCGAGAGCGGGGCAACGCAAGAAACAGAGAAGGCGCTAAGCCGCGCCAGCCCTCCACGGAGGGCTGCGAGAGTCTCAGCCTAGGCCCTATGGGGCCGCATGAAGATCGGCCAGCCTACTTTTCTCAGAGGGATGGGAGCCCTCGCCTCAAACACAATGTTAGTGCACGGCACGGAGGGGAATTACACTGGGAATGTTTGTCTCTTGGTACTTTATGTTGGGATACCGTTATCTTTAGTGAATAAGATATGGGATGTGTGTGTGTGTGTCTGGGTCTCTCTTTCAGATTTTTTCTTTTTGCCGGAAGCGGGGTGGTGTCTCTGATGTGTGCCGAGAACCGGTCCCTCGCCGACGAGGGTGTGCACACGGTCTGAGGGGAAGCGGACCGACCAGGCGGGGCCTCCCTCCCTCTCGCCCTCCTCCTTGGCGGGGCTCTCGCCACCTGCGGCGGGGCTTTGCTACAGAGTGCGGGAGGGGCCGCGTAGGGGCGTGGCGCGGCTCGGCCCGGGGACGAGGGCCGCTGCGAGTCGTTGCTCGAGGAGCAGGCGCAGGAGGGGGCAATGAGTGAGGGAACGGTCCTTGGGCTCCGCCAGTGCCGGCGGCCCGCTGGTGGGGCCCGCAGCGGCCGTCGCGGCCTGGGGTGCTGGGCCGGCGCCCGTGGCCGCCGCCGCCGCGGAGCATCATCGAGGCGAGGGCCCACGTCCCCCGGAAACGCTTCGTGATGGGCTTGTTTTCCACCACCACCACCACCAGAAGTTAGAGGGGGAGGGGGTCCTCCTCCTCCTCCTCCTCCTCTTCCTCCTCCTCCTCTCCGTCCTCCTCCTCCTCCTCCTCCTCCTCCTCCTCCTCCTCGTCCTCCTCCTCCTTCCCCCCTCCAGCTTATGCGGGCCCCGTGTTGAGCAGAGCAAGGCTTCGGGCGCGCCGGAGATCGGAGGAGGGCCGGCCGAGACGGCGGCAGCCATATCAGGCGTTTCTAATTCGTGCCTCTTGGGTTGGGTCGGGCATGTCCTCCTGCAGGCGGATTTTTGAGGGAAAAGAAGCAAGAGCCAAAGAATGCCCCCAAAGAAAAAACAAAATTGTCCAACAAATCGTCCCCAGACTATTTTTACTGCTTTTGAACATTCCTCCTGTAGAGGGACATGCCCGACTTAGCCCTTGGGGCCTCCTCGCAGCGTCCGCTCGCCGCGGGCGAAGCCGCCCCGAGAGACTTCTCGGGGGTCCCAAGACCGCGCGGTGACCTCGAAGTCCCAAGAGACCCCACCCCGCGGTCCGTCGCCGCACGGCCACAACACTACAGTTTTCGGCCTGACTTAAGAAACGATAATTAAGGAACGATGCCCCCAGGGGAACACCAGGGACACCAGGGGGGCTCGCCGCCAAAAAGGTAGCGGAATGCATGCAGACCAAAGGAACGACCGAGACCCTTTTGAAAAGTAAGTGTTCCTTATTCAAGCCGGACTCTGTACACCACGAACATCGCACATGCTTATCCAGACCGTACGCACGTCACACCACGCGAACATCTACCACTGAAGGTCGCTACACCCACGGGCGAAACGGGCGCCAAACTACGGAAAAAAATCGCACTCGGGCACGCCGCGCTCGGGACTGGGGCCCGTTCGCCCACGACTGGAGGCCGCAGCCGCCCCGAGACGACCTCGGAGAGCGGCCCGAATCCCAAAGCCCTGCGGTGACCTCAAATCCCCACGCCACGCCGTTTCATGTTCGGGGCCCCCGACGAGATGGGTCAGGATTCAGGATGGATTCCGGGAGACATGGCCGGTGGGGGGGGGGGGACAGAGCCGCCCTTTTTGCAAAGCGCCCTTCAGCGAAAGCGACCCGGGGCCACGGCAGGTCCTGGCGGCGCCCCAGCCGTGGGCATCCCACACGGGGCGCCGAAACGAGCTCCCTCGGGCAACCCCTGAAGCCTTTGGCAACCCTGAATCCTGACCCCGTCCCAACTCGCTTCCGCTTCGATGAGCTCTCCGTCCCCCCCCCCTTCCCCACCTCCACCGCCCCCCCCCTTGGAGGAGGGCGCGTCAGCAGGCGGCAGAAGTCGGCTGCTTGCCGTCGTCTGAAGCTGAGGGGGTCGAAAGGGGGGGGACTGGCCCAGGAGGGGGGAAACATGACCTCGAGTCGGCGAGTTGTGAACGTTTTCTTCTTCGGCGTTTCGACATGGAGCGAACGGGGGAGGGGGGGGGTCTGGCTCGGGACCTTTGCTTGATGCGACTGCTTGCAGCAGTGCGTCCTACCGCGGTATGGGGGAGACTCCATCTGCTTGACACAGGCGCCCCAAACAGCCAAGATCTACTCCATGTGGGGGCGGGGGAGGGGAGGGGGGGCGAGGTCCTGCGCCGATCGGCAAAACAGTGAGCAAGACGACAACACTGCACCTCGCCGACAGCGCGGCGACGTGCTCGCGGCGGGACGGGGCACCGGGCCCCGTCTGGCGATGCATGGGCGAGTGGGGGTCGATGCCTCCCCCCTGGGCAGCCCGAGCCCCCCTGTCGTCGCCCCCGCTTCACGTTTTTTCGAAGAAGGAGGAGGAGGATGCTTCGCGAATAGCGGCCACCACCGGCCCTGGCCGCCCTCCCCCCCACCTCCAGGCGACGCCACGACTCGTGCCAACCTCCGAGCTGTTTGGGCTATTCCTAGACACTCCCTAGATTGCGCCAGCGCCAGACGTGACGTTCCTGCCCCCACCCCCCCGTCGGGGACCCACTACTGACCCGGGCACTACAGACCGGGGTCAATCCGAGCCCGGGTCCGTCGGGCTCTGCAGGATCCTGCAAGATTCTACAAGATCCTGCAGGGTCCTGCTCCCCAGCCCGGGTCAATGCAGCCCTGGCCCCGCAGGATCCTGCAAGATCCGGCGCTCCTCTGGCGGACCCCTGGTTGCATGGACCCCCGTCTCTGACAGCTCGCCCTGGTAACGCCAGCAATCGCCCGGGAATAATAAAAAAACGCTCTCCCGAGGAGGCGTCCCGGGGGTGGGCGAGGGGCACGCCGCGGAGCACGCTTCGGTACGAAGGACGCGGGTCCTGGCGGGGGAACGGGTCCTGGACGCCAGGGTCTTTCCTCAAAAACCAGCTCTGCCTCCAGCGCTGAACTCTCAAGGTCCCTGGGCCCGTGGATGGAGCGGGGACCGACCGTCCCGGCACTCCTCTCTAGGCCTGCCTACCGTGGCTCGCCGCCGAGACTTCCTGTGGCAGGATCCCGGCACGAACGCCTCAGCCCCCGCGCTCTGCCGCGGCGCCCCGAGCTCGGTCCTGCTTCCTCGGAGGGGCGCCAGGTGTACAGCCACACCGATCCTGGCCCGACCGATCCTGGGCCACGAGGAGGAGGAGGAGGAGGAGGAGGAGGAGGAGGAGGAGGATTTGCTACAGAGCTCACGGCCGAGCGATGCCAAGCCAACGCCGATTGGCCAAAAGGTCGTGCAGCCCTCGGGAGACCCGCGGGGGCGTTAGACGGTGCGGCTAGCCTTCGCCACGGCCGCCGTGGCGGCCGCCGCGGCGGCGCCCACGGAGGGCACGGCCGGCTTCGGCGCAGCGGCCTTGCAGGGGGTGTCCGCAAGAGGGCCCGAAAACCGAGTCGATACATCGGATGGGCGAACGAAATCAATCGAGCATACGAACATCTCTCTACACAGCTTGAGCTGGCCCCGGGGATGGGGAGAGCGGCACGCCCCCGCAGAGCAGGCTGCCCCACTCAAGGGAGCAGGAAAATAGAAGCAGGGAGAACGACATGAATCGGGTCGGCGGAACTTGGCAGCCGAGAGGGGAGGGGACGAGTCGTATCGGCGGAGATCGGCGGGCTGGTCGGCCTCCAGTGAGAAATCATAATCCAAATCGGAATCCCCAGTCGAATCGAACCGGAACTGGAAGCAGTCGAAATCGAATCGAACCGAATCGGAGGAGTCGAAATGAGCCCTGTGTCTGCTCCCCTCCTCCTCCTCCTTCTCCTCCTCCTCCTCCTCCTCCTCCTCCTCCTCCTCTCCTCATCATCATCATCATCATCATCATCATCATCATCATCATCATCAGCATCATCATCATCATCACCACCACCACCATCACCATCACAATCAAAATCACCATCACCATCACCTTCGTCGTCATAGTCATCATCATCATCATCATCATCATCATCAGCATCAGCATCAGCATCAGCATCAGCATCAGCATCAGCATCAGCATCATCATCATCATCATCATCATCATACAGCATCATCATCACCACCATCATCATCAGCATCATGAGCATCGTCATCAGCATCATCATCAGCATCATCATCACCATAATCACCATCGTAAATCACAACCACCATCATCACCACCACAAATCAGCATCAACATAATGTTGATCATCATCCTTCTCCTCATCCTCCTCCTCCTCCTCATCATCATCACCACCACCATCACCATCACCATCGAAATCACCATCACCGTCACCATCACCATCATGAGTATCATCATCATCAGCAGCAGCATCATCCTCATCCTCATCCTCGTTATCATCATCATCCTCATCAGCGACAACAATGCCATCGTCACATCCATCGTCATCGTCATCCTCCTCATCCTCCTCCTCCTCCTCATCCGCCCCATCATCATCACCATCAACATAATCATCATCAGCATCATCGTTACCGTCATCGTCATCGTCATCATCCTCATTATCATCCTTATCCTCATCCTCACCCTCATCTTCACCATGACCATGACCATGACCATGGCCATGGCCATGACCATGGCCATCATCATCATCATCATCATCATCATCATCATCATCATCATCATCATCATCATCACCATAAACATCTTCCTCGCCCATCCTCACCCTCATCCTCACCCTCGTTCTCATCCTCATCCTTACCCTCATCATCGTGCTCGTCCTCATCCTCATCCTCATCAGCATCAGCATCAGCACCATAATCAACATCAACATCATCCCCATCGCCATCATCATCATCATCATCAGCATCATCATCATCATCATCACCACCACCACCACCACCACCACCATCATCATCATCATCATCATCATCATCATCATCATCATCCTCATCCTCATCCTCATCCTCATCCTCATCATCATCATCATCATCATCATCATCATCATCATCATCATCATCAACATCATCCTCAACATCGCCATCGTCATCGTTATCATCAACATCATCATCAGCATCGTCATCATCATCATCGTCACCATTCATCATCGTCATCGTCATCGTCATCGTCATCGTCATCGTCATCCTCATCCACATCTTGATCCTGATCCTGATCATGATCCTCATTATCATCTCCGTCATCCTCGCCCTCAATACCCGCGTAATCCTCAACATCCTCATCACAGCTCTGCAGAGCCGGGAGACACGAGGCGTCACACGTGATGGCCTGTGTCACCCTCGAACAGTCGCTACCCAGCATGCTGGTTGGATCTCGCTGTTCTATTATTCCCAACCATCCTGTCGTGTTGGGTCCTCGTTTTGAACAGACAACGCCCCGCGTTCCTCCCTCCTCCTCGTCCCCTCCCTCCTCCCTCCTCCCGTCAACCGCCCGCATGCGTCAACCAACACCCAGCACAGCCCTTCCTCCCCGCGTTTCACCCACCCATTACAACGCTTCGTGGCCCCATAGGGAGCTCCACGGAAGGTCCCAGTGGGACCGCCCGCATGCATCAACCACCACCCAGCACAGCCCTTCCTCCCTGCGTTTCACCCGTCCAGTACAGCGCTTCGTGGCCCCATAGGGAGCTCCACCGAAGATCCCAGTGGGACCGCCCGCGTGCGTCAACCACCACCCAGCACAGCCCTTCCTCCCTGCGTTTCGCCCACCCAGTACAGCGCTTCGCGGCCCCATAGGGAGCTCCACAGAAGGTCCCAGCGGGACCGCCCGCATGCGTCAACCACCACCCAGCACAGTCCTTCCTCCCTGCGTTCCGCCCACCCAGTACAGCGCTTCGTGGCCCCGTAGGGAGCTCCACAGAAGGTCCCAATGGGACTGCCCGCATGAGTCAACCAACACGCAACACAGCCCTTCCTCCCTGCGTTTCACCCACCCCGAAGGTCCCAGTGGGACCGCCCGCATGCGTCAACCACCACCTAGCACAGCCCTTCCTCCCTGCGTTTCACCCACCCCGTACAGCGCTTCGTGACCCCATAGTGACCTCCACCGAAGGTCCACGTGGGATCGCCCGCATGCGCCAAGCACCACCCAACACAGCCTCTTCTTCCCTGCGATTCACCCACCCAATGCAGCGTTTCGTGGCCCCTTCGGGAGCTCCACCGAAGGCCCCAGTGGCACCGCCCGCATGCGTCAACCACCACCCAGCACAGCGTTTCGTGGCCCCACATGGGGGCTCAACCGAAGGCTCCAGTGGCACCGCCCGCTCGCGTCAGCCACCACCCAGTACAGCGCTTCGTGGTCCCATGGGGAGCTTCACCGAAGGTCTCAGTGGGGCCGCCCGCACGCGCCAGCCACCACCCAGTACAGCGCTTCGTGGACCCATAGGAAACTCCACCGAAGGTCCCAGCGGGGCCGCCCGCACGCGCCAGCCACCACCCAGTACAGCGCTTCGTGGCCCCAGAGGGAACTCTACAGAAAACCCTCAATGGCACCGCCCGCGCGCGGCGTCCACCACCCAGTATTCCATTTCGCGGCACCATTGATTGGGAGCTCCACTAAGCCTCAGTGGCACCGCCCGCATGCGTCCCCCCACCCAATACAGCGCTTCGTGGCCCCGTAGGGAGCTCCAGTGGTCCGCCCACATGCGACCCCCCACCCAGTACAGCGTTTCGTGGGCCCATAGGGAGCTCGACCGTAGGCCCGCATGGTACCGCCCGCATGCGTCCCCTCCCAGTATAGCGTTTCGTGGCCCCATCACTGGCACCACCCGCATGCGTCGGCCACTACCCAGTACAGCGTTTCGTGGCCCCGTAGGGAGCTCCACAAAAAGACCCCAGTGGCACCGCCCGCGTGCGTCTCCCCCAACCAGTACAGCGTTTCGTGGCCTCAGCGGGAGCTCCAGCGAAGGGCACCGCCCGCATGCGTCCACCACGCCCAATACAGCGTCTCGTGGCGCATAGGGAGCCCCACCGAAGGCCACAATGGCACCGCCCGTATGCGTCTCCCCCACCCGTTA
>CAUYUJ010014836.1:32500-52500 GCA_963575745.1 Prorocentrum cordatum | reverse complement strand
ACGTAACAGGAAATTGATGGATGTGCTCCTGGAGGCCTCTTGGGGCGTCTTGCAGGCCTCACGGGCCGTCTGGAGGTCGCCAAGGCCTTCTAGGACAGATCGTTCGGCAATTCGGGGCCTTCTTGGATCGTCTTGGGGGCCTCTTCGGGCACTCGTGGCCCGTCATGGGGCTTTGTTTGGAACCCGACCCCCCTGGGCCTATCTCGAGACCCCCCCGGGACCCCCCACCCGACGGGGGAGGGATCAAAGGGAATGGGCTTTCCTTCGACTGAAATACGACGTTGCTCAATTTCGCTTTGGCTGGCGCGCTTGAGGAGGAGGGCCCAGGAAAAGGGAAAGGAGCGGCGACGGGCCCAGGAAAATGGAGCCCGCAGGGCAAGGGGACGACAGAGACGACGACGAACGAATGACGGAGACGACGACTCGAACAGACAAGCCCCTCACACACACACACACACACACACACACACACACGCACGCACGCACGCACGCACGCACGCACGCACGCACGCACGCACGCACGCACGCACTCACACACACACACACACACACACACACACACACACACGCACACACACACACACAGACACGCACACACACACACAGACACACACGCACACACGCACACACGCACATACGCGCACACACACATCCCGACAGGGTCGGCGGATTCCCCCTCCTTCTAATCCTGGATGACCTGATCGTCCTTCCTCCGTCCCCGGCGATCCGCCTCCTGCCCCCTGCTCCCCATTGTCCTTCTCTCTCCCCGCTCTCGTTTCGCTCGTCCACTTCATCTTCCTATCCCTGCTCTCCCCCGCATTTCTCCCCTTTGCGTCCAACTCGCTCATCCCCCTCCATTCTCTTTCCCTCCCCTCGCCGCTGCTCTCCCTCGCCCTCAACCCCCATTTGCTCCTCATGTGTTTCACCTTTCCCCTCGCCGTCCACCTCTCCTCCTCCTCCTCCTCCTCCTCCTCCTCCTCCTCCTCCTCCTTCGCTCCTCCTCCTCCTCCTCCTCGTCCTCCTCCTCCTCCTCTTTTTCTTTTTCTTGTTCCTCCTCCTCCTCCTTCCCTCCTCATCCTCCTTCTCTTCCTCCTCCCCCTCCTCCTCCTCCTCCTCCTCTTCCCCCCACCTCCCCTTCCTTATTCCCACCTCTCTCCCGACCCTCGCTTTCACAACTACTCAATATGAGTGCGACACTCCTCCCTCCGCCGATTCCGTTACGAGCGGCCCCCCGCTTCTCCCGCATATTGTGTGATCGTTTCTTTCGCATGGGATTTAACCAGCCTGATGTTTCATCTGTGTTTGATTCCACGCCAGTCGTTGAAAGCAGGTACTTCTGCATTCCCCGATCCCAGTGTACTTCAAGCGCCTTCTTACTTCAATGTTTGGCGTGTTGTTGTTGTGTTGCTGCTCTCTCTGGGTGGGCCCAGACCCAGTCTACGTCATCCTCCTTCCTACTTGCTGTCTCTACCTACTTCCGACTGACGGGTGTACAGTCGGAATTCTGCTCGACGTCTCAGCATGGTGCTCCCGCTGCGGCGCTGGCCTCGCTTCGGGATTGGCGCTGTGCCCCCGTCGCTCAGCGCGGCGCTCCCGCCCCCGGCGCGGGCCGCACTTCTGGATCCGAGGGCCTCCTCGTCGGTATCGCCCCCCCTCCCTCCTTCCCCCCTCCCCGCCCTCCCCGGCCCTCGTGTTCTCTTCCTTGCCTTCCTGCCGCTGCCGTCCTTCCGCCTCCTCCTCCGCCTCCTCCCTCGTCCTCCGTTTTCTCCCCGCCCGTCGCCTTGCTCACCCTCCCTCACCTGGTCTCAAGCAGGCCCGGGCTGCTGTGCGCACTGGTGGTCGTTCGTTCGTTCGTTCGTCTGTTCGCTCGCTCGTTCGTCTGTTCGTTCGTTCGTTGCCACCCGCCCGAGGGATGTGGGACTCCCGCGGGATTCCTCGGAGGCACCTGCACTCTTGCGACCTGGATGCTCGGCGTCCCGTGAGATCTGGGGCCACCACGAGGGCGCGAAGTCGGCCGCGGTCTTCGCGGTCTTCTAACAAAAAAAACACGGAATATTTGTCATGGGCTCGGCGAGAACACAGTTCTGCGGTAAACCAATTCTGCAGTCGATCCTCGATTCGAGGTCTGGGCGATTGGCGATCGCAGAGCGAGGCGCGAGTCCCTCGTCGCGTTCCGGGGGGTGCAGCGGGGCGGCGCGAAGGCGCGCAGAGAATCGCGCGCCGCGCTTCCAGGAGCGCGAGGGCGCGAAGCTGCCTGCCCCAAACCAGGTTCTGGCGATCCGTTTTTTCTTTCGCTCGGCGAGCCCGCGAGAGTCGTGGGACGCCGAGCGCCCCGTCCTCGCCGGACTCGCAGCTGGCGCGCCGCGCGCCAGGATCCGGACAAAGGATGCCGCCGCCTCATACTTGTTGTTGGTGAGGCACGCACGCGAGAGATGTAACGTGTTACGTGAAACGGGGGATGACCGAAATCAAGGGTGAAGAGAAGGGCCCTCAAGGGGCCCTCCTCTTCACCCCCCCATCTCGGTCACCCCCCATTACCGCCCCCCCGAACATCCCGCGCGTTTCGCGAACTCAGGCGTCCCGCGAACTTCGCGGGACGCCGAACGGATTTTCACTGGATGCTCGCTGGAATTTCGAGACATCCCGGGAATTGATCGGGCATCTCGCATCCCGCAAATTTCGCTGCATTCGGCATCCCGCCAGTTTCGCCAAGATCTGCTTTCGGAGAGCAGATCCTGCGATCATGGCGAAGTTCAGGGCTGTGGCAATCAGGGCCCTGGCTCCACATGGAGGGGGGAAGAAGTGGGGGGAGGAGAAGGAGGATGAGAGGGACGACGACGGCGACGAGGAAGTTGGGGAGGGGCGAGGACGACGAGGGGGGTGGAGAGAGACGAGGACGACGAGGACGACGAGGGGCGAGGACGACGAGGAAGACGAGCAGGAGGAGAGGGAGGGAGAGGTAGGAGATGGATACAGACAAAGGGAGAGAGAAAGAAAGAGAGAGAAAGGGAGATGGAGAGAGGGAGATGAAGACAGAGAGAAGAGAGATATATATATATATATATAGAGAGAGAGGGGGGGGGAGAAGGAGACGAGACGGTCGAACATCTTGCGGGGAGCAGCAGCGAAACGAGCCTGTGCCGCCTCGGCCCTGCGCTCGGCCTCGGCCTTAGCCTCCAGCCGGGCGTCCTCCCCAGCCTTGCGCTCGGCCTCCTGTCTGGCCCTTCGCCTGGCCTCCTCGGCCTCGCGCGCTGCCTCCCTCTCCTCCTCGGCCCTCAGCCTGGCCCGCTCCTCCGCGGCCCTGCGCTCGGCCTCCTCGTTCGCCCTCAGCCTGGCCGCCTCGGCCTGCAGCTCGGCCTCCTGCACACCCGCGGGGGGGGGGGCAGGCGGCGAGGATGGCCACGGAGGGCGCCTCAAAGAGCATGCAGCCATCGCGCTGCCAGGAGGGGCCGAGCGAGGAGCCGAAGGGTGCTTCTGGCCACGGCGAGCCTCTCCCGCGAATGGGTTCCCCGACCTATGCCCAGCTCGGGCCTGTCCCCCGACAGGGGGATTTTGGACGACAAAGGAAAACATACCCAAAGAATGCGCCACAAAAATGCAAAAAATGCTCAAAACATTGTCCCCAGACTATTTCTTTACCATTTTGGAGTATACCCCCTGCAGAGGGACAGGCCCGACTTAATCCTCGATCCAAGGAACGGCCCGAGAACCCGAGGCCCTCCTGAGCCCCACGTGGTCCTGATTTCAGCTTCCTGACTGTAGCCTGATCGCAGAGCTGAGACCGCAACATGGAATCGTCGAGGTCAACCGCAGCACCAAAGAAACGTCAGCACAAGGCTGAACCTAAACGGTGTTTTTCGTTTTCGTTTTGTTTTGGTTCTCACTCGTTTTGCCTTCAATCCGCCTTTACCGCAAAACGAAGGCCCGCGAAAACGCCAAGACGCCGTTTAGGTCCAGCCCTGCGTAACTTCTGACGCGCGCCGATGCGAGAGCACCTTTCCAGGGTGTGGCCGAGGGTTTGGGTAAGGACTGAACGATATGTCCTGATCCAAGCGCGATCCTAATGCATCCACTGCCTTCTGGTAGAACACATATCCGAACAAGCTCAGAAGGCAACTCCTGGAAGGTCTTCGTTGGAACGATGAAAGGCGGTTAAGCTCGATTGAAGGGCCACTTCACCGGATCAAGCTGGATTACGTCCGGGATCAACCTGGATTAAGCCAGGTTAAGCGGGACGTGATCTAGATCAAGCCAGAGATCGGCCGCGAGAAGACCAGCGCCGATACAGACGTTGACCTCCCGAGAGTTGCATCCTAGACAAGCTAAGTATCATAGCGCGAACGCATGGTGCGAAAGACAAGCCCAAGCCCAACTGCCACAGAGACAAAAACAGAGCGGTCTGCTGACGGGCCGCGGTGAGCCAAGCCCTCGGCGGCGCTCGGAAGCAGCGCCGGGGCACAGAGCGAAACCTGGCACAGCATGGGCATCGGAGCAACTGCCTGCTAGAAAGGAGATGAAGAGGAAGAGGAGGTCGTTCCCATGAAGAAAGGGACACATTTTGGAAGCATCATGTGGCACGTCACGACGTCACCTCGCTCTCGTGTGCTTCGAACTCTTAACAAGCTTTGCATCGGTCTGACCCGCGCTGCTCTTCACTGCCTTGATAAGGGAACAAACAAGGGCATAAACATAAACTTTTGACCGTCCGCGCGGATTTCTTGGATCTGCGCTGGACCCCCCTCTCTGGCGCGCGGAGCGCGCCAGGGGCGGCGCGGGAGGCGCCCCCAGGGGGCCCAGCGCAGATCCGCGCGGAGCGCCGAAAGTTTGTGTTTGTGGCGTTTCTTCATCGTCGATTTGAGCTGCTCAGCGGAGGGTTCCTCTGAACTCGGCGGCGAGCGAGAGGGGGAAATGAGAAGGAGAGGACCTTCTCAGAAGGCTCGGAAGCCCCACGGCCTTATGACAATTTTCTAAACCTTCCCCGAAACACACAAAAAACTGCTCAGAAGGCGCGAAGGTTTGTAAGAAGGCCTTCTCCTTCTCACTTCCCCCTTTCGCTCACCGCCGATGAACCACTTGCTCCCGCTCGCCTTCCGCCTGGCCTCCTCCTCCTCCTCGGCCCTGCGATCCGCCTCCCGCTTGGCCCAGAGCCTGTCCGCCTCCTCGGCCTCGCGCCAGGCGTGCGTCGGAGGGGGGGGAGGAGGCCGACGACGAGGGCTGCAGCAGCAGCAGGGCAGGAGGAATGGAGCTGGAGAATGAGGCCAAGTCTGGAGGAGGATTGCAATAGTTTTGACCTGACAGGGGACCACCCGCAAGGATTGCAGGAGGAGTAGGAGTAGGAGTAGGAGTAGGAGTAGGAGTAGGAGTAGGAGTAGGAGTAGGAGTAGGAGGAGGAGGAGGAGGAGGAGGAGGTGAGGAAGAGAGCGACGACGGAGGGGCAGTAGTAGACGACGGCGGCGGCGACGACGACGACGATGATGACGACGACGATGACAGAACGGATGAGGATGGCAGGAACCAGAGGCTTGCGCTGCGCTCCGCCTGAACAGAGGCCACTCTGACGTGTGCGTGGATGATAACATCCACATCGGCCCGCCCTCGTCGCCAGGGTCGTCCAAGCAATGGATACACCTGCTTTCAGCTGCCGAACTGGCCAATTCCACAACAGCCCGCGGGCGATACAGCGAAGCCATGTCGCACTACCAATCGGTCGGAAGAAGTGGGTAGAAACATGCCATAGGAACACGTTGAAAATAGATTGCGTGTCCGCCCGCCCCCTGAAGAGGACGGAACAAATGAAGCCACTCGATCATTGCAATCGGAAGGCGCTCAAAGTAGATCGGAATCTGGGACTCCAGAAATACCTGCTTTCAACGACCGAAGGGTATCATGGAAACCCCACGGCATGCCCGCGAGCACCAGCAGCATGCCTGTGAACACAACAGCGCCACCAAGGCCAACGGAGGTCCCGAGGCTACCGCCGCCGCACTGCGCAAGGGAGCACCCCGGCACGCCTGCGCGCGCCATGCCATGCCTGCGGGCGCTGCGAGCGGTGCGCGGGAGCCGCGGCATGCAAAGCGCGCGGCCGCCGCGATAGCCTGCAAACGCCTCTACGTGCCGATTCACAGCCACGGGCCACGACCAGGGTCGAGGAAGGACATGGCAGATGAGAAGGAGTAGGAGGAGGGATACTCTGTAGTAGGAGAAAGAGGAAGAGGAGGAGGAGGAGGAGGAGGCGGAGGCGGAGGAGGCGGAGGAGGTAAGACCGCCTTAAACACAGAACACACCAACGAGGTTGCAATAAACTCGCCCTCCAAATTCCCTCTTCATAAATCCCTACGACAATATAAGTTCACTGCGTGAAATGTCCCGTCGGAAAAAAACAACAGTCTTATAATGTTCAATCGTGCCAAAACACCAATCGTTGGACTTGAACGCCGCGAATCAACATTACTGTTGCGTCCTGACGGTCTTGAATCGCGCCATAACACCATTCCTGGGACCTCAGCACAGCGAATTGACGTGACTCTTGCGTCCTGACAATCCTAAACCACGTCGGTATACCATTCCTGGGACGACAACCATACGAGTGCGCTGAACTGCCAGACGTTTAAAACTAATGTGCGCGGAACTAAGGCGGAAGCCCAATTTTGTAAACAAAGCGTCCTCCATCCATGAACCGCTTGCGAACGTTGAACATGAATGTTAGCGGCGCGAGGGCCTAGGGCGAAAGCCATATTTGTGCACCGACCCGCCCTCTATCCTTAAAGAAGCTCATGCAATGTTGTAAAACGAATACGCGCGACGTTGCAAACATTATAAGACAAATGTGCGCGGTGCTCGGGCGAAAACCACAATTAAAAAACGGCCAGTCCTCCAATCGTGAAACGCTGGCACGCTGTGAAAACCTATGGCGCACTGCTACAAAGAATTTGCGCGGTGCTGAAACATGAACCACATTTTGAAAACGGCCCGCCCGCCATCCGTGACACGGTTTCAGGTTTTAGCTTCAGGATCACAAACGAACTGGTAAGGACATCTCAGGCGAAACGCCAGGCCCACCCTACCGACACGTCTCGGGGTGCGACAGAGAGATTTCCTTCGAATTTACAAGGGTGGAGGAGGAGGGAGGAGGGAGAAGTGGGGAAGGAACGAGGATTGCGGAAAGAGGGGGGAAGGGGACGAGGATAAGGAGGCGGAGGAGGGGGGAAGAGGAAATGGAGGAGGAACAGGACGAGGAGGAGGAAGACGATGAGGAGGAGGAGGAGGAGGAGGAACACGATGAGGAGGAGGAGGAAGAAAGGGAGGGAAGGAGGGAGGGAGGGAGGGAAGGAGGAGGAGGAGGAGGAGGAGGAGGGAGGTATGGAATGAGAGACTCTGCCTCGGCGGCGCGGTCGGCCTCCTGTGCCTCCAGGAGGTGCGCGCCCTCCTCGGCTCCGCGCTTGGCCTCTTGCGGGAGCCCAAGCGCGCGCGCCGTCGTCGCCGAGGGAAACACACTTGTTTGTTTTCCCGCAAACCCCAACGATCAAGAACGGCGGGCGGAGAGACGGTGGGACCACGAGCCGCAGCCCGAAAACCCTTCCCCAGCGTGTGGCACACTCCCCTGCTCTTTGGGCCGCGCCCAGAGGCCTGGCTGCAACCGGCCAGCATCCAAAGCCTTGACCACCCTCCCCCCCGCTCCCTACGAAACCCGGACTTTGTCAGCGCCCTTCCTCGTCAGCCGAGGAGGTAGGGCTGGGAGGATAAGGAGGGGAAAGGAAATTGATAATGAGGGAAACAAACAAATCCTACCAGCCGTTTAGGGCGTGAGTGGATTAGCGGGTCTGCTGTTCCAAACTCCTTTTTTCCCCCTTCGGGTGGGGGTTTATCGCTGTTCCCTATTACTGACCACCCCCTCCCCCAGGCGACCGGCAGCCAACAAGGACCAATGAACCCCCCACACACCTTCCCTATCAAGAACGGTGTGAAGTCCACTTCGGGGCAACATTTTGGATCATGATCGGGGGGGCGCGAGCACTTTGCAAGTTTGTTTCACAAAGACGGCGGGGGTCCCCGCATATTGCCTGCTGCTCGCAGGACCAGCATCCCTGGCCCCCAAGATGGTGCAAAATTCACTTCGAGGCCTAATCTGGATCATGCGCGGGCCCCCGCGACCACTGCGTATTTGTTTTTCTCGGGCGGCAGGGGTGCTGGCAGATTGCCTGCTGTGTGCAGGCCCACCAGACACAGTCAATGGCCACCCCGCCACGATTGCGCACTGGTTTTCGACAGGGGTGGTGGGGGCCCGCGCCTCCCTGGCCGAGCCAGGAAGGCGCACGCACCGTTCTCTCCTCCACCTTCGCGTTCTCTTCACCTCGGGGCCACCCAGAAGCCAGAATGCAACAAAAGCCTCCTCGGCTGGGCGCTGCAGGCGCTGAGGACTGGAAGCGCTGATGGCTGCGGGCGAAGATTGGTAGCACTCGCCGCTGAGGCCTGAGCACTAAGGGCCGGGCGCTCGAACCATGGTGGGCCCCAGCATTGAAAAGGGGAAGCCTGAAGCACCGAGGGCTGAGGCTGCTGGCGGAATGGGCTGCCCTCAGTCCGTGAATCTCCCCCCTCCCTGGCGCCTCCCTGGCCGAGCCAGGAGGGTGCACGCACGATTCTCCTACATCGGAGGCGCCCAGGAGCCAGAATGTAAGAGAAGCCTCGTCCCCATCTTCCTCCTCGTCCTCCACCACATCCCTGCGTCCTCGCCCTCCTCGCGCTCTGCCGTCGCCCGCGCCTCGCCCTCCCTCGTCCCCTCCTCCCTCGTGCGCTCCCCGGGAGGGCGCGCGCGCGCGCGCCGACCCCCGGGCCCGGGCTCCGGCACCCCCCCGAAGAAGCGCCGAAGCAGAGACGAAGCGAGACGCTCCAGAGGACCAAAGAGGCCTCCCAAGAAGGCCTCCCAAAAAGGCCCCACGAGGGCCAAAGATTACTGACTCTCCGCAGGTTTCTCACGGGTCTTTGCCTACTTGTTCGTCTTTTCGGCCCACCAGCGCTCCAAGTCGGCCCAAGGGGCCTCCAAGACCGCCCCAAGACGGCCCAAGCCGCCCCCAAGAGGGCCCCAGGACGCCGCGGGAGCCACGCGGGACCCCAGGAGGGCCCCCAAGGGTCGGACGAGGGGGCGGGGGAGAATATGTAGGGGCCCGACCACAAGAAACCGTCCACAAGAAACCCAGCCCTGCGACCCTAGGGCGTCCATTGATTTTTGGTGTGGGAACGCCAAGCTTTCCGTAGCAAAGCCATGGAAACCCAAGAAGCACAGGGCACCCTGGAGGCGAGCAGGGTGTTTCTTGGCCTGGGCCTCCACTTTATAGGGGGTTCACGAAGCAGCTCACGTTGCTGGTTCTCCCAGCGCCTCGTGGAGCACGAGGCCCCCCTGCATCGAGGAAAGCGCCTGGCGGCGGGGGCCGAGATCCGCGGCATGCCGCAGCTCTCGTGCCTCCCTCTTTCCTTACATCCCCCCCCTGGAGGGCAAGCCACGAAGGCTGTGGCCAAGACTGAACGCGATAACGTCGGTGCCGATGCGTCCAAATTGGATCAATTTCGCGAATCGGCGACGGCGGGCATGGACCATGACCAAGGCCGGCGTCGACAAGATCACGCGATAATCATCTTGGTCGCGGTCATCGTCCGACCAAAGAAAAAACCCTGCGGCGGCCCGCGCCTCCGCTTCCCCTGTGTCCCCCGGATACTCCTCGCTTGGTCTTCGGGTCATACCTCGGGTCTGTAGCAGCCCTTCGGGACGATCTGGGCACCCGCGGAATGCTCTCGGCGCGGCGCGGCGCGGCTGCTGGACAGCAGCCCGAGGCTGGAAAGCCGCCGAGAAGAACCGACGGAAGCGCTTGGAGACCTCGAACCAAAACCCCTCCCCCACACCCCCGCAGGTCGTCCGACCCGAGACAAACGGCCCCGAAGAGACGCCCCTCCCCAAGTTAAGTCGGGCATGTCCCTCTACAAGATGAGTATTGAACAATGAAGAACAAATTCGCCGGCCCAACGGGCCAAGAGCGTGCAAAGATCTCTGGTGACTGGTAAAAAATATAACAATATTTTAGTTCGCGCGCGCGGGGCCGCCCCTGGGGGTCCCCAGACGAAAAAAAAAAAAAAACGTAAATCCCGGCAAGGTCCTGGCCGGATCCCGGGCAGGTCCTGGGCAGCTCCCGGCCAGGTCCCAACAGGCTCCCAAGAGCCTCCAGGAGCGCTTCGACTGGAATCCAAGAGAGCTTCACA
This sequence comes from Prorocentrum cordatum, assembly GCA_963575745.1. Classification (NCBI taxonomy): domain Eukaryota; class Dinophyceae; order Prorocentrales; family Prorocentraceae; genus Prorocentrum; species Prorocentrum cordatum. The sequence continues at coordinate 42,252 of CAUYUJ010014836.1, read as the reverse complement.
TGGCCCGAGACGGCCCACGAGCGATCCAAGACGCCAAAGATGGCCTCCAGACAACCCAAAGCGCTTGCAAGACGCCCCAAGAGGCCTCCAAGAGACCTCCCAAGACAACCCACAGAGGCAGAAATGCGTGATTTTCCTATAATTGTTGCAAGTGTGTTTTGGCATTCTCCCCTTGGGAGCTTACCAGCGCTCCAAGACGGCAGAGGCTTCCAGGATCGCCCCAACATGGCCCAAGAGGCCTCCAAGAGCGCCTCCGCTAGCCCTCCAAGGGCGACCACAACGGCCCGACAGGGCCCCTGGACAGCTCCAGAAGCTTCCAAGATGGCTGAAGAGGCCCCCAAGACGGCCCCAAGAGCGGGCCAAGACGAGGGACCCGAACGGACCTGTCGAGCTCGAGGCGCAGAGAGGTTCCCTGGAGGCCTCGAGAAAACCCCAGGAAGCTTCCAGGAGGCCCCCAAGAGACCCCCAAGAGCCCCACGAGGACCCCTAGAGGGCCCCGCGACGCCCCAGGAGGCTCAGAAATACCGCCAAGAGGCCCCCGAGAGCCCGCCTATTGTCTCACTAACCCTTCCTTCTTTCTTCCCTCTCCTCCTCACCCCCCCTCTGCGTCAACGACTCTCAATCCTCGAATGAAAACGCTCCGCCAAGAGGCCCCCGACAGGCCTACTATCGTCTCACAAACTCTTCTTTCTTTCTTCCCTCTCCTCCTTCTCCCCCCTCTCGTCAACGACCCTTACTCCTTGGACGAAAGGCGCCACAATAAATCATCACGACAGGGATGAATCAACATGTCGAGCTCCCGGCCCTAAGAAGGCCCCAGGAGTCCCCAAGAGGCCCCTAAGGGACCCCAAAACGCCCCAAACAGGCCCCCAGGAGGCCACCAAGAGGCCCCCAAGCGGCCCCAGGAGGGCCCCAGGAGGAACAATTCATTGCTTTTCCTGAGGTTTTAAAGACTTTGGCGTCTCCACCTTTTCGGCTTCCCGAAACCCCAAGACGGCCCAAAAAGCCCCTAAGACCGCCCCCAAAAAAGCTCCAAGACGGCCCAAGAGGGCACGGGAACGGCTGAAGAGGCCTCCAAAACGGCTCAAAAAGGCCCCAAGAACGCCCCAAGAGAGGTCCCAGGGGGGGAACACGAATCGACATGTCGAGCTCTCGGCCCTAAGAAGGCCCCAGGAGTCCCCAAGAGGCCCCTAAGAGACCCCAAGACGCCCGCAACAGGCTCTCAGGAGGCCCCAAGAGGCCCCCAAGCTGCCCCAGGAGGGCCCCAAGAGGCAAAAGGCAGTGCTTTTCCGTAGGAGTTGGAGAGGTGTTGGCATTTCCATTTGTTCGGCTTCCCCACACCCCAAGACGGCCCAAGAGGCCCCCAAGACCGCCCCAAGAGGGCACAAGAGGCCCCCCAAGAGGGCCCCCAAACGGCCCAAGACGGCTCCAAGAGGCTTTCAAGACGGCCCCAAGAACGCCCCAAGAGAGGTCCCAGGGGGGGGAACACGAATTAACATTTCGAGCTCTCAGCCCTAAGAAATCCCCAGGAATCCCCAAGAGGCCCCTAAGAGGCCCCAGAAGGCCCCCAACACGCCCTCAGGAGGCCTCCGAGAGGCCCCCAAGCGGCCCCAGGAAGCCCCCCAAATACCCCCCGAGCACGCAAGCAAGTGCCAACGACGACACGACGCGTTTAAGAGTCCCCACAAGTCCACTAAGAGGCCTCCCGAAAGAGTCCCCATAGGCGACACGTTTCCAGACGGCCTGCGACGCGTTCAAGACTCCCCCAGCGGCCACCAAGAAGCCTCACATGCCGAACGCAAAACCTCCCCTGCAGCTCCGCACCGCGAAAGACAACTCGGTTTATCGACAACGGCACGCAGTTATGGGCCGGCGAAATGAGCGAAGCGATTCAATAACTCATCACGACAGGAATCGAAAGGCCCCCTCTTCATCCTCACTCTCCCCTCTTCCTCCTCCTCCTCCTCCTCCTCCTCCTCCTCCTCCAAACCCTCCTCTTCCTCCTCCTCTTCCTCCTTTTTTTCCCACCGTCCCCTCCTCCCCCTCCCCCCTCTGCTTCAACTTCCACCCCTCCCCCCTCTGCTTCAACGAACCTCCACTCTCCAACGAAGAGCGCTACAATAAATCATCAAGACGATACAATCAGTTTCTTTCCCCCCCCCCCTGCTCTGCATCGCTACCATGTCACACATCAATCCCACAAGCAGCCATGGAAGGGTTCCCGCCACCTTCGCCTGCTTGTCCTCCTTGTACCCCTCGTCTTCCTTTTCCCCTCTCTTTCTGTCCAGCTCCTCCTCGTCCTCCTCCTCCTACTCCTCCGCCTCCTCCTGCTCATCCTTCTCCTCCTCCTCCTCCTCATCATTGTCCTCCTCCTCCTCCTCCTCCTCCTCCTCCTCATCATCATCCTCATCCTCATCCTCCTCAGCATCAGCATCAGCATCAGCATCAGCATCAGCATCAGCATCAGCATCAGCATCATCATCATCATCATCATCATCATCATCATCATCATCAGCATCAGCATCAGCATCAGCATCAGCATCAGCAGCATCAGCAGCATCATCAGCATCATCATCATCATCATATCATCATCGTCATCGTCATCACACATCAGCATCAGCAGCATCAGCATCATCAGCATCAGCATAGTCAGCATCAGCATCATCAGCATCATATTCATCATCATCATCATCATCAGCATCAGCATCAGCATCAGCATCATCATCAGCATCATCATCATCATCATCATCATCATCATCATCATCATCATCATCATCATCATCATCATCACCACCACCCGACCCTCACCTAAAGGCAATACGCTGCGAGCTCTGACGCCCATCTAAGAGGCCCAGATATGTTCAACATACTCCAGAAATGCTGTGGCAACCGGCCAGGCCACGGCGCGGCGGCGGCCAGCGCCGCAGCCCCCGCAGCGGCCTCCCGCCCGCCCTTCGCGGCGCCGCCCCGCGGCCCCACCAGCGCCGCCCCCTCTGGGGGCCCTCGCGCGGGGGACTCCTGGGCCCGCCCGCGCGGCCGGGCGAGGACGCCCCGCCGCCGCTGCCGCCGCCGCGCTCTTGATGCGCCGCCGCCGCCGACGCCGACGCCGACGCCGACGCCGACGACGACGACGACGACGACGACGACGAGGACGACGCCTGCGGCGACGCCGTACGCTGGCGCCGACGCCGACAAAGACGCCGCCGCCGTCTCGCGGTCGTAGTTGCCGCCGCCTCTGCCGCCGCGTTCCAGTCGCCGCCGCCGCCAGAACCACGCCGCACAGCAAAGTCGCCACCGCCGTCGTCGGGGGAGGAGGGAGGTTGGGGGGGTGGGCCTGTCATCCCGCCGGATAGCACCTCCTGCAATTGACCCAAGTCAGGGAGGTGCCCAAAGGCAATTCTTTACGAGCTGCAAGCAGCCTGTGGGGACCTCCTGCAAGTCCACGTTCATTTACAGGATGTCCCCGAAGGCCACCAGGACTGCGCTTCTTGGAGCCTCTGGGGACCTCCCGGAATGAAAGCCAATCACGGGAGGCCCCCAGAGGCCGCCAAGACTGCGGCTCGGGGAGCCTCTGGAGACCTCCCGCAATTGAAGCCAATTACGGGAGGTCCCCAGAAGCCGTCAAGACTGCGGTTCTGGGAGCCTCTGGGGACCTCCCGTAATTGAATCAAATTACGGGAGGTCCCCAGAAGCCGCCAGGACTGCCCAAACTACGTTTATGGGGCCTCTGGGGATTTCCCGTAATTGAAGCCAATTACGAAAAGTCTCCAGAAACCGCCAGGACTGCGGTTCTTGGGGCCTCTGGCGACCTCCCGTAATTGAAGCCAATTGCGGGAGGTCCTCAGAGGCCGCCAGGACTTCGGTTCGGGGAGCCTCTGGGGACCTCCCGCGATTGAAGCCAATTATGGAAGGTCCCCAGAAGCCGCCAGGATTGTGGTTCTGGGAGCCTCTGGGGACCTCCTGTAATTGAAATCAGTTGCGGGAGGTCCACAGAGGCTCCCAAAACCAAACTCCTGGCGGCCTCTGGGGACCTCCTGGAAGCGGCGGCCTCTCTCTGGAGACCTCTCGCAATTGGCTTTAATTACGGAAGGTTCCCAGAGGCCCCCAAAACCATCACCCTGGCTGCCTCTGGGGACCTCCCGGAATTGGCTTCAATTACGGGAAATCCCCAGAATCTCCCAGAACCACGGTGCTGGCGGCCTCTGGGGACGTCCCAAAATAACTTTCTTCAATTACGGGAGGTCCCCAGAGGCCCCAGAAACACAATCTTGGCGGCCTCTTGGGACCTCCCGTAATTGGCTTCAATTACGGGAGGTCGTCAGAAGCCCAATCGCAGTCCTGGCGGCTTCCAGGGACCTCATGTACTTGGCTTCAATTACGGCTCCCAGAACCACTGTCCTGGCGGCCCCTGGGAAACTCCCGTATTTGGCTTCAATTGCGGGAAATCCCCAGAAAGGCTCACAGAACCTAACTTCTGGCAGCCTCTGGGGACCTCCAGTAATTGTTCTTACATTGCGGGAAATTCCCAACAGCTCCCAGAACCGCAGTCCTGGCGGCCTCTTGGGACCTCCCGTAAATGGCTTCAATTGCGGGAAGTCCCCAAACGCTCCCAGAACCGCAATCCTGGCGGCCTCTGGGGACCTCCCGTAAATAAGCGTGAAATTGCGGGAGGTCCCCACAGGCTGCTCGCAGCTCGTAGAGAACCGCCTCCTCTGGGCACCTCCCTCTAGTGGGTCAATTGCAGGAGGTGCTATCCGGCCGAAAAACTGGGGAGGAGGAGAGGTCGGAAGGGAGGGCGGGGGGGGCAGGGGAAGCGAGGAGGGGGAGGGAGGCAGGGGGGGGGGGGAGAAGAATAGGAGAGGAGAGGGGAGGAGAGGAGAGGGGAGGGGGCGGGGCGGGAGGAACGGGTAGGAGGAGGAGCAGGGGAAGAGGTGAGAAGAGGACGGAGGGGGGAGGAGCGAAGGGAGGATGTGAATCGAGGCGAGGAGGGAGGGGGGGCGGTCCAGCGGTGGCGACGAGGGCCGCCCGGGAGGCCCCAAAAAAGGGGAAACAGAGGGAAGGGCAATTGGCGGTGTGGGCACCCTCTTTCTCTTCTGATCGAAGGGGGGGGCATGGAGGAGAGGAAGGAGAAGAGGACGGGGAGGGAGGGCAGGGAGGGAGGGAGAGCACAGGCGCGGGGGACATGGAGGACAGGCATGGAGGAGGAGGATCTTGTCCAGCAGCAGGCCAGGCACGCGCGCGCGTCGTGGGCGCTGGCGCGCCGACGCCGGGGGCCCGCCGCGGGCGGGGAGCGGGCAGCTCAGCCCGCCGCGCGCCGGGGGTGCCGCGCCGCTCGCGCGCGGTCACAGGAAGCCGGCGGCCTGCGCCTGTGGGGGGGGGGGGGGGGCGTCCCCCGCATGCTACGCCGTCTGACATTCGGCTGCACACGCAGGAGTGACCCTGTGAGGGGCAACGACAGGGGGGGGGGACTGGCATGTGGGGGGGGGGATGCATCGACCTGGGATCGGCGATACATCGCCCATAGATCGGCGATGGGCCTCCGACAGTGAATCCGCACCTTCCTGGGCAGGCTGGGGCTGTCGGGTCCCTATCGGCGATCCATGGGAGATTTGGGGTCGATGCATCCCCCCCTATGCCTATCCCCCCCTGTCGTTGCCCCCGACCCTGGGTGCAGTAGGAGCTCGGCCACAAGAAGCCTTCCACAAGAAACCTACCCCTGAGACACCAGGGCGCCCGTTGATTTTCGGCGCGGGAGCGTCACGCTTTCCATCGCAGAACCATCGAAACCCAGGGCACCCTGGAGGCAAGCAGGGTGTTTCTTGGCATGGGTTTCCACTGTAAGAGTGACCTTTTGGTGCGCGGCCGCGCGCGGGCACAGGAAGCCGGCGGCCCGCGCTTGTGGGGGGCCGTCCCCCGCATGCTACGTTTTCTAACATTCGGCTACAGTCGGCCCGTGTCAGAGGGATGCGCGATAGTAAATGTGAGGGCCCTGGAAGGCCCCTCCGAAGCCCTTCGGGCGGGGCGCGGTCCACGAGAGCGGCCAGGCATGGGCCGAGGAGGCAAGGATGCAAGGGTACTAGTACCTTTGGGAGAGTCGCTCATCCTTACCATGCGGGTCGACTGTACACGCAAGAGTGACAAAAGTCCAAGACCCCCTTGCCTCAGCCCCTGTGCGTCGGATCGGGCCGCATCGGTACGGGAGTCGAGGTCGAATGAAATCGGCCGCGCCAAAATGCGCAACAACGCCACGCAAACATCGGGCCATGTCGGATCATCGGAATGTCGGAATCGAACGGGATCGAGCCGGCCAGAAACGATGTCGAATCGGATTGATGGGATGGACAAGGACCCTAGTAGGAAAGCGGAGGGGGGGGGGCACAGTGGAGGCCAGTCCACAAGAAACCTTCCACAAGAAACCCAACCCCGAGACCCCAGCACATTCAGTGCATTCTGGCGTGGGAACGTCACGATTCCCACAGCAAAACCATCGAAACCCAAGCAACCCAGGGCACCCGGGAGGCAGGCAGGGTGTTCCTCGGCAGGGGTCTCCACTGTACGGTCGCGCAGCAGGACGTGCTGCCCCGGGGCCAGATCGCCCGAGAGGGTTACGCCATGGTGGCCGCCCTGCCCCCAACCCGACATCCGACACGAGGCCAGCATCACCTGCAACGACGAGGGAAACCCACACTGGACGGCGGGGATGCAGACAAGAATCTGCACCTGTGGCCAGCGAGCTCCGGTGCCGAATGCGCGCTCCACGTGTCAGGCACCTGATTTCAGGGGTGCAGCCCCTCCTCGCGAGCGAGCTCTCACACACACACACACACACAAAGCGAGCACGGGGGGTCCCGCGCGCGTGCTGCGTGCGGAAGAAGATGTTGTCCAGCGTGGACCCAAAACGGTGGGTCATTGCACTGGGGAGGTGGGAACTACGCGGTGTTAGATGTATGGCGAAAGCTGTGCCGTGTAAGCTGTGCGGTGTGACCTACGGAGGCGAAATATGTGCGGTAGAAGCTGCGTGGTGCAAGCTGTGTTGTGTAAACTAGGCTGTGCGAGCTGCAATTGAAACCCATGGTGTGCAAGCTATGCCATATACGCTACGCTGTGCAATTTATGCGGTGTAAACAATCGGATGTAAGCCATGGGGTAAGAGCTTCCTCGTGTAAGCTCAGAGCACGAGCCCATGAGGCGGCACGGGCGGCAACGTGGCGCAACCTCAACACACACCCCAAGCGCGGGGCGCCCACGAGGCGCCCACGAAACGGCACAGGCCCGCAACGTGGCGAAAACCCGACACATAGATTCAGCTCCTTGTGCAAGACGAGTGGGAAACCCTAAGTGAAGACACTGTTTGGGGAATGTTCGCCAGCGTGGACCCCAAGCAGTGAACTATTGCACTGTGGAAGTGACATCCTTGTTGTGCGAGCTATATGGTGGAAGCTAGGGTGTGTAAGCTATGTAGTGTGGGCTATATAGAGTGAGCTATGTTGTGTGTTGTGTGGTGTAAGCCATGTTGAGTAAGCTATGTGGTGGAAACTGTGGTGTGCAAGCTACGTGGTGTGGGCTCTATAGTGTGAGCTATGTTGTGTGCTATGTGGTGTAGGCTTTGTTGCGTAGGCTATGTGATGTGAGTTGTGTGGTGTAAGCTGGCTTGTCCAACACACGTGGTGTTAGCTACGCGGTGACAGCTACGCAGTGCAGGCTATTCGGTGTCAGCTCTGTCAGATGTGTGGCGGCTGTGCGGCGTGAGCCGTGCGCTGCAAGCTGCGTGGTGCGTGGTGCGGAGCTACGCGGTGCAAAAGCCGTGCTGCGCACGCAGGCCACACGGTGCAAACGCTCGGGGTGCCCACGGCGCGCCCAGGGCGCCCACGAGCGGGCACGGGCGCCAACGCGGCGACTCCTCGGGGAAACCCCGCCAGAGCGCACGGAGCGCCCACGAGGCGCCCACGTGCGGCTCGGGCGCCAACGAGGCGAAACCTCGGGAAGGAAACCCGCCCAGGGGCGCCCGCGAGGCGCCCACGAGCGGGCACCGGCGCCGACGTGGCTAAACTCCGGGAAGCCCAACAACAACAACAACAACAACAACAACAACAACAACAACAACAACAACAACAACAACAACAACAAACAGCGACAATGAACAACAGATGCACGAGGGCGACGTGGACTGGAGAAGACGAGCCCTTCTGTTACAGAGGGGTTCGTCATGGGATCCCAAGTTAGCCGTTCTGTAGCAGAGGGGCTCAATAGTCAAGAATCCCTAGGTACTGTCACTGATTGGGGAAAAGCGCCACGAATCGAACGTGCGGGAGCCTTTCTGTTGGCTTTGAGGCGAGCAAGCCCGCCTTCCGGCGCGCGACGCGCGACGCGTCTCACCCCTGCCGCGAGGCCTGCAGTATCGACGACAGCACAAGTGCGTTGATAAACAAAACGCTCACTTCGAACAGCTCTTGGCAAGGACGGGAGAAAACCCGAATCGGGATTCTTCGGGCTGGAGGCCAAGAGAACTGAAGTATTGATACCACCAGCCCTCTGGTCGTTGGTTCTGGGCCGGATGCTCAAAATCAAAAGTTTCCCTTAGGGAGGGATATAACCCAAGAGGGCGCAGGGCAGCCCAAGCTGGACTAAGGTTGCCTCTAGGATTATGTTGCTCCCATCGTACTTAAGGACCACATCCCAAAAATAATTTCGAGCACGCAGAAAAGTATCCGACCCCGTGTGGGTCTCTAGGCGTGTGAGATTATTTCCCCCATAAGCCACACCCTGGGACCCCAACCAGAAATTTGACCCCCCCCCTTTGGCCGCGCACGACCCCCGGCCGAACTCACCAGAGGGGGGGTCTGGCCCTCCCCAGGCTCGCTTTGGAGCTCCAAGACAGGCACTGGGACGTTCCAACAGGTCCCCAACACGGGCCCACAGGGCACATCGTGGCCGAAAAATCGTTCCAAAACGCCCACGATGGCCTCCAGACGGCCCAGGATGGCCTCCAGACAGCCCAAAATGGCCTGCAGAAGTCTTCCAAGAGAGCACCCAGAAACAAACATCGCCCTACTCCCGACGGAAGACGTGTATATATATATATATATATATATATATATCAAGCACATCCGCCTCTTGGGTGTGCGGTACGCCCAAGACGGCCCAAAGTGCCCCCAGGAGGGTTCCCAGACGGCCAAATAAAGCCTCTAGACTACTGAAAAGAAACCTCAGACGGCCCAGAGGCCCCAGGACGGCCCCAAAAAGGGGGAACCAGCACGGAAATGTCCAGCCTTCTGCTCCAAGACGCCCCCAGGCTGCCCCAAAAAAACCTCCAAGAGGTCCCAGGAACCCCCCAGGAAGCCCCGACAAGGCCCCAAGACGCCCCCCAAAACCCCCCAGGAGCCCCCCAAGAAGCCCAACAAGTGCTTCCAATTCGGTTGTGAAATGCAGTATTGGACGCGCAGTAGTTTATAGAGGGGTCGGCGGATGTGGCGTAAGACTATAGAACATGTTCGAGCACGCAGAAAAGTATCGAAAGAGTGTCGAACGAATATTGCCTCCCAGGGCCTGACACGTGAAAACCCTCAAGTTTCGATATGTTCCTGGTGCTCGAAATTCTTTCCGTTGATCGAGGCTAAAGTAGGTTGGAACATCGTAACTCTAGCATGCCTCCGAGGAGGAAGGCGGCCCCCAGATGGCTCGAGGCGTCCGCCGAGGCTGCCGAGGATGACCCCATAGGCCCAGATCACAAACAAAAACTACGCTCCACTGAT
>CAUYUJ010014836.1:22500-27500 GCA_963575745.1 Prorocentrum cordatum | reverse complement strand
AGGGTGGGTTGGGCGTTTCGACTGAGACTTCCTCGCCGCTCATGATCTGGAAGCTTGAAATTACCAACAACTACTCAGATGGAGGGCACATGGTCTTCAAAATGGGGCTCCCGCCTCAGCGCCGCGTATGTTCGTCTTCATCATCCCCTCGAATTGCAAAGATGGAGGGCGTACCGTTTTTAAAATATGGATCTCGTCTTAGCGCCACGCACATTTGTCTCAAAGTTTCGAAGAGGTGGAGGGCATATATTCGTTCCCACAGTTCGCGCACATTGGTTCCCAGCAAGTACACGGATACATAAAGGTTCCTTTCAAGTGATTCGTTTGCTTGAGGTCCTTCAAACTGCAAAACAATGAAAATACACATGCGCAACCGTTTTTTTCTGACAATGGAGGGTGGTCCTCGTCAACATCTCGCTAGGGTTTTCTTCAAAATGCGTGCCCCCAGGTCTAACCTTGCGCACTAGTCGCACGGATGGAGGGCAGCTTCGTTTCAAAACTTGTCAATTCCTTGAACTGTATGGTTTCAACTCTTCGCGCCACCTATAGCTCGAAGAGGGAGCCTGTTTTCAAAACGAGAAAGCACTGCTCTCGCCTGAATGGCAAGCCCCCGAAGGGGCTCGGCTTTCAAAGAGGTATTCCCCGTAGTGAGAAGGGACGCTTGCAATGAAGTATGAAGAGGGAACTTGGGACGGGAGTGTGTACTGCAACACTGTTGGTGCATCCTGAGTTTCCTCTGGATCGCATCATCTTGCTCCTCCTCCTGCTGCTCCTCCACACACCTCCTACTGGAACGCCCTAAAGCCCACAGGACAATCCTGACAACCTTGTAACCTGCTGGCACATGCCTCCTCCTCCTCCTCCGCCTCCCCAATATATACCGATACCCGATACAATTGCTCCCCGGACCTCGCCTGGGCTGCGTTCTAAACAGGACTCCGAAGCGCATCCGGCCGCGGCGAAGAGGAAGACAGCGGCATCGGCACCGGCTCCTTCTGAATTCCTCCCCTCCCTGGGGAGGATCTGAGATCCTCCCATCTCCCTTCCATCTCCTTCCCTAACATCCCCTAACCTCCCCTTCCCATCTCAGGTCCTCCCCTCTCCTCCCCTTCCCAGACCCACCCCTCCCCTGGGCCCCCCCTCTGGGGAGCCACAGCCGGCAGAAACAAAAACACTCTCGAAGGCTCGCGCGGATCTGCGGGGTCGGCGCGGGCCTCCCCCCCCCGTGCTGTGGGCGCGGGGCGCGCGTCAGGGGAAGCGCACGAAAAAGCCGCCGGTGGGCGTCCGGCGCCGACAGCACAAATCCGTGCGGACCTCCGAAAGATAATGTTCGCGCGACGGCGACGACGACGAAGACAACGACAACCGACGACGACGACGACGACGACGCCTGCGACGACGACGACGACGACGAGGGCGAAGGGAGGAGTGCAGGCGCCTCGAGCTTAGCGCAGCACGATGATCTTCGCGCCATCGCGCGGCCAACACTTGGTAAAGACCAGATCTGCAGCTCAGGCCGCGACAGATGCCATCCTCCGAGATCCCTTGCCGAGGAGGGAAAGGAGGAGGAGGAGGAGGAGGAGAGAAACAGCGTACATCCAAGACGCATCAACGATAGTGCAATACATAACCTCCCTCCATGCTCCCTCATTAGAGGTCCCTAGTAATTGTTTCTCATTGCGGGAAATGCCCCATTAAAGAACAAACGCTTGACAACCCCCCATCATGCAAAAAAACAATCCTGGACTTCAACGCCGCGGGGAAGGGGAGGAAGAGGAGGAGGAGGAAAACAGGAATAGGAGCAGGAGGAAGAGAGGACGACCAACACATATCCAAGACGCATCAACGATGGCGCAACACATAACCTCCTTCCATGTCCCGTTCTCGACGGCGGGGGATTCTGGGGTGGCGGTCTGGGGAGCCACATTTTTTCAATTTCGGCCTCTCGCTGTAGCGCCGCGCACATTCTCTCCAAAATCTGATTCTCGCCTTAGCGCCGCGCACGTTTTTTCTTGTTGGGTGGGGGGAGGTCCGCTGGTGGGCCAGTCACCCCAGGGGAACTCCATTGGTAAGCCAGCCACCCAGGAGTGGTCCACTGACGGTGTCCGTCCACCCCAAGGGTTGCCCACTGTTGGACCCTCCACTGTCTGGTTGGCCCATTGCCGTCCACTCCAAGGACGCCCAATTGTAGACCCTCCACTCAGGGCTTGCATGCGTGCGTGAGTGTGTGATGATGGTGGTGGTGGTGGTAGTGGTGGTGGTGGTGGTTTTGGTGGTGGTGGCGGTGGTGGTGGTGTGGTGTTGGTGTGTGTGTGTGTGTGTGTGCGTGTGTGTGCGTGTGTGTGCGTTTGAGAGAGAGAGAGGAAAAAACAAAAAAAAGTGTGCTTGTGTGTGTGGTGTTGGTACGTGGACCAGGCCCCCAAGACAATTCCATTGGTGGGCCAGCCACCCAGGTGGTGATCCACAGGCGGCTCGTGCCTGGCATTGCTTGGTATTGGTTGGTCGTGCTTGGCATTGCTTTGCCGTGCGTGGCATTGATCTGGCGTGCTCGTCGGGGACTGGCATTGATGTCTCGTGCTTGGCATTGGGCGATCGTGCTTGGCATTGGGGCGTCAGAGGGACGGGGGGTATCTGGGGAGCGCCTGGGGGGGGGAACAAAAAAAAAGGGAACAAACAACAAACAAACTGGATGGCCGTGCATGTTTTTTTCCAATTTGGCGTTATGGCCTCTCGTCCTTTCCTCCCTCTCCCACTCCTTCCCTCTCCCCCCCCCATACCGCGCCGCTCTCTCTCTCTCTATTTCTCTCTCTCTCTCTCTCCCTCTCTCTCTCTCTCGATATATATATATAATATATATATATATTATATATAATATATATATATATATATATATATATATATATATATATATATATATATATATATATATATCGCCCTCCTTCTCACCCCCACCCGCGTTGCAACGCGCACCTCGGAAGTAAATCGTGCCGCGCGGCGGCCCCCCAGACCGCCACCCCAAAATGTCCCGCTCTCTCTTAGGAGGTCCCAAGATTGTGTTTTTCATTGCGGGAAGTGCCCAATTGAAAGACAAACGTCTGAGAATCCCCCTATCATGCCAAAACACTAATCCTGGAACTTCAACAATGCGAATCAACGTGACCCTTGCGCCCTGGCAATCCTAAATCGCTAAATCGTGCCAGAACACCGCCCGTTGGGACTTCAACACCCCGAATCAACGTGACTGTCGCGTCCTGACGCTTCTCAGTCGTACGAAAACACCAATGTTGGGATTTCAACCCTACGAACCCTTGAAACTACTGCACGCGTTGCAAACGAGCGTGCGCGGTGCAAAGCTTAAGCTTCAAGATCATAAACTATGAGGAAGTCTCAGGCAAAACGCCTGGCGCGCCCTTCCGACACGCCTGGGGATGCGACAGGATGGAACTAGTTCCATGGAAAAGGAATGGAAGAGGAAGCTCTGGACGACGACAACAAAATACGAGGGGATACGAGGAGCATCGATGATCGAGGAAAAGGATATGGATCCAGGAGGATAATGAGAAGGAGGATGATTTCGTTCGAACTTCGTGGGCGGGATGCGCGGGGCGCAAAACTAGCCAACGCTAAACGCCCATGTGGGCACTAACCCTGCGCCCCCGATAATAACCCTCTGGGGATACTAAATGTCGGGGGTGTGGCGGGGATGCTCAGCGGCTTTCCCGGCGAAGGTTGCGTCATGATGATGATGGCGATGATGATGGCGATCCCGATCGCTCGCGTAGACTGACCTCGTAGAACTTGGCACAGGACTGACTCGGGAGATCTCGAGGCTCGCGGCTACAACTTGCCGGCGCAAGAGAGGTCCTTGGCGCTTCTGGCCAGTGAACCTTTCTTGCGCACGACTTCGAACCACTCGCCCATGCAGGCTCGGCGCCCTTTGGAGCCGCCCTCGCGCGGGGGGCCCTTGGTGCGCGCCTGGGCGGCAGCGCTTGCCTCCTCGAAGGTGGCGCGCTTCGGCTCGACTGCCGCGGGGCCCTTGAAGGGCTTGGACTTGGCCTTGCCGTTGACCTTGGTCTTTGCCTTGGCCACATCATTGTCGCTGGCCTCCTTGAGCCTGTTGATCCACCCGTTGCCTCGGGCGCGCATCGCGCCGATGCCCGCGGGCGCTCGGCGGCCCTCGCCTCGGATCCAGCGCAGGGCGAGCTCAATCCAGCGACTCGTCCATGGGCCGCGGGGCCGGGCGCTGGCCCGGAACATCTGCTGCTCCTCGCAGGGCAGGTCTCGCCAAGGCCAATGGCGCCGAGCACGCGGATGATCCTCGCGGCGGCCTCGGGAGGTCACGCGCGAACCCTGCCCGCGATTTCTAAGGGGAAGGGCGGGGTTCACTTCGTTCGGCAGCCCCCGAGCAAAGCGAGCCCCACCTCCCCCCCAGAAATCGCGGGGCGCAGGTGCGAGTTTGCATGCGGCCCTTTAGGACTGCTTGGCGTTCTCGGGCGGCTGCTCGAGGGCGCCGCGGCGCTTCGCCGCGGCGCCCCCGCCGATCCTCGAGACCTCGGCGGGCGTTGCCGCGAGCGCCCCCTGCCCAGGGCGCCTCCAGACTTCGCTCCAATACGGAGCGACAAACTGATGCAACTTGGGGCAGGGACAACTGTAACAACCACCGGCTTCGAGGTAGGTGCAGTGCGCGGGCGCCTCGGACCGCGCGCAGATCGGGGCGTGCCCGGCCTTGTGGACTCTCTCGGCCCAGCGCTTCTGCGCCTCGGGCTGCCGGGCGGCGGGTTCGCCCTCGCCCTGGCCCTCTCGAGCCCGGGCGACGGCCGCCGTAGACTCGACCGCCAGCGCGGTCTCGGGGGCGCCCGCGCGCCCTGGCCTGCTCGCAGTTCATGATCGCGTGCTTCTTCCCGAGCTCGGTGCGGCGAGCCAATCTGGTCTGGCGCCAATCGAGCATGTGGGGCTTGGGGAACTTGTAGTCCTGCTCGATCGTGACCCTTGGCGCTCTG
>CAUYUJ010014836.1:15000-17500 GCA_963575745.1 Prorocentrum cordatum | reverse complement strand
GAAGCAGAAGGAGGAGGAGGAGCAGGAGGAGGAGGTAGCCTCGAGCCTCTTGGCCTCGAGTTCCTTGCATAAGCTCGCAGCAGACTCGGTGCTTCGTAGTGGGCACGGGGTTAGTGGTGGGCACGCGGCCGCCCTGAATGGCCGGCGTTGCCGATTTGCCCATCGTATCTACTCACCCGCAGATCTTTCGTCATCACCATCATCATCACCACCATCATTAGCAGCACCATCACCATCATCATCAACAACAACGTCAGCAGCTTCAACATAATAAGTATCAACATCATCATCATCACCACCATGATTCTTATTATCATCATCAGCAGCAGCATCGTCTTCATCACCCTCATCATCATCATCATCATCATCATCATCATCATCATCATCATCATCAGCAACATCATTATCATCATCACCACCATCATCATCATTATCATCATCATCATGAGCATCATCATGAGCATCATCATCACCACCATCATCAGCATCAGCATCAGCAGCAGCATCACCATCATTATCATCAGCATCATCATCGTCATAGTCATCATCACTTTCATCATCGTCAGCATCGCATCACCACCATCATCATGAACATCATCATCAGCAGCATCACCATCATCATCATCCAGCTCACCTCCCGCCCACATCCAGCTACTACACTGGAGCAAGAACGGAGGGGGGGAGGGGGAAAGGGGAAAGCCAGGGGAGGAGGAAGCCTATGGGGCACAAGCCTATGGAGCCTCCACGCGGGTCATTGTTCATTCGGATCCCAGCCCCTTCATGGCGTCCTTGCCCTTGCCTGCAGCCTTGATGCCCTCGCTGCCAGTGCCTGGTGCACGAAAACGGGCAGCACAAGGATCGGCAGGAGCAGCACGATGAGCCAGAGGCTCTGCACCCACGGCCGCGGACGATGTCGCCCGCGGATCGGCTGAGCCAAGCCGGGGGTCCTTGCTCACTTGCCTGTGAGCACGCCATGGACGCAGGCCCGAGAAGGGGGATAGCGCGACAATGCTGCACTGGCGGGGAAGACCAGTATCAGCACCAACTTCAAGCGGAACTGCACCTCCAAGAGGTACCCGTTCGGGAGGAGCACGGACATGTGCGACCTCGTCACTGGGGTCTGGTCCAGAAGCCGCGGCGCGAGGAGCGGCGCCAAGTTTCGTCTCGAGCGCGGCGCCCAGCCGCGTGAGCTTGCAGCCCCCCTGCGCCAGCTCCGCGAAGCCGCGGAGCACCGGCGCAGCGCGGGCTTGCGCCGTAGCGGTCTGCCGCCGTTCGGCGAGGCCGCAGAATGCGCCAGGGAAGGACCATGGCGCGAGAGAGAGGGGGAGAGAGAGAATGGCATGGTGTGGGTGTGCCCTGAAGGCGTC
This sequence comes from Prorocentrum cordatum, assembly GCA_963575745.1. Classification (NCBI taxonomy): domain Eukaryota; class Dinophyceae; order Prorocentrales; family Prorocentraceae; genus Prorocentrum; species Prorocentrum cordatum. The sequence continues at coordinate 16,133 of CAUYUJ010014836.1, read as the reverse complement.
AAAAAAAACGACATCGACCGAAAAAGCACTCGGCCTCAGAGTCCTGCTCTTCGTCACTGTCCGAGCCACGCCAGGCACCGCGGCCGAGCTCACGCATGTCGTCGAGCTCTCCCTCCTCCAGCCCGGACGCCCGCGGCACCTCCGCCCGCCCAGAGAGAGAGAGAGCCGAGGCAGGCGGACGGGCAGCGGCCGAGGGGGCCGCCCGGCGCTGGCTCGCAGCACACAGCCTGGGTGCGATCTGCGCTGGCGCTTGGGACGAAATGGCTACGGGAGGGGAGGAGGGGGATCGAGGAGGAGGAGGAGGAGGAGGATCGAGGAGGAGGATCGAGGAGGAGGAGGAGGAGGAGCAGGAGGAGGGGGATCGAGGAGAAGGATGAGGAGGAGGATCGAGGAGGATGGAAAAGATCGAAGATGCAGACGATGAAGATCGACGGCCGATGACCGAGGGTTTAGCATGGGGGAAACGGGTCGTGAGGAAAACGGGTCCTGGACCTGGGGGCCTTCCCCCAAGATGAGCTCTTCATACTCAACCGTCTTCTGACCACTCCCAGGGCCCGTGGAGAGCCCCGAAGGCGAGAGAACGGAGAGAAAAACCTCAGAACCCGTTTCCCTCAAGACCCCATTCCTTCATGGCGGCGAGGGCCGACGCCGCCCGGGGCCCGCGCCGGCTTGAGGAGGAGGAGGAGAGGAGGACCGAGGAGGATCGAGGAGGAGGAGGAGGCGGAGGAGGAGGAGCAGGATGATGACGGGGAGAGGAGGATCAGCGGCTTAGCCACCCGTGACGCGGAGCCCACAGGGACCTAACAATTAAGAGCACCTGGCATGCCCGCTTAGGTCACCATCTTAGTGCTGTGCACGTGTAGCTCGCTTCCTCTCGTTCGATCTTCGGTGATTGCGGCGCCCTTCGTTTCGTATCGGATCGGTTTCCCTCCTGCCTCACTGCCTGGCTGGCGCATACTCTTTGCCCTAAGGGCCTACTATCTTTGCTTCCCCTTTCCCTCCTCTTTTTTATGCTGCGCCTGCCAGGCCTAATTTGCTTGTTGCTGGCCTGAGTCGGCCTTCTTTTTCCCCACACACGCTTCAGGCTCTGACCTACAGTTAGCGCAGCGTTAAAAAGGAGGGGGAGGATCGAG